>CM030369.1:180823152-181225300 GCA_003604175.2 Clonorchis sinensis | reverse complement strand
TTATTGGGTAGCCAGACCACTACACCGTCATCGCGATGTCGTGCTTGGGTTCGTGGACGGCCCCGTGCGTGACCGTCTTGGATGAGTCAGTTAGGATTTTTAGGGTAGCTATGGCTGGCGAGGGGGTCGTGCCCAGTTGAGACCAGTAGGGAGCACGGATATGCTCGAGGGCACAGCATGCTTCATTGCCGTCTTTCAGACGGGACTCTAAGAAAGCTGTAACTAGAACGAGGACGCAAAATGGATAAAGGACAAAAAATTTGCACTAGGGAGCGCTAGAATTCTACCAGAAATAGTGGGTTCTTGTGACCAGGCGGTTAGCTAGCAAGCATTTGGGAAGGTAGAGCTATCATGTACTGAAGCGTGCGAGTGCAAAAAAGTTTTGGAACGGCTAAGCAACACTCGCCCAAGTAATCAGACAGGGAACTGTGGTCACCATTTAGGGGCCACGGCGAACAGTGGCATGTCGACTAAGGATATGTATGGATTTCTAATTTTGCTTGCTGCGTGGTAAAACGTGGTAACTAATGTTGTGAGTTGACCGCGTCTAGAAAACATCGTAGTCCAATGCACGCAGAGACAAGAGATCTGAGAAAAACGTGAGGTGTTCGGTGTTTTGCGTGTTTGCACGACAAGATGGTCCTGGGATGACGCATTAAGAGCCTAAGGAAAGTTACGAGGTAGTGCGAAACGAACTGTGTCAGAGGCGTCACTCCGCGTGCATTTTCCGAGTCTCTGCTAGCCCACAGAGGCAGCAATATTTACTCTGCTATATGTGGTGTTTTTTAGTCTTAAGTGGATTCCCCAGGACATGTGCTACAGCCAAAGCAACGTGGGAGAAATCATTGGGTGGAAGGCATGCAGTTAAAGGGAAAGCTTGTCAACCGTGTAGTCTTTGGCATCGTCAAGGTTGGAAATTGCAGAATAAGGGAACATGTTACAAAACGAGTTGGAAGGTGTTTACGTATGGGAATTGCCCAAAAAATGCTGACCAAGACGGGCGGGCAAGGTGCACTGACTGGGTTAAAGATGGCCAGTCCGGATACGTCGGCAGCATAAGGTGCAAACACAGGGGTGGTGGAGCTGTGGTGATGTGTTACTTGGATGTGGGTTGTTGATATACGCTCTCAGGGGCAGTGAGACGGGGTAAACCCTGTAGTCCCCAGCTGGATCATCGTCATCAGAAAAAATTGGATCATATGAAGGGTAACTGTCATATTCGTCTTTGAATTCTAAATTTTAAACATGATTGCGGAAGTGAAGATGCGTTGCAATACTTTGGCATAAAAAATGAGTTAGATGAGGGATAGTTCCAAGTTCTTAAAAATGAGTTAGATGAGGCCCAAACCCATATTGCGGACATCGAGATGAACCTCAGTGTAGTCTGAAATAGGAAGCGCTTTTCAAAACTTTTGACTGTGTTGGGTAGGTGGAAGCGTTTTTAGCTGTAACCGGATACCGATGTCCGTGAAAGAGCCGGTTTGCAAACTCAAGAATCTGAGATGGCAATAATTGTCACTGCGATTAAATATGGGAAAGTTCCAAGTTTCGGTATGGATATGTGTGACCAATGAAGCCAGTAGTATGTTTGGCTTCATAAGAACAAGACGTCTTAACACTCAGAGAAGTTATAAAGGAGTGTAACCTGAACATACACTTTTCATTCCAGATTCATCGTCCGATGGAAGAGGTTTACGGAGAGCGAGGTGATGTGACTTTCCATTGTGGTTGTATCAGTGCATTACATAAATAGAAAACATCTCAACAGTCGTTGTTTCACAATTTTTCGGAGAGGGCATGGAGGAGAGACTACGCGTACGACTATGCTGATGTAGTTACAAAGTTAGTAGTGGATTGAGCTACCACACCTATTTGAGCGGAGCTTGTAGGTATGGGCCAAATAGCTACTATAAGTAGCTATGATAAGCAACGACGCCTAAAGCTATGAATATGGGGGGTTACTGTTGAAATTTGGATTAGGCTTTCGTGTGAATTAGAGGTCCCATAACTAGGGGCGCTCAGTGGTATATTCCTAGTAGCTGCAAAGAGTGGTCAAGGTGAGGGACAACGCGTGCAAGTATCACGATGAGGGAAGTTGGCTGCCCTATTTTCTTGCAATTGCGTAAGGCTTTACGATGTAAGCAAGCTAAGTGAGGCCATTCCCTTCAGTGGCGAAATTCCTCACCGGAACGGTGGTATTTCCCATGCTGAAAACGCTGCATTATTTCCTGACTGACAATGGGTATCATTCACAGAAACATATTTTCGAAACGATACTGAATAATGCGTTGAGATGGCTCAGGTCCTGCAACGGCGAGCATTCCGAGCTTCCCAAAATAGCATTGTGCCGAAATCCGGCGAAGAAACTCGTTTGTTATGTTGCGCCCGACGAGGAAAACGGATCCCAAGGAAGTCCATGTATCCACCCAGGTGGAATTTATATCGGAAAATCGTGGATGTTTAAGGTATCCTACGATTCACATTCTCGCTTCATTTCGTAAACTGCTAATTACTGGCTAACCGGCAGCGCCCTTTGACATTCAAAGTGCACTTACTCAAGGAAGTAGATCGTGGCAAAATGATACTTGAGCGTCCAGCGTGAAGAGGTTAAATGACAATAAAATTCCTAACTTTGAAAACCCCACAGACTCAGCGAAGTGAACATCGTTTTGTATCTAAAAGTAGATCACGCCTGGAAGGAAAGGAGCAAACCCATGCAGCGGGTTTGAATCCACAGTGTATCGCAAAAAGTGCAGGAGTGTCGTCGGAGAGAACACTTGGATGGGAAGGACCACATGTCGGTAGAAAGCACCCCGACCAGCCTTCCATCGATTTGAGTCAGCCCGAAAAACAAAGTAGCCGCGTCAGAGACATCTAGTGCGAGCCAGGTTTCTGTGAGTGCGATAGTGGACGACTGTTCAACGCAAACTGACTGTTCAATATGGCATTTTGTTGAAAAGTCTGAGGCAGTTCGAGGGCAAGCATTTCAACACTGTCCCTGCTGCCCCCTAAGGTGGGGAGACGAGAAATGTCCGACCAGATTGGTCAGAAGATTTACTAGCTGTACGCCAAAGGAGGCTCTGCGGCACACTTATCTGCTTCTTTTCTCGGTGTTTTGGAGAGCTGCTTTTCATTTGCGGGGTTGTTTTCGCCCTGTGGGAGCTCTAGTTGCGCGGGCATTTTACCTTTAATGAACGTAGCTCTCCCCCCGTGGGCGAAAATTTCGACCGCTGCTGCTTGTAGCTCATTTAGTACCGCTTTTTTGACGACCAGATTATCTGTTGTTCAAGGAGGTGGGGCAAACTTGCATCTGTTTAGTTTCTTGGGCATTTTGATGCGGTTTGACCTGAAAGATGTCTCTTTGAGGCCCTGGGCGTTGAATGGCAGCGCCGAGAAGTAGTTCTTTTGGTGGCGCTACAGTGAGGCTGGTTTTCGCAGAGGACCGCACCTTAAAGCCAGCTAGCGTTTTTCTGATTTGGCGAATCGTAGGTCGCCTTTCTTTCGTGCTTGCGTGAACATCCAAGTCGCCCGCGATCAGCATGGCCAACTGGGTGTACAGGGGATTTTCCGGTTCGTTGTGGTCAAGTCTATGGCTTTGGCTGTCGGAGTCATGGGCAGTGACTGTGTCCACAAACAAAGAAGCCTCTTTTTTGAAGAAGTGGAGCTATAGATTGACAGTTTCACATTCTCAGTGATTGTACAGTTCTCGCAGCATTCCTCGCTGTCGAGGTCAACGCATGTGGTTAATTTGTCCGCGGGCTTCGTCACTTGTCTCCGCTCGTCTGACCCAGTCCGGCTCAGAAGTTGTGACTTGGGTGTGAAGTCCACTGCTGCGCCTTTGTCGTCTGTTACGGAAAGAAGCACTGCTAGCTCTATGTACTTTGGGCGCTCCGTCAACATGAGACTTTCTTCCCCCAGGGCCTTCCTGCCCTAGGAATTCGAAGGTTCTGCGGCGGTTGAGTAGAAGTGGTATCCATGGTCGCTGCCGGTTGCGTCGGCGGGCCTTCAGGAGCACAACAAGCTATAACTACACTCGGTTTGGCCATATGTTCAGCGTTGGCTGAACTGGTGCTAAGTGAAAGCCTGTTTCGTATCTCTAACCTAAAACTACAGTGGCCTGGCTTTCGCGCCTCTGGAGGGCGATACTCAGCTAGACACCTGAGGCCTGGGAAGACTTTTTGAATGGTGACAGCTCACTTCAAAATCTTCTGCACGGCAAATGTGGGAAATAGTGACTAGTAGTTCAAGCATTCGCTTGCCTCCGGTCTGGCGTAACCAATCTGCGCGAAGCGATTCGTATCAAGGCTTTGTGAGGACACTAACAATGAGTGCCTGTGCCTGCTTCGTTGGCGTGCTTTTTCTGTAGAACGACCCTCAGATGATCAGTTTGCTCGCCCTCATGCGCCCGTACACTGGAGACACCGTGGCGGTCTTTATTGCCGCATCAGAGAGCTGGATGACTTTCTTCGCAGCAAACAGACCCGGGATGGGTAGCGCAAAGTACCCGTTTAGGGAAGAAGGTTCCTTATCCACTTTTACCCAGATCTCTGGGTTCTTTGTGTTTGTTCTCGAGAGCTTTAAAAATAATTGCCAGTTTTGCTTCGGGTATTCCGGTTAAAGCGGAACATTCGCGCTGGTCTTTTTGGTTGAGCGGTGGGGACTTGGTTTGGAGAGAAGCCTAAATTACGACAGTCACAGCAGCCACTCACTAGAAGTAGACCGAAATTCTTTTCACCGAAAATATGGGTTATTCGAACTTGAAAATTTTGCAATGGGTTGGTCTAATCCGGTTGTAAGTTTGAATGCTATGTTGCTCATAGCTTTTCCGTTTAATTGAGAAAATTTTCAAGACTACTGATTACCGCTAAATTTTGCAATGGGTTGGTCTAATCCGGTTTTAAGTTTGAATGCTATGTTGCTCATAGTTTTTCCGTTTAATTGAGAAAATTTTCAAGGCTACTGATTACCGCTTATTCTCTTGTGATCACCAGCTTTCGAGACCAAGCTCTAAATCAAGTCTTAGCAAATTCTAACGTTCGGCGGTGTTCTTCAAATGGAAGAGAACATCCGCAGAATACCCAGTGTATATTCTGTGAAGGTGAATAAGGTGTGTATGTGTTATACTCGTTAGACCTGACAAGTTGGATGAGTTGATTTATCGAACTTCGGTACAAAACAGTTTTCCTGGGGAGCTAGCCTTGCGTTCAGTATAAGAACAGACGATAGCTTGATGCACCGTACTGTTTTGATAAGAGTATTCACTTGCATACATGATTCCTATTCTTTGATATGGGCAACCGGTCAGGAAAATATGCGACGTAGAAGCTATCTGGATGTTTATCATGAACATTTTCGGTGAGAAATCTTTTCCACTGGAAACAAGGATGTCACTAAGCTGGAATGCTTCGTAAAGCGCATTGAGACCGCCGGAAAACTTTAATCATGATAACCAAATGTGATTTCGCTTACATTGACTACTTATGGCGACTGTTAGGCCCGTGTCTAAGGGGCCACGCTGAAGCTTCAACTTTGCGTGATAGCCTAGTCCAACGAACATCGGCGGTCCTTCATACACATAAGTGTCGTCCGACTGCCGAACCCACGGCCGAAAATAGACAACCTCACTTGGTGAATTCTGTTTTTGGGTTGCATCGGTACAAACGTAATGTATAGTCAGTGCGGTTCTCGTCCTCCGGAAGTTGCTTTCACTCGACAGGGATTTTGGAAGGAGGGCTGGATAATCAATTAAAACTCGTGTCCATCTTCGGCAATATCACTGAAAACGCATAATTAAATAGGAGTCGTAGAGGTTAGCTCATCAAGTTCTCAATGAATTCCATTGTCCAAAATGCGCGACTTTGTCCATGCTGAATCTGAAGTCCTACTGTTATAGAGGTGAAGTCACCACTTCCCCAATTTGTCCCATTGGCGATAATGGGGGACCCGTGTGTGCAAAAAAGATGCGGTAGTGAAATTGATTGCTTACATGCAGTTTAGTTATAGCTAAAGATAGGCGTATACAACTCAGCAGCGCGATCAAGTGGTATAGACTTAAGACCTGGGGTTAAAGGATCTCGTGCGTATTCTGACATGCACTCATGGATGAGGCCGCAGGAAAGATCTAGCAACTGGGCGGGTACAGCGTGTCAAATCATCCAACATAGAGCACTAAATCCCAAGTTCACTCCACTTCTGCCTTCTCATACCAATGCCCTGTAGCCCAATAGAATCAACAGCTCTGCTTTTCTTGTCATAATTTGTGACCACAGTCGCTGTGTTAACAACCGGGGGTTTTAATTGAGAAGCATTGATCCTGTGTATCAATCCGTGAATCCGTGAAACCCGTGCTTGCGTTTATAAACCGACCCATTTGTGATATTCAGTAGCCGGTTACATGTAAATAGCTTCCACCTCTAAGACGCACACAACTACCGATAGGATCCATTGCCTCTGACAATGATGACAACGTGGTGGCGAACTGCAGGGTATACTGTGTTACATTACCCTGGGAGAAATATCCTTCAACCCACATCCAAGTGACATACATCGCTAACATACCACCAATCCCGCCTCTGTGCCCCAAGAGCTCGATATACCTTGACCTTCCATAATCCATACCGTCAATGCGTCTTGCTTAACCGTCCACATTTGTCCCACCTGCTGGGCATTTTTTGTCACTGTCCAGCTCTAAATCTTCACTTAATCTTCCCTTACAATGTTTGCCAATCCCGCACCTTTTGACGAGGTGAAAGACTGCACGGCTAACATCTCACTTCAACTGCATGCCCTCCTCCCTAAGACATTTTCCATGCTATGCTGAGCCTCATACTCCTTTCTGCAATGGATGAGAGAGAGATCTCAAATTGAAGCAGCTTTTGTCGGATGCATATGCCGCCGACCGGAGTTTGTCCTGGTTGTAGCACATATCCCGGGCGAAACTCCATGAATGCAAAACATCATTCTATGGAGTAAAATGTCGGTAGCTCGGGTAGCGTGGATGGTCGTTGGCTTTTTCGCTGAGCTGGGCAATTTGATTGAAGCATTAATTCCGCGAGGGCTGTCTCATAAAATGGAGCAATCAGTTCTAGTTTCACTTACTTATATTGAGGTCCTATAGCTAAGCAAAGCCACAGATTTTGTCGATCAGTTCTAGTTTCACTTACTTATATTGATGTCCTATAGCTAAACAAAGCCACAGATTTTGTCAACCTCATCCAAAATGGAACCACAAATGTCCAGCGGCAAAAGGACTCACGCCAACTAGGGATTCCCTTAGAAAAGATCTATTACAGTTTCCCGTATTCTTGTTTGTAATCCGACCCCTCCTTGGACTCCCAAACTTTACGTACATTTGGCCAGTTTTAAGCCCTGTAAGAGTGCAAGCTACCCTAAGGTTATTTTCGAATCAGTTAAAGACCTGTTCCTGCAGACGTATCGCCATCAATCTACGTCTCCACGATTATCCCAAAAATCCTAACAAATGAGCGGCTAGGACAGTCGCTCCTGATACAATCTAGTGTTTACGAACTGTAAAGTACACCGATTCACTTACCACTCGTAAATACTCTCTAGCCCGGATGCAAGTGACGTACATCACCACAATACTACCACTACTGGTTTCGCTCTTTAAGTAGCTGATATGCCCTGGCAGTTGATTACCTATCCTCAGTGCGTCCGCAGAGGCATCCTGAAGACAAGAAACTCAGCTCACAAGCATCTGACTGCCTGACGTAAATCGATAGAGTGCTTCGAACAGTCCCCGATTGTTCTGTATTGCACAACTACGTTTCCTCTTCTGCTTCATCCAGCAGGGCTTATCTGGCATTAAACAAATTCGCGGATTGGCACAAAATCGTGGCATTTACTCAAGCTTCCAACGCCGGGTCTGTTCCTGTATTTATGCTATCAGCGCTGGACAGAATGGCTGCCAGCACGAGGACTGACATAACCAGGCATCCAAAATTTGTTTGGGCTTGGTTTTAGATGCAGCGTGAACAACGGCCGAGGAAGGATATTCCATGCACAGACTAACTGAAGTGATAAAAGTTGTTATCCTATGAAAGTGCCTACTCTGAGATTGAAAACATGCTTACCATATCCTTGCCGTGAATTTATTGAGCCAACGGCAAATAACCTGCCGGCCAGAACCTGTTTGAACAATGCGCAAGTATTAGATCCCCTCGAAGGCGACGACGGTCTTGTGGAAAAGATCCTGCACCTCGAGACACGTCCAATAATTATCGGGTTTGAGGTAAGTGAGCACTTTTGTGACAGATAGTTGCACAATTTTATTGAAGGGTATACCTTTCTTGCGTTCTGGATAGAAAAAATTGTTGGCGTAACCGAGATGTGGTCTGACGTAAGTCCTATAGTGTATTAGGAAGTACATGCGAGCAATGTGGGTGAGGTTGCGCCGAATCACCGGTAGAATACCGAATGCATCCTGGGCATCTTTTGGTAGGTGCTGGCGATGGAACCTCAAGATTTCATCTCGCCCACAGAAAGTGGATAAACATGAATGCCACGCACGTGGACCGGAGAGAAGTGCGATCTTGAGACTGATTCTTGAGGAACTTCAATCACTACCGGAGTAGAAGTGTAGGTTGATCCTACATTCGCTCGGAATGTTCAACATGAGAGAAAAACTAACCCAACATAGAAGTGCTCCTTGAATCCCATAGGACTTAAGGTTTTTGGTTGGCACAACTTGGTGTACTCGACCGGCTTTTGTTTTTTGTGGTTCAGCGGATGCGTTCACCTGGAAGGCACAAGCGAAAAAGGATGTGGAACTGCTCTTTAATTTCTCCGTGCGGGACAGTAAGCTTGCCCGCGCGAGGACTCGCCATGTTTTGGGGTAATCTCTCAATAAAGACGATTATGTTTGTCGTGCAAGAAAGGTTTGAGATAAACCCTTGTTGCGCCGAGAGCATCAAGTTTTTGGCACTGAGATGACCCGCAGTGGCCCGTTTCAGAATGCATTCCTGCAATAACGGTGATGCCGCGGTCTGAAGGTCCCAAGCTGGTGTTCGGCAAAAGAACTTACCAGGGGGCACCAAAACTAGGGCAAACACTTTACTTAAAGTGGATGAGGCAACGAAATTCCTGAAATTTCGACGCCCTCTGGATACACTTTTGGTTGCCAGCATTCTGCGGATACTGAATAGCGATTGGCTGTGGAGTCAGCAGTTCGGCCAATCAGAGCTCGCATTGGTGCTGGTGGGCTAGCCCAGTCTCTAATCAATCGCGAACAGATTAGGGTTCTTGGCCGCAACAGCGCTTAACTTCGAGCGGTCAGACGGTCGTAACATACGGTTTTTGCAGTTTGATTGATTTATATGTAAGTATTGGTGATGTACAACTTGCTTGCTGGGCTTCGGCTCATGAGCTTTGTTTCTGTTTTCCATCCACAGAAATTGTCGTGATCATCTGCCTTCGGAGAATCACCGTCCCCTGGTGCTTCCATAGCGTGCATACTACACGGTTTCAGTGCGAGATTCAGCTTGACACTCTCATCACCTCCCATAGTATGCTAGTGAATTTAATAAGCATATAGCTGCTGGGCGATAAGCAGTTACTGGATTTGCAGATGGGTGTGACAATCGCTTTCTCCCAAGCACCCGACTTCCTTAAGGAAGTTTGGTGTCCGATGAGCCACGTGGTAGAGTCGTTTCGTGAGGCTGAGGGATGCACCCTTCAGCATCTTTGGATTAACTTCATCTTGCCGCTACTCGCTGAAGGTGTTTATCTTGTGTAGGAGTTCACGCCGATTCCTTTTGCGTAGCGTTTGATCCGCTCGACTAAGTACTGGTTTCTTCGGGACGAACACCGCATTTGCCCCCTGAATTTTCCGGACAATATTTGTGTGTGCCCGCACAATGAGGATGGTTCCAGTTTAGGCTGACCAAGCAAGATGCACATTCCTGAAAAGTATGCACTGCAGACGTTTCGAATCCACGTTTAGGGTCTCGTGTTCCTGGCACATTAGATGAAATCAAAAGTCAGCACACATTGATCGCTATGTCTCAGGGGAGTCTCACCTATCAGTTGATCAATAAATCGTATTTCGTTAGGGATGGTAGTTAGCCTGCGCCAAATCTGGTGGATGCGTCGGCATGTTGAGTCCAGGCGCTCTGGTGAACAAACTCGGTTTGCGCCAATGCAAAATGTCTACTAGACCCGACAACAGGTTGACATTTCCCATCTATAGTCCCCAAATTTGGTCATGTGTTTCCTTACCATTGTTGGTTCGTTCGGCTGTTTGTCGAGCTTGAGGTTGCCCAGTGGCTAAAGCGGGAATTTGCTGACCGGAAGGTCCTTGTTTCCATCCCAGACTGCATCACGACTGCTGCTGTCCACACTTGGGCGAGCAGAAAGTAGCTTCCTTCAGTTAGTACGGCAGCTGGATACCGAAAGGTTGTTACAATTGAACTAATTTTCATACCCGATGTACTGGAACTCCGTCCAGAAGGGGCGTTAAAGTTAAAGTCAACTAGAGATGCGTGAAACGGTAGCCGGAGGAGAGTTGCTCGAGCGTTTGTGTGAAGAATAAGACAACAGAGCAACGGTAGACGACGCCGAGAAGAGAATCAGTTCCATGCAGTGTAATTTGAATCCAGAGTGCATCATAAAAAGGTGTGGGATTGGTGTCGGGGTGGAGAATCGGGGTGAGAAGTTCCACATTTAATTAGAGCAACTCCACCTGCCATCCGGCGCTTAGACTCAGCCCGGGAAACAGATTAACCGCCTATCAAGATCTCAGTATCATATGCGGTCATTGTGAGCCAGGTTTCTGTAACAGCCAGTATGGACGGTCGTTCAGGGTAAGCCGAATGTTGATGTTAGGCGGAATTCCACACCGATACCGCCTTACTGCTGTCAACTGAATATCGGGAAATTTGCTGAAAAGACTGAGGCAGTTTATGGACAGACACTTCAGCACTTTCTGCTGCTTTTGAAGGTGGGGAGCAGAGCGGTGTTGTGTTGCCAGAGGGGTTGGCAAATTTAACAGTTATACACCGGCGTTGATTTCAAGGCTTCGAAGGGACCTCTTCAGTCTACTTGTGTGTTGGTCGCCCTCGTGCTTCCAATACCTCCTGTTCGTTTCTGGGTGGGGGGTTGCACTCTAGGAGTCTAGTTGCACCGACCCTTTGTATCTGGGGGACGAACATTTCTGTGGTTGGTGCTTGCAGTGCGTGGAATACCACATTTTGGATCCCTGCATTCGTCGCTGAAACTGCTTTCATTTGGTTTCTTGGGCTTCCAGGCATGATTAGGCCGTCAAGGCGTGACCCTGTCAGGTCGTCGAATTGAACCACCAGGGGGTGTTGCTTTTTGTAGCACTCCCTAGAGGCCCGTTTTTGTAGGTGAATGCACCTTACCAACGGGTATCCAATCAAGTAGAGATGCTTCCACTCGGCGGCTCAACAAAAAACCACCCCGGCATATCCAGCTGCAGTGGCCTCAAAATCAGTAGAGGTGCGCAGCCGGAAGTTGTAAAATAGCAAGGGGCAGTCAGTACAATTACAGTACTTGCGTTCTGTATTCCTGTTCCCTACAGATAGCGTACATCAATGCAGAGAGAATCCAGTGTACGAGCGGTGGCCGATTTTTGTCCTGCTAGTTTCATTGTGTGAGCATTAAAGGTAACTAAGTAGACAGACTTTCGGGGTTTGTAAACAGACTTCAATGTTTTTAGTGTTGGTAGTGAAGTCGGATGCACGGAAGCTGAGCTTGATGCATGACCAACGGAGCAGTCAGTCTTAGTGCTAAGATCTCAAGAGAGAGTATTGAAACTTGGGTGGGGTAGGGTAGAAGAGGGAATAAGTGAAAGTGTAATAAGGGAGGCGTCAGCGATAGTATGTTTTCGTCTACCCGCCCTGCTGTATGCAGCAGATAAGGTCCTATGTGGGATGGTAATGTTAGTTGTGATGTTCATAGTTGTACGCGGGCTATGGTAGTGTCGCTGCCCACACCTAGACAATAGGGCGGTTAGTGTCGCCAACCAAAGTCTTTGGCTCAAAGGCCTAGGTCTCAAGGGATTGCGTATCGCGCTGTAGTGCAGGTTGTTTTGTTGTGCGGCTGAGGGGTAGCCTGTGTGAGCAGCAGAACTGAGACGTCTTTAGGTCCTCTACAACCGTTGTCCCAGAGCCACAGGTTTTGTACGATGGTACAGGCTAGTCCGGAACAAGACAATTAGAAAACTAGCGTTCAATCGTGTGGCACAGAGTTCAATGGATGAATACTTCCGGCACCAAAAGCTACGGTAGTTATGTCATGAATTGCGCATGCCTAATCATCCGTTGTCGAAAAGGATGGGATATATAGGCACCCGCGGACGAGATGGCTCAGTGGTTAGGGCGTGAATTTACTGACCGGAAGGTGCTTGGTTCGAACCTGACTTCCCCTGTCTAGACTTGGGCACCCTGACAGTATCCCAGCCCTCGTGCTTCCTTCTGGTGGCATGGTAGTTAAGCGCCGAAAGGGTACTACGGCTGAACAATTTTTTTGCGACCCGCGGACTCCACTCATCAATGGTTGATGACACTAGCAAACTTGGCCCAATCACGCAGTCATTGGTACTCCTGCGTAACAGCTATCGCCCTCATTGTGTGGCTGTCCAGCTTCTTGCCTCTTCAAATAACTGATTGTGCCGTTGCCCCGATACTCGGCTGTTTCCAATTTTATGGCTACCGAAACTGTAGCAGCAGGAAGCAATTTACCGTTTACACATGGCTGATAACTATTAAACTGAAATGACTGGCTGCTGACGGTGACGGTGACCTCAATCTATGGTCAAATGTCTTGAACCGTAAAGATACTGAGCGAATGCAAATAACGCTCGACCTGTATCATAGCTGGTCCATTGGATGACTACTACTTTTAAATCACAACGAGTCTTCAGTTCTCCCTATTGCAGCTTGACCACCTGTGCTCACGACATTGATGGTTTCCTGCTCAAGGCTTCCCATACTACGAGTAATCGTGCTACGAGGTGGTCTGGGGGTAAAGTCGTACTGTCCTCTGCGATAGTAGTGTGCAGGCAGTAAGGCGTTTTCCCCAGGCGACCAGCATGTCCATATCCATGGAAGCAGCGATGCTCCCTTACCCTCGAGGAAGGACGGGTTAGAAAAGGTCTGCCCTAAAAATTGCACACTCCGATCGCCCAACGGTTGACCGTGACCGCGGGCGCATTATTCAATACGGTCGAAATACTTTTAAAACCAAGGAGTCCGGTGCTGCTCAAAAGGCACCTGTTGTGCGCAGCCGCATCAGGAGTGAGACACTAATGCTCTACTCCCTGCGCTCTCGGGTTAGGCCAACCCCTTGCAGCCGAACATGTCAGACTATTGAATTATCGGCTCCGGGCAGGGTCCCCAACGGAAATCCTACTGTCTGCTGCCTCGTGGGTCAGACCTTTGAGTCAGTTGCTAGGGTCAGGGTCGCAGAACACAACTCTACATCCTCCCTCTGCTTTGTGGGTCAAACTTTATAGTCATAGGCTCAAAGTGGGGTACCTCAACCAAACTTCCTTCCTTGACCTGGGCGAACGGGAAGTATCATTTGCTCGCACCGTTCTGTGTCCACCGATGTCCTTCCATGACCCATTCCCACCACAAGCAAGCGTCATTGGGTCATTTGCTTCTCAGATATCTGACCGAAGGGCCTTATGCTCCTCGCTCCCTATTAACAATAAACAAAATAACACCTTTCTACATGCACGAAATCCTTTCCATATTGGAGCTTTTGACGTCTGTACCCTATGTCAAATTGGCAAATAGGCAATGCTCGCTGAAGCCTTGTACTCTCTTGAAATTGACGCATAGGTGTCTCCGAAACACGCGTACAAGACCCAAGCGTGGTTATGCATCTCAGAACGCCAAGGATGAACTCAGCTCTTCCACATTTCTCCCTCAGTGTGTCCGGTGACCAAGAAGAAATGACTCTTGGAATATACGGCGTGGGAGTTGCACTCAGCCCCAGAGCTGAACGCGCTTTGCTGGATTGGATCACAGTAAACAGTCGTCTTTGCGCCGCCCCGTTATCCAGCTCAATCAAGCCCAATACTGCTCGGCATAAAAAGCGGTGCTTGTTTGTAGTGTCGGCAGGGCGAGATGAGTCAGTGGTTAGAGTGCGAATTTACTGACTGGGAGGTGCATGGTTCGAATCCGACCTCTGCCTCTCGACTTCCTCTGTCTAGACTTGGGCAACCTGGCAGCATTCCAGCTCTCGTGCTCCCTTCTGGCGGCATGGCAGTTAGGCACCGAAAGGGTGTTACAGCTCGACGATTATCTTATTTGTCTTTTGTAGTGTCGGCTTATGCCACATACGGCAGTGAAGCATCGGTGTTGAACACTGATGTCATGGTGTCAATGGTGATGATGATTATGCCCCAACGGACTGCAGTTCTGACGCTGAGAAGGACACTTTCTATCGAGAGTTATCGGGGCTCATTCGTCAAGCAAGAATCTCTGGCATTGTGAGACTTGTGGGCAATATGAATGCTAAAGTCGGCCATCTGCAGGACACGGAATCACATTTGGACGGTCGATTCGGAGTCGATGCCCGTCGCACAGACAAAGGAAATCGACACCTTCAATTGTGTGCTGATCATCAACTGTTTCAGGCCAATACGAACTTTCAGCATAATAACTTTTGCATCGTATAATCTGGCGGCCACCAACTGGAAATCAATCGTGGACCAGTTGGATCACGTGGACATCAGCCACCGATGGAGAGCTACAATTCAGGACTGTCGTTCCTTCTGTGGCACACAACTTGATTCCGATCGCGCCGTTGTCTTTGTACTCCTAACAGTCCGTTTTCCCTCAGGCCCTCGCGAGTCAGCAAGAAGCATGCCATTCCACCATCTTCGAAAAACTACCATAGATCAAGAGCATCGATCTGAGCTAACCCAACAACTCTCCGCAGTAAATCAATATGATACTGGCAGTGAGAATATGGACGAAGCATGGCAAAGTGTGAAAGGGGCTGCTAGTAGCGTTCAGGGTTGTCTCTGACTTCTCCAATTCGACCACAATACCACTGGATATCGTCGAGATCGCTATCCATGATTGATGCAAGGAAATCCATACCAGCGTTCAATGAGTACGACGGCGCGCGCAAATTCCTCAAACGCCAGATAGTGAAGAGCCTAAGGAAAGACCCAGAGCTCTGGTGGACATCGAAAGCTCGGGAGATGGGAAAGGCTTTTGCTACGGGGAGCAGCCGTGCCCTATGCCAACTGATGTGATCGACTGGCCTTGTAAGAGCAGCGGCCAGTGAAACGATAAGTGAAAAAGGCGGCTTATTATTTCACTCACAGAAACGCCGACTGGAAAGATGAGCCGAACACTTTGCCTCCTGCAACCCAGCCTGTGGAGACGGTGCATACGGGCGAATGGAATGTAAACTTTACTCGCCGATCGGAAAAAGAAATAAAGTACGAGATATCCGTACTGAAACATGATAAGGCACCAGGACCGGACGGTCTGTATCCAGCCCTCTTCAAAGAAGGCGGATAATCCCTGGTGACCAATCTGACAAAGCTTATTGGTGCTATATGGAACGGAGAGAAGGTGCCTACAGAATGGGGCATGCCGACAGTTATTCCTATTTTCAAAAAGGGTACGCGGACGCTGTGTGAAAACCACCGTTGCGTCGGTCTGCTAGCTGTGGTATCGAAGGTGCTCTGTGGTCTTATCTTTCGAAGGTTGACTGAACACAAGGAGAGACAGATCCTTTAAAACCAACCTGGGTTCCGTCCTGCCAGAGGATTCATCGATCACATCTTCACCCTTGGACAAATTCTGGAACAGCGGCACTTTCAGCAAACAACAATGGTTTTTCTTGTTCTGAAAGCTGCCTTTGACTCTGTGGACCGTCAGACACTGTGGAGCAAAGGTGTCCCCCATAAATTTTTGATCCTCCTTAAGGCGCTGTACACCAACTCCTGCGGCCGTGTGAAGATCTACGGGAAGCTTTCTTCTGGGTTCACCACACCAAGTAGTGTCAATCAAGACTGTCCTCTTTCACCATTCCTTTTCAACTTCGTCACTGATATGCTTATGGAAGACTTACTACCAGCCTGTAATGCCTGTGGGATCGAGGTTCTCCCGGGGTGTCCGCTCACAGATATCGAGTACGCAGACGACATAGCACTTCTTTGATCTGATCCCGTGGTAGTGCAAACAGTATTAAATAATCTAAATGATTTTGCCTCAAGGTTTGGCATGCGCTTCACGCTTGCAAAGTATGAAGTGCTACTGCAGGACTGGGTGGGCCCGAACCATAGCCTCATGCTTGCGGATGTACCGCTTGAAGTAGTAGACAAGTTTGTCCACCTGGTCAACTTTATCAGTCCCGATGGTGTCGCGAAAGATATTTCCATCCGTATTGGGAAGGTCAGGGCAGCTTTTGTGAACCTGCGTCACCTGTGGCGTAGGTGTGACATCAGTTCATCCGTCAAGGGCCAAGTTTACACTGCTGCGATGCGATCCATAATGCTATACGGGTCAGAGACGTGGTCGCTGCGCGCCGAGGACGTCAAAAGTCTTCCAGTGTTTGACCATCGATGTCTTCGGAGCATTTCCCGAGTCTAGTAGGAAAACCGGATCAGCAATGCTGAAATACGTCTAACGATATTCGGAAGAAATAACTCGCCCACGATAGATGAACTGGTCACACTAGATAGGTTGCGCTGGCTTGGCCACGTGCTGCGCATGCCAGTCGATCGACTTCCTCGAAGGGTTTTTTGTAGAGCTACTCGAAGGATGGAAACGAGCCAGGAGAGGTCAATCAGTGACTTGGCAGCGGTGTATGAAAGCCATTACAACAAACTCAGCTGTGCTGGTCATTGCCGTTTCCCTGAATGGGGACCCCGTGACAAGCCACATCAATGGTTAGAGACATTATCAGACATGGCCCAGTCGCGCCCTCAATGGCGCTTGTGCATCCAAGCTATTTCCTTCAATGAATAACATCCCTCTCAATCCTCCACTTGAAAGTTCACTGACAGACCTGTATTTACGCACCAAATTCTCAACTCCCGCCTCCAATGCGCAGCCATTTATCACACCTCCCAAATCATCGATGGACAAAAATGTTGTAGCTACAACTGTTGTACGAGATACTACGGGGTTCTTACAGCTGATAAGGATGATGACTTCTGGAGGGAGAACAGTGGACTTGGATTGTACGAAATGCGTCGTTTTTTCACTTGATGGGTATTCCTCCTGACGAATGACTAAACAAAATAATGGGGGATGTCCTTCGTTCCGACATGCGTGTCGTTCCCTCAGGGTGCAGTTTTTGGATCCTCTTATGCACTTCTGAAAAGCACTCGTTTGTTTGTCGATCCACATCTTGGTCGCCGCGTAAGCCGTGATTGCACAGTAATGGGTGAAGGCAATGTGCACTTGATCAAGACATGAGCAATGTTCTCCAGCTTGCACCATTTATGGTGTCAAACGGCCTTCAGTGAAGCTAAGGAACCGTAGATATAATCCAACTGTAACAACTATCTTTATTTATGATTGCTGAGAACCACAAGTATCTTCAAACGTTTGACCACCGATACCTTGTTCTTGATCATTTTCCCTGAGGACATAGGGGTTGTTTGCTGTAGATCCCTACCTTCCCATTTTCCTTCCACTTTTTGCTAGGAGTTTCTTTCCTCATGGGTGTTTGGTAGTTAAGTAGCAGTATGTATACTTAGTGCAATCCTGTCACCAGTGGTGGTGATGTTGGGGAGGAGGAGGTTCATGACTGGTGCCACGAATCCGCAACAAGACAACTTCGACGTGACTGTCCGGTTGTGCAACACTGGTATTGATCAAATTAGTCTATCACCAGATGCCGCAGTGTTCTGGACATGCTTTGCGCGTGCAAATAACAGCACTGTTTCTCGTGCCTTTTTAGGGGTGGAGCAAGCACGGAGGTGGTCGACCTTCAATCTGGCTGAAGGGTAGGAGACCGGTCACGAAAGTTCTGGGTACTGTCACTACCTTCCGCATTCCAGAATTGGTTCCGCGTTATCTTCTGTGCGTTTGGCTATAGACACCGCAAGATACGGCTGCTACTCGATGTTCTTGCCAGTTTATCCAAATTGTTTGAATGACTGCATGGAAGTATGAGCATCATGTTTTTCCCCTATCCTTTCTTTTGTCACAAGATTTTCAAATTTTCATTGTGGCACTGCCGCATCAGTCTTTAGCAAATGCCGACGATGATAAAGAAAAAGGGGATGAGTATACTCACATTCCTTATCCAGCTTTTATGGTTTTCCTTCCTTGCTTCTGTTTTCAGGTGATTGTTTTGACATGGCGGATTATTGGAAGAGTAACCCCAAGAAGTTCTGCGATGTTTGCAAGTGTTGGATGGCAGATAACAAAATCGTAAGTTATCAGTCGTGAAAGTTTACATTTTTCGTTTTAGAGTGTGCAAAATCATGAGACCGGACTTCGGCATAAAGCGAACGTGGAAAAGAAAATGAACGAACTCTTGCGGAACAATAAAAACAGCGAACGCGAGGAGCAGAAGCTCCGCGATAGTATCCAGCAAATGAATGACGTAGGTTTCGCGGCTTCGTGTTGAACTAAGTCACAGAATGCGTTTGTCGGTATGATGAAAGATCTTGCGCGCGATCCAAGTCTCGCGAAACGATACGGAATCACATTGACAGGTGTGTCAGTACAGTTGACGTTTATTTCAATTAGATCAAGCTCAGCAAGACGTGCGAGACAAGGTTTCCGAGATCACTTCGAAAGACAAAACGAAGAAACCGGTGAGCAAACCGGCACCTAAAGCTCCGAAGACAGTTACTCCTGAATGGCGAGAAGCTACAACGCCCGATGGTCGTAAATATTATTGGAACACTGTTACACGTGTGACACAATGGGAACGACCTGAAGGTGATGTTGCACCCGAAGTTCTATCAGTTAAGGCGGAAAAGGAGCGGTTGCAACATTTTGTGCTCAACAAACTAGTCGAACTCAGTGAATCTGGTTCCAAGGATGCAACTGCGGCTGTACATCAAGCGTTCAACGCACCTTTTCCAGAAACTGAATCTACTGAATTGGACAAGCTCGAGCCTATGAATCCCCCTACCGTAAAGCCTGAGCCGCTCCCGGCAAAATCGGGGAAGATTTCATTCAGTGGTCCGAAAATCGACTTACTTGGTCCCTGGGTCCCAGTTGAAGACGAGTAAGTCTATTGAAAGAAGGTTGGAACCGTTCAAGAAGTCATCTTTTCAGGATGGTTTGATAAGCAATCAGTGGATGTATTGCTGGAATTTATCACTTTCTTTGACCAAGACAGCCTTACAAAGCTTTTATCTCAGATTAAACGTTAACCAGCAATACATCCACCGAATATTTGCCAAAAGTTGCGAAGTGAGTGAGCCTATTTTTGCCCCTTACTTTGCGGCCTTCGATGTTGTCTAATTGTGACACTTAATCTCTTTTTTTATCTTTCACTTTTTAACAATAGGTAGACATTTCCCATCGATAGTTACCACCTTTGGTCGTGTGTATCCTCACCGCTGTCGGTTCGTTCGGCAATTCGTCGAGCTCGAGACAGCTCAGTGGTTATGCCACGGGCTCACTGACCGGAAGGTCCGTGGTTCGAACCAAACCTCATCACCTAGACTACTCCTGTGTAGGCTTTGGCAACCTGACAGTATCTGAGCCCTCATGCTTCCTTAGGGTCGTGTGGTAGCTAGGCACTGCAAGGGTGTTACAGAACGCTTGTTATAACTAGAAATCGTCCCGCGGTGTAGAAATCAGTATGCCGAACGAGTTCAGGAGTTTAGGCAACACAATTAAATTTAGTATGTGCCACGTTGATATGGGCGTAAACTGAGGTCGAAAAACGCTTGCGATTGCCTAATAAACTGTCATGGTCATTAGATGTTCTGGGAGTAGCAAGAAACATTGCAATACACGGTATGTCACCACGTGAATACAGTGTGGTATCAGCCCTGTAGTTCCCCCTCAGACTTCTCTATCAGTGAGTGGATGAACACACCTTTTTCACGCACCAGTTTTCTTCTTGTGGAAGAAAGGTTGATACGATCCGTCATAACTTGCGGTCACATCTCTCTCTTTCTTGGAGTATTTTTCGGTCAGGTTTACGGAAGTCCTGCCAAACTAACTTCCAACTACAGACCGAATGATAGGCTGCTGTCCATAGTACTTCAAGCTGCTCCCATAAAAGCCACCAAGACAGCACAAGCGGTTAGACTGCTATTTCCTTCGGGTGAGTAATACAATTCGAAAGCGATGTGAGCCACGTGCATCATCCTGATTGGTCACAACTTGTGTAGTTGTTTCTGGCAGAAAATCGAAAGATAAAGTTGTCTCTCTCCGAACTGGCCGCTTTTTTCGAACAGTCGAATAACCAATAAACGCACATGAACTTCGACAATCGGTTCAGTTTTCCTAGATCAGAAAACTACGTTGTCCCGAAGGGCGTTTTTGAATTGTTACTTTCATTTTATTCTTCATTTTGCGACTGTCTGTTTCTCCAAACCGAATACCCGTATGCCTTCTGACTAATATTTTTCGTGTGCCACGTTTTAGCATATGCTGCGGTGTATTTGAACAAACCCCTCGTTATCCCTTGTCAGAAGTCCATTGTCCAATTAGGATTCGTTACTCTGACGTGCGAATACCGATCACCCTGCGCTATGTTTGACAGATCTTCTGGCTTTATCCTCAGAGCTGATAAATAATACCCTGAATGGTGGTCAACGTGAAGGGCTCGACAATGTCGCTGGACAAGATCGATTGATATTTATCTGACTAGGGTCCACACAATAACCGTCATCGTTGAACCTCTCTTCATAAGCTGATTGGGAATCCCAACTTCTGTTTCTATATCTACATCCAATTTCAACACCGCTTCACTTATCCGGTCCGTTTTTTGCTATTCGCTGTCCTTCGTTCATTTGTGCTTACTCGTGTCTCCTTTGGGTGGTTTAGCAAGTGGGAATCGAAAGAGTGTTACGGCTGACCGATATTTTTATGTTTAATCAACCCACGTAGGGCAAGGCAAATGCGCATACAGTATGACCCACTACCGAAAATTTAGGCACTTACTGGTGTCTTACTGGTGGTTTCTGGAGGCAATCTGCATTCTCCGGTTCTATGAGGACAGCCTTTCTTGTCCCACTTGTATGCCGAACTAAGGATGGTTGGAGTGCAGTCAAATAAAAGTGCTGCGAAATGATGGGTTTTTCACAATCCCACCAGATCTGGATCGATTGGAATGTTACACATAATGTAATTCGAATGAACTACGTTTTTCAAATAGCATGGACTAATCTAGTCAATGTTTTAGAAATTTATTTTGTATTCCAGACGCATTCCTTGTATTGTCATAGATTTCAGTTCGCACTTTGCCGGTTTTTCATGGTGCAAAGTCGTGTTTAGATGGGAATTGCCAACACTCCCTCGAACACTGTCCATCCTTTTATCCTTTTCGATCCCCCAAATAATGACCGCTACAAACTACCCTTCGTATACGTGATTGTAGCAGTGAAATAAACTTTCAACTGGCATCTGTGAGGATCTTTTTTCCCTATTTCTTTTCAGGGTTCCTGCGAAGCTCCCCAAACTTGATCTTCCCACTGAACACTACCGTAGTTCACAGATGGCTCCCACCTCACATGGGCACACCGACACGGCATTCTCCCTTCTCACACATTTGGAGGAAACAACGGAGGCAGATATTCAGAACGCGCGTCACTTAGAAACAACTGAGAAGGAAATTGTTCCTGGATCGGTTTCCGATACCGCTTCCAAAGTTCAGTCCAACGTGCCGCGACTCGTTTTTCGGCGAGGTCCTTCATCCGCAGCATCTCGGAGCTTCCGTGGTCCAAGTACAGACGACTAATATATTAGGCCAGTTCCTCTTGCTTTCAAAGTTACGATTGTAAATAAACTCATCTACTTTTCCTGTTGTCTATCTCGTATTCAACTTACATGGTGTTTTTTGGAACGAGTTATGTATGATTAATAGCACGTGTATCGATTTCTAAAATAGCTGGATTCATGTTCTATTTACTTAATGAAGCAGTTGAAAACATTGAACTTTCAACTCTTCGGACGTCATAGACCAATTATCAGAAGAGCCTGCAAACGTTTGCAGAACACAGCAAGAGGACAGATTGCGGAATTATAATAATCCGTCCTTATCTCGTTAGATGCATACAGTACGAGGCTTCAACTGTTTCAAATATTTCTCAGTCGCACCGACCTGTGTGTCCGACGACACGTCCGTGCCATTGCCTCCCCCGGAACAGGCTCACAGCTTCAGGAAACAAGCGTAAATACCGGCATCTCGTTGTTCCTCGACGATACTATAACTGTCGTTGGTCATCGTCAGTTTTTCATTAGTGTGTTGTAACTTCCTTCCAACTGAGCTGGAAGATCCGTACTTTGCTTTTGAGAGACAGGAAAGCAATTTTCCCACGACGTGCTCCTCGAGGGTTCTTTGCAGTTACAATCTAACAACTGCACAGTTGAGCATTCATCGAAAGATTCAGCCTGTCCGTGCTTCGAAATGTCCTTAGCGTTGACTAGAACCACTTGACCAACCTTCCTTGAACACCAAGCCGCGCATACTAATTCTTGGTAATGATCGGAAAGTAATCTATAGAAGTATATTATAGCGTTCAGACTATTCCAATCATCGTTTTCTGATTCTGCTCTCATGGTTTGGGAGCAGTTGGACTGAAGTTATCATGATTTCGAATCATTTGTTCTTAGGGACTACGCAGCTACCTATTCCATCTCCCCAAATCATCGGTGAACGAAACTGGCGGCTAGAACCACTGTACGGCAAGAACGCGGTTCTTACAGCTGATGATGATGAGGGCTGTTACTATGCATAGTGGTCCGATGGTAAATCTGATGGGACCGGGATGAGCTGATCTGTTTAGAGTGAAGCCCATTACCGCAAGGAGGTAATTTGGGGCGACCAGTGTACCCTCCTAAGTGATCATATGGTTTCAGGCATAGCTGGCTTCTTGGCACACCTCACGTCATCATGTCTGAACACATTTGTGAAGAACAGGTGGCATCGCTTGATATTTTGGCGTGTTTCACTGTTTGGTCAATGTTGATCTTTTGGTGTTCCGTTCAACCACCTCATGAACAGACTTCAGCAATGATTTTTCCAACAAATTTACATGGTTAGACAACAATTACACACCGGTGTTCCCATTGGTTTTCCTGCTGGTGGTGACAAAGATCCCCTTAAATTCCATCCTTCTAAGTTACTGTAACCCCCCTTCGGGTCATCCGTCCATTTTATCATTTCCCTGATAATATAACCAGAAAATCCGCCTCTTCTGTTTCCACTTCGTATTGTTCTCAATTTTTGAAGACATCCTGGAAGCTGCCGCCAATCAACTGGCTTGTTCACATTTTCGTTGTGACAGTCTTGGAGCGTCTGACCAGCCCGTTGTTCTTCTCATCCGCACTATTTGACCTGCAAGCCTTTAAGACACGAACTCGAAAAAGACTTCATCCTCATCTAACTGCCGGTCTTTGCTGGGTGTAAATTGCCCACTCACTTGTATGATCATGCCACTTGCTGCTCACTAGCAGCAGAGTTGGTCTGTTGGTATTGTAAGGAGATTTTGAAAGTTAAAGGTGTATGTATGCTGGAAAGCCGATAGCCAGTGAGTAGCTGTTTTAGCCTTGTTGAGCATCATCCCGCGAATCCCTAAGGAAATTCAAACCAACTTTCTGTCGGTTTGTAGTGGAAGACTACCGTTTAGCCTCCTAGGAAGACTTCACTGGAAGAGCCAGTCAGGTGATGTTGTGGAGCGACTGGAGGACGATTGGCGCTGTATCCTGCCTTCAATTACTGTTAATCAGCCACTCGGGACCTGGTGCTATAATGTTCTGCTACTCCTCAGAAGGGCGCAGGTTTTAATTTCCATAAATTTTCATTTGAGTTGCACTGTTGATGATTCCTAACAAAGACAAACAAGGCTATCCAGTGCTTCTCGCCTTTTCGGCACAGGTTAACTTCACTTCAAATATAAAGTGTTAAAGACACATTCACAGTGACATCCCACTAGTATACAGTTCTAGAAGGTTTGATGATCAGGTTGCATAATTTTTATTCACTGATTCGTAGTTCGAACAATCGCCTCCAAACATAGGTCGATATATGAAACACGGGGTGCAAGATTTTCACCGGTAATCACACCTACGATGGGGAAAACTGTACGAAAACAGTACAGGATATCTACGTTTGCGACAATGTAGGAGTAATAAGTTGCTCGGTAGAAAAGGTCGCCACCTGTTGAACAGTTCCACCACTTTCTCGAAGATCTCCCCTCGTTAGTGTGTTTGATCTCCCGGGAGTGATGGGGACCTGCCAAGCAAAAGGAAGTACATTGTTTACTAGACTCAGTTCACGGTTTTTAATGCACAGATCAATTAGGTAGGTCAGCTAGAAACAGCTGAAGACATGTACAAAATGGATTTACACGGCGAATATAATAAAAATGACTTCACGACTTCGCTAAGGAATTTGGTAAACTTCAGTTGGCATCAGGAACAGTTACTTCGGGCTTTGCTAGCCACCGTCTGCATAGCAGAAGCTGGATGAAGCATGCCAGCGGAACACACGTTCAGACATGCCAGGTTTTAACTTGCCCATTCAGTAGATGAGGAAAAGTGGATGACTGGTGTTAATCGTTTGGAAAAAAACTAGATACATGTCTTTACTTTGCATTTTAAATTTGATTGTATTGAACCCTATGATCTATAGATCTCACTGAACTCGTGTGACAAACCAGCGCTGAATGTATCTTTTACCGTCTCCGTTGTTTGGCGATGATTTGCCGTCCTAATACTCAGCTCAGTACACTGTTTTCGTCAGGGTCTACGAGTGAACTTACTTGGTAGGGGGGACTTGTTGCATCGATGGGTTCTCTTGTTGGGTAGTCACCTTTACCAAAACCACCTTGCTTTGCACTCGAGAGTAAGAACAAGGAAAGCGGGGGCCCAAAAATTATGTCTTCATATTCTTCGTGTCGTTTGCGTAAATCCTGAAGTATGGAGCGAATTCGTTCGTACTCCGCCTGCGGTACATTTTTGCTGGAACAGAATATTACATCGTGAACCATGAGCAATGTTATAGAGTCAGGCTAGGTATCTGATGTCGACAAAGGACGCCTGATCTGTGTGACGAACTATGAATTATGGAAAGCTTATTATCCCTTCTCTGACAAGTTGTTATTCACAACGTGGATTCTGACTATGCTAAAGGTGTCGTGCAACATAAAAACACAGTACATCCGGAGGAACCATTAGATAGTATGGAACTATTTCGCTTCTGTTTTTTTTTTCACTTACAAAGTGATATGGGTCACTCAGTGGAGGGGACACCCATCTTCAGAAGGTCTCTCAGGGTATTACCAAATAGCAATGGATTGACAGCGTTCCTCTCACGGGAAAACGAGGATTTCCGTGGCACAAGGGTTTTATTTCCCGAAGGAGTAGCTCCGAAAATCATATTCATGGTTATTGGAACGGCTTCAAGCTAACAAAAAACGGACAGAGTCATCTCTCCCATCGACCAAGGTTTATAATTTGACGGACAACTCAAACTACCCACTTTGCTAGCATCGACGGTTAAATGTCGCGCTATATAAACGGGATTTTCTGGCTTAGCGCATTCGATGGTCTACCCAATGCACAAAAATGGCTGTAGTTTGCTCGGTTACAGTTTGGATTGAAAATAATTAACCTGGAAGTTTTGATAAATTAGTTCCCCGTAAATCAGCGTTTTCAATTGAGACTTCGTCCTTTAAGTGAAGCTAGTGTATGCTGAGGAGCCGAGAAGAACTGTACAGCTGTTTTATCCTTACTAGAAATCACCATCTGATTCAACTCAAAGAATTACGAACTCACGACCCCCCGGGTAGTCGTTCTGAACAGATAACCATTTGGCAATGAGCTGCTGTTCGGCATGTGATTAACTCGCACTTAGGCAGAGTATGGGGCCACTCATACTTCAATCACGGGATCCACACCGCATGGTCACGTGTTGACTGGCTTTTCGAGTGACGACTTCTCAGATGTGTAGAATTATTCTTTCTCTGAGTTACCCATAGATTATTGGTCGTAAGGAGCTTTGGGCGTTTTCAATCGAGCTTTCGTCCTAAAAGTGAAGCCAGTCTGTGCTGAGGGGCCCAGAAGCTATGTACAGCTGTTTCATTCTTATTGAAAATCATCCGCAATATGCACCTCAACAGCTAAGAGGAAACTACGTGGATTCCTCGAAAGAAAGTGTCACCACTTCCTAGCTAAGTATAACTTAATCACATTGCTGATTAGCCGCTCGTGGCCGGACGATCATGTGTTCAAACTATTAGTCTGAAGGCCGAGGGTTCGAAACGCACTGGAGTTTCGTGAGACAGGTACTACTACTGATTCCCAATACGGTGCTTCTCGGTTTCTCAACATAGGTTGACTTTACTTACATAACAAAATCACAATGAAAAATTCTAAAATCCCCTCACTACCAACAGATCAGTGTCTGTCGAGTCCGCAGTCAAGACAGCATTTTTTACTTTTATATCATCAGTCGTCCTCATAAACCGACCTGCTTTCTATTACTTAGTCTGTTGTTGCGGATGTTGGCACTGTCCAAGAACACAAATTTACACCTAACAATTCAGACTCGTAGAGCTTAAATATGCAATTCTTCGTACTGTTTCCTTTCACGTCACGGAATTTCAATAATGGCCGTGCTTCTTCTACGGGCTGGTCGTGCTTTGCTTGTCTTCTATTCTTCCAGGGCTACCCATAAAATATAAATGTGGTTCCTCTACAACTCTAAATCACACTGGGCTGATGAGATGAATGTTTTCTTCTGGGGTCATACCTTTCTCTTATTCTGCGCTGGTAGGGTTTGGCTCGTATTGGGACCATGATCGGGTGCACTGATAGCGCCAGTGTCTAGCGTTCACTCAGCCATAATCCGAAAGATGGAAAGTGACCAACATCGAACAGGTCCACCAACCTTTTTACTGGATTCCATTGCACTCTAACATTTACAGACAACTGGATTTTCTTTATCCACTTACAGAAGATAGACGGAGTGATTCTTGTTGGATGACTCCCATCAAGGGAATAAGTTTGAAATTGCTCAACAGGCTTCCCCTCGTGAAGCTGTTTACGATGGATGCATATGCTGGTAATTCATTCTGAGAAGATCAGATTCGCACATCTCTCTGATTTGTTTAGCTAATATTCTACATTTTCTTGGCCAGAGGTTGAAGGGTCTGTTGGGAACACAACCATTTTCCAGTGAAATGGCTAGGAATTCAGGCGCTAGTGAACCAGCCTGTCGAAGAAGACTTACTCAACTATGTCTTTTGTAATTAACTAATGAAGCAGAGTGAATAAACACCAGACCAAGAATGCTATCATTGAGCAAGTAAATCAACGACAACGGTCAATTGTACAACAGGTGTGGGTACAACACTCAACTAGACAACACGGTTAAATTAGTAACTTATTTATGAGGTACCGCAGTGAACGACAAAAAATGTACCACAACATAATTGCAGGTAATTAGTATTGATTTTTTGGAGCTACCTTGATCTTCTGATCTGGTGAGAGAACTAAAGGACTGCAAATGTGAAATGAAAATGCTTCGTTATATGCAATAACCGGTTGACAAAGTGTGATATATACGCATTGGGAAGTTTGCACTGTAGCCTCATTTGAAGTATAGCAATACCGGGACTTGACTCAGGTGTATAGAGTCGGTGATGACCTGCGTATAAATAGTAGTAGATACAAAAACGAAGACACTTCTTAAGTGATTGCAATGAACGATTCTCTGAAAGCTTTTGTTCTGCTCATTTCCAATCAACGTCACCCAGGAGAAATTATAGTGCAATCGGGAAGCTTCACTCAATGCAAGACAGTTTTGTTTCTCGTTAGGCAACTTTGTGCGAGCCTTATGAAGTGTATCTCACAAGTTCCGGCAGCAACGTGTCTTCACAAAGCAGGAGTCCACAATATCGCTTCACTTCTCCCGAAAATTTGCCCATTCTCGATCAGAACTATTACATGAGGGTTGTGTCAACGGGGAACTACACAGCTCTTATTGAGTTGTAACAAATCAAGTGCTATGCTTCCTTATTCCGGTCACTTTCTAATGGTCAATAGGAAAAAATGCTTTGGGAACTGACTACGTCCGTCGACTGTAAACTGAAGACTAATCATCCCATTCTGTCCCCTCTACGAAGTCTCCCATGATTATCCTTGTGTTTACAGCAACCCTAGCACAATGAGCATTTTGATGGGATGCTATTCATTGCAAGGTTTCGTTACGCGATTTACTGAACCACCGTGCAGTTCCGACTATGAGAGAGACATGTCAAATAGACTGCCTTCGTAGGTTGCCTCTAACACAGTGAACCACAGAGTCGTTTATTCTAACGAAATTTATCCAATTAAGGGGGACTGTCATTTTCACTCAGCTCTCGGACCTCTTATACAAAATAGTATAGCAATCTGGAGTAAAATTTGCTTGTTTTATCAGCCTTGGCGGGCAGCGCGGTTTACTTTGAATCAGATGGTCGATAGAAAAATCTCTTTACAGATGAATACACAAGTGAGTGATCAAACAAAGCAATACTCAGTTGATATTTGTTCTTTCTTGATACCATTAGCACTCGTTCACACCGTGGAATGTCGTTATTCACCGAATGCTTGAGTAAAGCATCGCATTAGTTAGATATGATCAGACGTAATCAAAGTGCTCACCTACCAAAATGGCGATTGATGTATATGAGGCAGTGCCATCAGAAACCATCTGGAACTCCAAGTTTACACCTGTACTCAGATTATATTACTTGGTGTGCCCTTATGACGAGACTGTTCGATAATTACGTGAACTGGCTTTGCAATTGTGTTCTGTGTTGCCAAAATGATTACTTGCGACTCTTTCTTAACAGAAATAGGCTAAAGTAGCCTCAGATTGTTTATTGACTGCGTGCTCGAGTGGCTGATGGAGACACAGGGCTGAATGTCATCGCCATCGTGTGGTAAGCCATTTTTCTGGATTTATGTGTCACAGTCCACTGACTTTCATAAACTACCGTTAGGCAACTGCATTTACTAATAGTGTGTGGCTTTGTGGAGAGTAAAAATGCAGCCACTTTATGTTTCCAACCCTACATCCTATGTACATAAATATTTCCTCAACAAGATCACACCGAAATCACAGGGCTGTAGCGTGCTTGTTTTAAGCTATGGTAAGCACACCATGCACTATGCCCTAACAATTAGGTTATCTTTGGGGATCAACACATGCTTATCCGTCGGTTATGAGTTCTATTCGATGTGAACCCCCATAGAACTGAAGTAAAACCCAATGGAACCTAGAGGCTGACTACAGTGCAACATATTAGGTGTAAGTCAAATTTTCGTGTTCATACAGAAATGTGTTTATTCTAGGGCAGTATCTTTATATCCTTCGCTTCGGAAAAATTCTGCATCGAGAATCACAAAATCTTTTTATAGAATGATTTAAAGTTCAATGAATACGCAGATTTCAGTCTTATGACACTGGGCTGAAGTGAGTGACCCAGAAGTGGGATCTACTTAATCTCTAAAGGCGTTTTGAGTACACGTTTAGACGGTTGCACACACCTAATGAGTTACGATGTTGGGTTTACTGACAGTAGAGAAAATCAAGGCCAAAATGTCGGTTTGCATTGCTCAGCCGTCTGAAGCACGGTGTGCACATACATGCACATCCATCCTTTGTGTGGTCTCGGAAGGACAGTCGAATCTGGTGACAATGACTTTCTGACTATTTTCATTTGCTGAGAGACAAGAGCTAATAAGAGGCTGATATGGTTCGCATTAATTGGGTATCTCAGCGCAGTTCATATTTGGCATCAGTCTTAGGATAAGCGGACCGAAACTTACCGTAAGAGATCATTTTCAGCACGTAGCTTTTCAAGCTCAAGTTCTTGCAACTCTGTCTCTTTTTTCAACTGCTTTATGCGTTCATGCAAGGTTCGTTTTTTCTGTAAGGGTACACAGAAAACTTATGTTTACTTTCAGTGGACTGAACAATTTTTGGTCTTTACCTAGCATCGAACTCAACATGGTCCTACTTGTATTCATTGGTCAATCTTATGGTGTAGCATAGCGTCGTATGGTATAGCATAGTATAGTAGGGTTTCTCTGTCTTGTATGGAGTTTCAGGTTTCTCACTTTTCCAAAGTATGTACATTACCACGCACTTAGTGGAAACTAAAGTTTCCTGAGCACAGCTGAAACCTTTTGAATCGGACCGAGAAGGTTCATGAATGCCTTCTAGATATGACCATCCCCCAGACGCCAGAATGAGTGTGGCATTTTCTGCAGAGTGTAGGCTTACTAGGAGTAAAGCAAGTAAGTCATCTTTTATGCAGTTCCAGATTATGTGCCACCGGTGCCGTCAAGAAGTGGAGTTAACAGACTATACACTCGCCTGGCTGGCTCCCTCCATATAATGTTTGAAGCTGCTTCTCACGGACGCGAGCTGCTGCTGCAGTTCTTGATTTGTGTCTCGCAGCTGTCGGTTTTCGGCATCCTTTATCGAAAGTTGCATCGCGTTCAGCTGCTTGTCTTCGTTGCCGGTTGGAACGGACTTGGAAATAGAGAAAGATTAAGTCCACATATAATACCGACGTGAACTCTTGTGCAACCGCAAGTTATGCCAAAAAAGTAGAACCAGATCATTTATCATATCAGATTATATACTCTCCAGTAATTCCTTTGGATAGCAGTCCAAGTGGGTCGTTAAAAACTATGAGGGCTTTAACTGGCAAACGGTGGGTACAGAAGTACATGCTTTAAATTTTCTACAGGTTTTTGGTAGCAGCGCACAAGAGGGGACAAAACAGTTTACGAAAACCATGGCGCATATGTACTGATGCTACATACTATGTTGCAATGCAAGTTTTCATAGTGAATTTCCGGCTACCTTTTTATATCTGTCAGTGAAGGAAATGAAACTACAAAGAGAGGAAGGTAGTTCATTGGTTGACTTATCCACAATCAATTCTTTTGTTAGTCCAATCCACTGAACAGGTGGGCTAGCTTCGGGCAATTTTACGTAAAAGCCATAAAATGTTGAGACAAGGGTCCAATAATCCAGGAGTCGCCGACACAGTCTAGTCTCTCTAGGTAGATTAGAATTCTGATATCCCTCAACAGCTGGGCCGCTGTTGGGTGTTGTATAGTTGACTTTAGGCCCGAGTTGCCAAGCTTCAATGGCCTACTCGATGTGAAGACTAACGTCTGATTAAAACACCAGGAAAAACTGATGACCTAAACTTTTCGGTGAATTGTCTCAAGATGGCAATTCCAAATAGCGGAAGCTTCCGAGAATCGGAACGAACACTCAGGCTCTTCTGTATGGAAACATGGAAGTTGCTTTCTTGAGAAGTACATCATGAGAGCTGAGATCCCATGGAGTGGGCATAAGTCTCCTGGACATGATGAGGATGGTGTTATTCCTTGTTGCTTTTGGGTTTATTTAGCTCATTGACTGATCAGGTTGTTTAATGTTGACGAAAGGAAGACAAAAGGTCATACTACTGACGAAGACATCAAGATATGCTGAAAATAAGTTTTTCTCGGAAACACAGGACATGTCGTGTTCTTTAACGAACTCTATGAACCTGTTCTTTACACGAAGTCCCACTGCGACAACAACGACGTTCTGATCGCAGTAACGGACGTTTTGGACCACATTATGGAAAACACCACAACAAGATTACGCTACAACAAATGATAAGAGCACGAAGATATAAATCCTTCCACTTTGTGTCAGAAATAAGATGTAGAACTGATGAACACTAGCATACCTTTGCAATGGAATTTTCTAGTTTCTCCGCCAATCGACGGTTGCATTCTTGCGCCTGTATCAAACGTCCGTTTAATTCGTCAAGTTCACGTCTCATTCGCAAGCTTTCTTCGTCATCCTATGATGAGGAGCAATTGTACGCATTCAGTCGAGTATGTTGGTAAGAACTGACACATAGAATTTCCTATTAATACTGTAAGAGAGAAGCTTGCTCTGCCCAAAAACCTTGACCACGCACATCAGCTCAGAACAAAGTTGAACGGATAGAGTACCCATTGATAACGCATTTTGGAAGCAGCAATCACAGTTATACCCTCTGTACGGAGACCGCGTGTCTATGCCGGGAACAGAATGTCTGTGGAATAGAATTTACCGTGTAAACGAGATTCGTGTGATCTCTTCTGAGAGTGGTCTCTCCAGAGGGATAGGTTATCGTTGAACTGAGTTTCGAGGACGTGGAGTTTGAACTGTATGAGTTGTTGATGAATCCTGAGAAATTCAACTCGAGTGCATCGGCTGAAACAGTCCAGCGTTTTGACCACCACATGTGGTCTTCTTCTTCTTGATGGAGGTATGTCTTCGTCCACGCTACGTACAACCAGACCTGTCAGACACAGAGCACCTACATCCCTAAATGAGGATCTTCATGTACGTTTAATCGAAGGCAATGTCTCCAGTAAATTACCTCAACAGAATCCTCAGTTTGGAGTAAAAACTCGTTCTTATTAGCGTCTGCGTTTACTGAAGTCCTCTTGACTGAGATCATGATTGATGGACACGAGCTTGTGCTAAGTATACTGGAGGGTCTCCAAAACCCTGGTGTTCAAATAGCCTGTGAAGAAAACCTTGTAAATCTGGAGTATGCAGACAACATCATTCTCATCTTCGAAGAGGAGGAGAAGGCGCAGGTGTTTTTGGATGAACTGACCAAAGTCATCCCGTCCTTTGGTATGCACTTTGCACCCACAAAGTGTAAAGTCATGCTCCTGGACATGCAGTCACTGAACACGCCACTTACAATCCAGGGAGAGGTGCTGGAAGTTGTGGAGCGTTTTACGTGTCTTGGAAGTTGTATTAGTTCTGATTGTAGTGTGACAGATGAGGTCAATGCGCGAATCTCTAAGGCTCGGGTCGCGTTTGCCAATTTGAGACACCTATGGCGTCAGAATGGTGTATCCCTGAATCTCAAGGGACGTGTGTATCAAGCTACAGTGCGGGCTGTTTTGTTGTATGGCTGTGAGGCTTGGCCTATTCGAGCAGCGGAACTGAGACGTCTTCAGGTGTTCGACAATCGTTGTCTCAAAACCATAGCTCGTTTGGGATGGTGTCGGCGAATCCGTAACGAGGCTATTAGAAAGCGAGTTTTCGGTTGCGCAAGAGGTACTTCCACTGAAGAATATGTACAGCACCAGAAGCTGCGTTGTTTGGGACATGTGTTGCGTATGCCTAACCATCGATTGCCGAAGAGAGTGCTGTTTTCCATGCCCAATTCAGAGTGGCGTAAGCAAAGAGGTGGCCAACCTTTGACCTGGCAGAGAGGTTTGAAAGAGATTACGAAACGCTTGGGTGCTGTCGGTGCTACTCGCCTTCCAGGATGGGGACAGCGTGATCCTCACTGCGCCTGTTTGGAAACGTAAGATATGGCTGCCAACCGATGTCAGTGGCGATCTTGTTGTCAGTTTCTATCCAGATTGCCTGAATGAGTGTTTGGAGGTGTAGGCACCTCGGAATGATTGTAGTAAGGCAGCAATAAGTCCCCTCCCCATCCATCTTTATTCTTTTTCTTCACAATAAGGCTTTCAAATAAATCATGGTTGCACGGCAGCGAAGCATCGGTGTTCAACACTGATGTCATGCTGTCGATGATGATGATGATTTCACATATCACTGTAATTGGCCACATTAGCCGTACACTGCAAGGCAGCGTAAACACATTTGAGTTTTTCAACAGCGTAGCAAAGGAGAACACATTTTAGCAGTCCATTAAAGTTCTGTACTAGAGATGGCAAGGAATTTAACTGAATAAAGTAGTCCAGAAAGTAGGTTGCGATAAAAAATTCAGTCCACCTTCAACATCACAAAAGCATTAGGGTTATAAAGATGCCAAATTGGAACTTTGAAGGTTTTTAGCAGACAACAAGTTTAAGTTGTCAAGTAAGTTGGGGGTATTGCCTGTCGAACGATTCCTAGTCATGCTTTCCACGAGGCCACCTCTTACAACAAACAAAGAGCTTTTGAGTTTCATTGATATCATCAAACGTAGTGTGATTGCAAATCCTAATACCCAAAGGAAGAAACTTTCGACGTCGCGCAATCTCGCGCTACAACTCAGCTGCTTAAGCAACCATCGTTCAAGCGGGATATTGAGGTGTACATTTCTTTCCGTGGTGTTCCTATCATGTTGTTACTGCGAAAGTCTGCACCATCAGATTGCTGAAAGGCTAGTTGTCGACAAACAATACAACCCCAAACCTGTCGAAATATCAACCAAAACAGTACCTTTGGTTTTATCGACCTTTGAGCAGTTTCTTCGGAATTCAGAGCATGTTGTGTTATTCGTAGCTGTTGGGTCAGTTGTGATACTTTAGCCTCCAGCCTTATGATTTCAGTGCCTAGTTCTTCTCGAACAGCAGTTTCTCGCTCGGTAGCTTCCAGTTCTCGTTTTGCTGAAGACGATTCCACCTGCTGACATCGGTCGCCCATCAGCTGAAGGTCTCGTTCAAGAGCTAAGATGAAAATGTCGAGAAGTAAGAAAACATATCATTACTTAGTAGCCAAACTGCCATCCTAATCAAACCCGTATTTGCCTTCAGAATACTGAGAAAACTTTCACACCAACCGTTTTATTTTTGTTTTCATGCTGTTGAATTCTACTTAAGTAGATAGCTACTTTCACGTCCGCGCGGACATGGAGCAGCGAAGGCATAAAATACTATGATTGTTTTCCTCTAATTCTGTATTTGATAGAAAATAACCACAAACTTGACTGAATTCCCCAAAATTAAATCAGCGATGAAGACGGCCACAATGTACATTTGAAAAACCATAACAGTGTGTTTTGGAGATTGTACCAATCGGCTGATATATGGGTCAAACAGACCATACTTTTCCCTGTGTAATGTGACAAAGCTTTCTTAACAAAACATCGCTTATTCCTGCTGTCCAAATCCTGAATCATGAGGCCGTTATCGCAGTCTGCTCCCGATATGCTAATTTAGGTGGTATTTTTATCCGTTCGATCAGTGTGCATGTTCATTTGTGTGTCAAGATTCAGATCCCCACGTTTGACTTGAACTTCATAAAATTTAGTGGTTACTTCATTCAGACTAATGGCTGACATTCACGGTTTGGATAACAGATGGACATCCAATAGCTGGAATTGCTGCAGTGCCCATAAAAACCTCCTGTAACAGGAGTCACTGGTCTTGAAACTGTATTCAGTAAAGTGGTCATCACTCATAATAAGCAGAAAAAGATAAGAACTGGGCTGAAAGCTACGTTTGTCTTGATCGACGTGGCAATACAAACGATACAACAATACAAACGGCTGTCACCTTATGTGGAGTGAAAGTTATTCCATCCTCATTTTATTCAGCAATCGGTGTAGCTGAAAAATTAAAATATCATGAATTAGTTAACCTAAACAAAGTCCGATCTAGAGAGAGGAAGTTTTCGAGAACAATCTGATGGTGTAGATCATGTGTGTACAGGCATTGTCCGCGCATGAGTTCTGGTTTGTAAGAGCTTGATAGTATGGTAGCTGGTGAGCGGACTCAAATAAGAAAAAATTGGTGAACTGCTGCAATTAATAAGTCTATGGGTGTGATTGCGGCGCCTCAAATTGTAGGTTTTCCATTTTTCCATTATTAATCATCTGAAAAATTGGAGGCTTTAGTTGCCAGTCCGGTTAAGTTCCCCACTGGTAGCACTAACCTAGTTTGTGATTAGAAACTACCCTTACTACTTATTGAGTCAACAAGATTCGCTCCGCATCGGTTGTTTGGTTTAGTACCGTCTGAAATGATTGTGTCGCATTTGAATGCACTGAGCTACTTGGTGCATTATGCGACCAGGGTGCAAAGAGAAATATGAGCTACGACAACGGTCAAGGAGAAATTTCTTCAGTGATTCCTACAGTGATTTGGTTCACTTTAGAGCTAATAACCATGGAACCAATGAAGCTCGTCACTTCCTTATAGGGCTTTGACTATTCAGATCGTGAGTAATTCTGGAATATGAACCAAAGTATCCAGATCGAGAGACATGTTAAACGGGAAAACAAAACAATCACAAGGGAGCGTGGATAGAAATGTGTCCGGTGGATAATCCACAGAGGGAGCAAAAGGCCAAAACATTCTAACCTAAGGCACATAGCTTCAATTTTAGGGACACCACCAACCTGAATTACTTGGCTTTCAAGCAACAGAGCTTGTCGAACCCGATCACAACGCAAAAGAATAACGTGGAAACAAGTTCGAAAAGTGACATAATAGCTGACGTCTTTTTGGTCAGAGAAAAATGTGCAGTGAATGAGTTAAAGCTGCATTGAAACAGTCATTCTGCTACCCAAAAAAGGACGTCTAACAAGCCTTAAGGGCAAGCGTGACTACATTAATAACGGGTGAGATCTTTTGAAGCATGCAACAAAGTAGAAAAAAAGCTGGAAAAATCAGCCGTAGTCTGAAGAAACCCCTATATCCTTACAGAACAGCAAAAGAAGAAAAGTGGTGAATGAAAGCTTACGGACTTCATTATTTTCCGATACTATGGACTCCAGGCTATCCGCACAGAAACAAAACCTCTGAAGCCAAGTGTGTCACTTCCTAAACAAATCAAAGTATCGCCTTTCCGAAGGACTTTAAAAAGGGATCAACAGTGGATCAGAATACTCTCAATCAACAGTGTGAGGGGATTTTTGGAGAAAATTAACAATGTAAATATTTGCCAGAAGGAAGTGATGGTAGCACTCCATGTGAGCCCACAGTTAACCTCTGCACCTTGGAATTCGCCAGGCAAACTGTCACTAAATGATTGGATAGCCATGCCACATGAAATGGATTGCTTCAGGAGGAAGACATCTGCGAAGTGCTTGACTGCCTACTTTGAATCCAGAGAAGAATATTACAAACAACTATCAGCAGGCCCAATGTGACGTTACTGTAGGACTTATGTCAGCACTTTCAATGCAAAAGTTGGAATGAGCTGTACTGGCAAAATGTGGATATGCCACGCTGACAAGACCTTTGTTGCCGACAAGGCAAAGAAACAGCGTGGACTGAGCCTGCTGATAAGTGGTAAGTTTGATGATGTTGAATCCACACTAGAGGAGAACAACGACGCCAAACTGACGTTTCTGGATATCCCCGTCACTGGATTGCCGAATCGGCAAATACAGACCGAGGTCTGCAGAGATACGACGATTACTGCCCACCGTCTGCTCCACAACAGGACAAGTAAAAGGTAAACGAAGCATACTTTCGTGCACCAGGAACACTTCTGGAATAATTGCTAGATTGCAACAGCAAGCTACAACAGTGGCCTGTAAGCATTTGAATACCTTGCAGAAAACACTGTCAGAATGCGTGAACACAAAATCGCCGCTAAAACAGGCGATCCACGTCCATCCAATTCCGTGCATGAATATCAACAAGGACACAAGCTTGACGAGTTCAAGAAAGAACAAAGAAAAAGTGCATAAGTTGTGGAGTCCATCAGCAAGTGTAATAAAATTAATCCAATCTATTACCCACTAAGCGTAGGAGAAACATATGACTATAAGGCTGACATTTTCACTAGAAACGGGGTTAAGCAGGGGTGCCAAAATCTAACGGGTACATCGCTTCATCTTGACTGTATATCCGGTCAACTAATCAAAGGAGAAAACCGGACGAAAGAAGACAAACAAGTGACAAACAAAGACATCTAATTATGCGACCAAAAGCAAGCACATCCAGTGGTATAAAGAGAACAACCAGGAGGTGCAAACAGTCAATCTAACCCAACAAAATCACACCATAAAGTAGTAAAAATTGAGACAGGTTGAATAAAATCACATAATGGAACCAACAAAAGCAGCAGGTGTCGAGAAAACCAATCAAGTCTGGGGAAGATGGACTAGAATGCAAAACAAATTGTGAGCAGAACAATCAGAATGGCGGTCATACCGGAAAGAAATTACCGAAGTAAGTGGCCAGGTGTGGATGAAACGGTGTAAAACAAATCACAAACGACCCAGTTAAATCAACAGTAAGTCGAAATACTCCTAAACCACTAGCTCAGGTGTGTTGTTTGGTCGTTGATTGGATGGTTGTTGGTCTGTTTGGCGGACCAGTTAAACGAACCAATCTCATCGCGAGATAACACGTTTTCTAGAAACTGTGAGCACAAGCGAGTAAGGAAAAAGCGTCCATCCGAGCGCTCCCCGACGATTGTTTTTGGCTTGCCAAGCTCGGCAAAGAGAATAAAAAATACTTGATCAACAACCAGTTGTAATTTGACCCCCAGTGAACTTAACTGTTTTATCCCTAATGTTAAACTTTTGGACCCGTGACCCGTATTCACAAATGAAATTGATGCACGTAACGTGCCGTATTGCATAGACTTCTTCGCAGATGTTACATCAAACTTCATGCATGACCCTAAAAGTTGCCATTATTTAATTTTCTACCCTCAGCCCGCTGAACGCTACTCACTTTAGCTACAAAAAGTTGCCATTATTTAATTTTCTACCCTTAGCCCGCTGAACGCCACTCACTTTAGCTACGTGAATAACAAGTCTGCGTGAACAAACAAAACAAGCCAAAACAGAATGCGTTTAAGGATGCTCGCATTCGAGTAAAGTGAAGGATAAGTTTGTTCTATCCTTACTGGTTTCCCGTTGGTTCCTTAGCGATATCAGTTCGGTATGAGGTGAAACGTTTGCAACTAAATTGCTCAGCCAGGCAATCAATCTTACGACCAACTGCATCAAGTTTTTTGGCAACGTTACATCAGAAGGGCAGTCCGATTTTGAGTGTAAAATACTTTCGACCATGGCTGAGTTGAAGACCGCTTACACAGCTAAGTTGTATACAGGTCTTCTTTGAACTATGTGTGCCTTGCTGGCTAAAATTCGACACAGACCCTAAATTTTGGCATCCTTGTTGGTTAGCTCAACATCTGGCTCAAAACTCGGACTATGTGGGTCATACGTCTGCAATTTTTGTACCCCAAACAATTTTTGAACAGCGCCTTCTGAATGGGTTGACTTTCGACCAAGTGATCTGCTTTGAATGGGACTCTGAGTGGTGCACATTTAGCCATAGGAAGGTAGAGCCGAAGGAGACTTCATCACTCTCTAAAAAAAGTCGGCTTAAACTAAACCACTGCATTTGGAAACCATCCGGATCCCTTCAATGACAAAAGATATCATAATGCTGTCAACAACAGGAAAAGCTCGCAGGCAGAGTGCTCCACAAAATCCCGTACCTGTAAAACATTTCTTCCAGGTAAAGCTTCAGTGAAAGCTGTATGCCTCTGAAAAACACCTTTAAGTGATTCCGACAATTCCTAGTATTCCATAATACAACCAAAGCATTCTTCGTTCGTTAGGAAACTCTACCTAGGGAAGGCTTCATAATAAGAAGCAGACCTGACATGTTTTTATGATAGTTTGTGAGAAGAACGAACCAGCTCCTACTTACAACAAAACTTCATGTAGGAAAACGATTCTGATGGTTTGAAACTCTAGTACAACATGAATTGAGCATTCCCACTTTTGAAAAAAGTTCTTCCAAGAAATCTTTTCCCAGATGCGATTTAATCGTCCAACTTCTTTTGTACTGTGAAACTTTCATGTCTGCGGAAGTCCTAGTAATGGGGCAGGGCACGCTCAACTTCCGTTTATCAAAACTTGGGCATAAACACAATGGCGTTCGTGTAGCTGACAGCTGTATCTGCTACCTTGGGCTAATTTCACTCTTAGAATAAAGCTAACTGAACGGGGTTCATCCACGCCAGGCCAAGCTAAAACCCGGATCATGCTCTGCCGAGGACTGGTCGCATCATTTCTTAAACCCGTTCCACCACAACTAGGTGATTTCATTACCCCTTCGCCGGATTAGTTTGGCTGTCCGAAACTGGGGATATTGATCTTGGTGGGGCAGGACTGAGCTGGTGCCCAAACAGAGGATGCACTCGATGTGCTTGATCATAATGTGTTATGCATTACGCAGAACAAAGACTTCGAAGAATAAAATTGCAAATGCCCAGAAAAAAGTGGCACACATAAAACCAATTTTTACACCCGGAACTAGAGCAGAACTGCAAGGGATAACTCAGGAGCACCTAAATAACATCAGGTGGCCGGAGATCGGGCTGAGTTCTCGTGAGGAAGTTCATCCTTCCAAAAATTACAGGTAGAATTAGTTTGTTCAGAGAGCCGAAGGTTAGGGTTTTGTAGTAAAAAATGGTAAAAACAAATTGCCTTGCTGAATAAGGTGTGCGCACGCCGCAGTTTTGAGGATACCAGTCAGAAAACATTTTGTCTGAGATGAGGGCTTGGTATGTTGCTTCCATGGGATGGCAGTCTCAGTCTCAATTTGGCTGTAAAGTTCTGAATTCAAGAATGTCTAGGAAATTTAGACGCGCCAGCATCAACAAGAAACTACCTCCATGTGCTCGTTGAAACAGTAGTGAAAATGTAAGATAATACATTCGTCAGCTGATACCAACGTGCGCTCTATATCTGTGTATCTCCCCCCTCCCCGCTATGCTGACACAAAGTTCCATAGCCTTAAATTATTCTTTGTTTAGGATTGAAAATTTATTGAGGTAATCCTTTGGAATAAGCAGCAGTTTTGGAAGTGCTTCTCGTACCTAAAGCGTACTTTGTTAGAAGCTTCCCGAAAATCACACCACCAGAGACAGCGTCGTCAACCGTAAAACACTTGGCAGGTCACATGTCCCAGAAATACCTCCAGCGCGTTTGTACTTTAAGCTAACAATTAACAGCCGATAGAACCGCATTATAACTGAAAAATTTATAAGTGTGAACTTTCGAGCAGAGTAGGCGGGCAGATCACTTACTCTGACACTTGAGAATAAAATCGTCCCTTTGTTTTTCAATTTCTGCTCGCTGTTGTTGTGCCTCTAGTCGCAGATTGGAGAGCTCGATTCGTGTTTTATGGGTTAGGTTTGTTAGGCGTTGTTCAGCTTCGGTTGATGAACGTGCGGCGGTTACCGAGCGTTGACGTTCCTCCTCAAACTCCAAGCGAAGTGCATTATATTCCGTCCTCAGTAGCCGAAGCTGAAAGACATTTTACATTTTGGTTTCTGTCACTTGTAAACACGGAGCATGGTATCAGCTGACGGCTGCTGACAGTTCCCATTAATAAATTAGTTAATAATGTGGCAGGAATCTGCTAGGTTTCAGCGGCTTCCTGACAACAGACTGCAGTCCATTCTGTGAGCATTTCCTTGGAAATAGCTGAAAAGTCCCTGCGTAACCTGCAATCACTGACAGAATATGGCGAAATGAATAGAGTCGCAGCTCCAATTCGGGACTGTTGGATGATGGTTAAATGTCCACCAGCCTGAGATTCTGCAGCAGCAACTGAGCACTGCCTTAAACTGCCGGTCCATCACGCGGGTGTAACTTAAAATGTTTTTCCTCCACGACTGATGGAAACAGTAACAAGGAGCAATGCATTGCGAGTTTTTTAACCATAAATTGCTGCTATTTGGTCTTCTTTTAGGATGAGCAGACGTGATAGCCAAACAACTAAGGAACATGGGAGTAAAATTCCTTCACAGTTCTGCAACTTAAGAAAATGTCAAATACTTGCATTGTGAAATATTGCTGTGCAACCGATTGTTCACTCGCTACCACACGGCACATGGTGGAGACACAACGAACATTTGTGTATCAGTATTCAGAGAAGGTAGTCGATCCTCATTGATATTTATTTGTCCGTATTATGGCATAAAGTCTTACAAACAGTCATTACCAGCGGAAGTAGGTTAGGCCCGTTGAGAAATCTAACGGATTGTTTCCGAAATAGAATGAGCATTTGTAGTGCGTGTCACGAATCATCAAGCACTCATCATCAGGATAGCTGTTATTTCCCGAATCGATTATAGTTGGTACAAATGCTGCAAATCATAGACAACTACAAGAGAAAGAACATTTGCAAATTTACGCTTGGCTGAACTTGACTATCGGAAGTCACCGGCTGGTTTCTCCTTCCGGTAAAACCAACAGATTCATTTGCTCTCTTTGCCTGAAAACAGCCACACCAGAATTAAATCTCCCTTCATCATAAAAGCATCGCAATCATTTTGAAGCTATTGTACAAGAGATCCAAATCCATTGGTGGAAGACTACATTGCTACTAGAAATACGCTAGGAACTTCATGCGGGATTGGTCCGTTTCAGTGTGCGAATGGTCATTGCTTTTGTGTTTACGAATCCATCAGTTTGCTATAAAACCGTGGAGCACCCGTACTGAGGAACAAAGATGTTTGACGTCGCTTCCCTAATAACTTCGTGTTTCGAAAAGTTGATGGAGAGTTTTATTGTATATCTTCATGGAAACGAGAAGATATCGATTACCTGATTCTTCAGACTATCCCGGTCGGCCCGTAACTCCTGATTTTCTGCTTTCAAATCCGAGCAATTGTTCCTCAGTGTGTGATTCTCAGCTTGAAGTTTTTCCCTACGTTGGAAAAAACAATTTATTGTAATCAGCGGTTTCAGTATTCATAGCTTCATAGGCACACACAGAAACGTACCTTTCGGTTTTGCGTAATTGTTTTTGTTCCTCTAATTCCTTTGAAACGAGCTCATACTTGGCAGCGAGTTGTGCATTCTCTTTTCCGGCATCTTGCGATCTTGATATTTCATCCGCTGTTAGCTGTTTAAGGCGTGAGTTCAAATCCTCTTTGATTTTGCGTAAGTTGGAGATCTAAAAGTTGAAAAATGTTTACGGTCATAGCTGTGGCGCTGAGAATTACACACGGCTACTTGTTTGGGTCGATTTCAAAGAGGCAGCACACTACACCCAACGAACAACCATCCATCGTAGCAACTGGAACATGAGGCGGCCTGGTGCAGCACATTCAGTTGCCTGAAAACATCGCAAACGGGAGATTCAGCTGGGTTTCAGGTGAGTCGCTCGTAAAACCAGATTGATTTGCAAATGAGTGTGTTTATCGAAATCAGTCGAATTTGGGTTCAAGTAGAACATAAGGTTGACGGAAACTCGGGGACTGCGCCTACCTGATGAGCCCCAAGAAGGGCGAAACCGGTCGTGGGCTGTCGAAGAGTTTTCAGCAACCTTATGAGTAGTCCATTACGAATATACATGTATCGCGATATCTCGAATATCGTAGCAACTGGAACATGAGGCGGCCTGGTGCAGCACATTCAGTTGCCTGAAAACATCGCAAACGGGAGATTCAGCTGGGTTCCAGGTGAGTCTCTCGCAAAAACCAAATTGATATGCAAATGAGTGTATTTCTCGAAAACAGTGCAATTTGGGTTCAAGTAGAACATAAGGTTGACGGAAACTCGGGGACTGCGCCTACCTGATGAGCCCCAAGAAGGGCGAAACCGGTCGTGGGCTGTCGAAGAGTTTTCAGCAACCTTATGAGTAGTCCATTACGAATAACCATCCAGTTACTTTGAACCGCCCTCCATTGTTTACGACGACGTTAACCCTAGGAACCCGGTTCGAACCAGTGTACAAGATAGCCTTTAGCACCAGTCAACCACAGAGCGCTCTAGTTTAGGTTGGTTTGAGAAACAGTATGTTTCGAGCTATTGGGGTGACAAGTGGAATGTGGTTAGGATAAGCAACAAAGCGAAAATCTGCTCAGTGCAGAGAGGGAAATGCTGAAGCCAAACAAACTTGCTGGACTGCGCTCCTCGTCAATGATTCCTGATTACTAGTGGTCGCTTGTGGTCAAATTTCGGAAGCATGAACAAGCTGTTGTTGTCCGTATCCGGATTAAAAGCGGTCTTGAGAAGACAAAAGAATGTAGAAAGCGCAAAGAATATCAGATACTTGCCCCATCTTGACTTTGTTAAACAACTGGTCCATTACTTACTTCAGCATCGTAGATCACTCGATTTTGTTCTATGATTGCTTGAAACTCAGTACGTTCGCGTTCGAGCTCAGCGGTAGCTTTATCAGCCTCTTCTCGAAGACGAATGTTCTCATTACGTGCCGCAGCGATTCCAGCATGTGCCTCGGCGATCTGCTTTCTGTATACCTGTTCAACATCTTGTGTGACCTAGAAAGTGTAAAACGAGGAATGCATATTAAACTGCCGCCGGATAAGTAAAAAGTCCATTAGTTTCGCAGTCGAAATGAAGAAAAAAGCAAACAGTATTATTCTAAGTCATCCTGTCCGGTCCGAATCAAGCTGTTTTGAAAAGCTGCATCGCGAAATCCGGATTATGAGCGCATCATTTCAAAAAAATTGCATAATCTAGCGCCGGAGAAGATATTTCACAGTTGTGCGATTATCCTAATACCTGTCTTTTGATAACTTTTTTAGCTATTATATTACAACAGGAATAATTCGTTGATTGTTAACTAAAAACTTGGAATAACATATTTGGTTTCCAGACTCTACAATGCACGTGTACGGAACCAGGCTCACTGGGCCCGTAGGCATGAAAGGTGGTGGGAGAATCGCATATTCGTTCTACCAAAGCATCTGTCTTCAGAAAAACACATTCGATAGCAGTCAACCAAAAAGTTTGGTGTACCCGATCACAATGCTCCATTTTTGCGATACGAGTCCACTAGATTCAGCCAGACACAGCAGTCTAAACAGCAGTAAGTGTCTCAAGTGTCTAACGTAAAGGCCCTCACTAGAAGACCATGAAGATTGGTTTTATTGACAAGGACGAAATCCAGCTCAGAAAACAACCGACTGTCCTGTTTCTAACGTGACAGTTAATGTTTTATAGCTTCAAGTAGAACTGACACTCAATCATTTACAAAAACCATCTGGTGGTCAGTCAGCAGTGTGAATTAGTCCAACGATGAAGTACGAGTGAAGGAATGTCATCACTGATTACCTACACATCCGACGACATTTATGCAGCTGATTTCTGCTGGGGATCATCGAAGTCATTAAACAGCCGTGCACTTTGTCAAATCAATTGTTCGCTATGATAGACTCGGTGAACTCCATCTGAATTCGTATGCCCAAGGGCGGAGCACACAAAGCCTTGGTTCATGTATCACCTAGGGCACCCGAGAATTTATTCGAACTTCATTTTTCAAGATATACACAGAGTAGTAAAAAATATCCACAGACAACTGTGACGGGATCAGTGGGATACACTCGCTTCAGCAGAATGGACACTCTACAGAATAGAGCGATCCGGTGAGTTTTCGTGATTAAGGATATGGTCCAACATTTCGCTAACGTTTATTCTTCTTTACAGAACAAACACTTATTGGCCAGGTTAGGTCAGGTATTTCCTACGCGTTGTTAACACAAACGTAAAAACCAATTGTGTCTGATTGGTCCGACCGAAATCGGTTACTTCAGAAGATTCCTTATAAGATTCCTTTTAGTGTTTTTTTCCTCATTTTATCGTAAATAGATTTTATTAGTCTACTTTTACCAGAATTCTGCACAAACCCACGCATAATTTGTTACTTTAACGTTCTATTTACCACTAAGGACTCCATCGGGTCTCCAGTTCTAGCTATTTCATCACTCATATGGGCTCCATATTATAAAAAACCGACCAAACTGCCATCCAAGCCAGGGATCGATTATCCCAGCCTCGGGGATTATGCCTATCTGATGAACCCCAAACCGGGTGAAATCGGTGATAGGCTGTCTGCGGATTTTGAGAATTATGAAATGCTACAAAGTTCAGTTGTTTTTTATCTCTGTCGAAGCAGTAAATGAAAAGTGTTACAGTGGTGTTGTAGAAATGGTGCATCCGTTCCAGCAAAGCTCTACCCTTGAATCCGAACATAAAATTATCTGTGACCCGCACGCAGGTCTGGGACGTTTACCTGGAGTTTGACCATTTCCAAACGTTCCTTCGTAACTTGTGATCGACAGGCTTCTTCGTAAGCCTTCTCTAGTTTTCGATATTTCGTTTGGAGTTCACCGAATTCCCGTGCATGCTTCTGTTCCGTTAGTTGTTCCTCTTTGATTCTCAGTGCCAGTTCGGAATCCAGCTTGGAGTGTGAGGCCTGAAATATAAAGAGGACACATCACTAAACATCCAGACCCGTTGAGCCAGTGAGCATAGAAAACAAATGGCTCTGGCTGAAGGCAATCTACACGGGAGCTTTGGTTCGAATAAAGAGTTGCACTTTATTTTATTGTAAATAAAAAGCCAAATCGGTGTGCCGCTCAATGTGACGTTGCGTTAAGAGCCCTAAAACTAAGAACTTACATACTGTGTTATTAGTTGGCACGATGAGATTATCTTTCTTGCGTTCGATAAGAAAGATTTGGAAAGCAAGCTAGGACCAGTGACACCACACCAGTTATTCTATTCTAGTCTCAACTATGAAACGCATAGTCGTACGAGGCATCGAACGGTTCCTGAACAGTCACACCGTTAAACTCAGCTTTGCATTGAACTTTTTAAAAAATTGGCAGAAGCAGCCCGAAGATAATGTTTTTACAGCTTTTGTAATAATTGGAGTTATATTTTTGGAAATTTATCCACTTGATGAAAAACCCCATCAGTTATGGACAATTATGGCTCTTGTGCACTGTTGTTTTTTGTCGTAACCAATGTGCAAGACCAAATTATCGTGACTGTGCGCTGTTAAATTTGGAATTACTGTAGAATGTTCAAACTCATCCACTAACGAAAAGAATCAATTGGTCCTGTGCTTGTCTCTGATGCGTAAACAAGAGTATAGTGGCTGATCAAACGGTTGTCAGTTGTTGTTTGGAGGGCTTGGCGAACAGATTTGTAGCCCCAAACTCACCCGAGCTACCACTGTTCTGGTATGCCGTCACCAGATTGCTGATATTTGAATTAATCTTATGTCACCATGACCCTTGGTGTACAAAAAAGCTAAAGGAAATTAGGGAGAACACCAGTCCGATCCATATTTCAACCTTATCTAAGCGCAGAGACTAATCCAGGGTATGTCTTTTGACTTAAATAAAAAGATATTTAAACAACCTCTGTTAGAATGTAATCCACTTTGTAACTGTTGTCAAGCGCCACTGAGTATTGTTCACAAACAGAGGCAGATCCTCATGGCATGGCAGCAGATGTTGTTGGCTCAGTTGATGTCAATTAAAACAGCACTCCATTGGTTGTGGGACAAGCAGTACTGTTTGAGCACAAGAACAGGTTGCTCTGTAATCGTTGGGGTCCGTTGGTGCTTTGTGTACTAATAAAGGCTGTTAGTATATCTTTAGTCAATGTAAACTGAAAGACTGCTTCAAATTGTTGCATTTCACAAAAGTCTGACATTCGTTTTACTGACAGCAACACAGTGTGAGCAAAGGCAGCCTGTTCGAACTTCCCCTTCTGACCCATATATATATATATATGTCGAAGTTAATCATTTGTTCATGAGGTGTAACAATGCCCTGGATTTTATGTTGCACTTTTAAGTAGGTCTTGGTGTTACCGTGTGACAAAACTTGGTGTCAAAAAAACGTAGGCGAATCACAGCTAGCGAGTATATTTTACCGATACATTTGCTGAGCATATCCGTTAGCCATTATTCTACCGTAGCTACAATCACTTGAGTAAGCAGGAAGCTAGTTTTTGTATTACTCAATAGTGCGTCGTTATCCTTACTAGCGTGATAAGTACCTCACATATCGACCAGTTTTCAGCATCTCTTGGTCGCCGTCAACAGTGGTAATGGCCAAAATGGTAAGCCGCTGATAGGAAGGCGGTCAACTTTGTCCGGCGGAATTGAATCCGTTTGATAAGTGAGTGATTTTAATAGTGAACAATGAAAACAAATAAACACTGTTAAATAAATAAGTGTTTCAAACTATGGGTGCTAACAGAAAACTATGACTGCTGCTGACTCCGTCTTAGATGCTCTTATCAGCGGTAAGGACAGTGCTTCTTGACGGCAAATGTTTTCCAAGGCTGCTTGGGACGTTATATCTAAAACAGATGTAACAGCCTCACTGTTGATAAGTACTTTCGATGTGGCTGAATTGTACTGACAGCATCTTGCACCTAGTGCTCGAACTTGTGAACTTAAGGATCCCATTCGGCCTTAAATACCAGATGACTCATGGAAATTATGTAAGTAGGTGCATCAGACCATGAAACCCATCCATAATTTGGTAAGGAATAAATGCTATCGTATTCGTAATAAACAGAACTAAAAAACCTTATTCTGGAACTAAAAATGTACTACTTCTAAGGTATATGCACTAATGTCCCAGTAACTAGTTAATCTCACGAATGTGGCATCCATGGAACACTGTATATGTCGTTTTTACTTTGTTCGCTGTGCAAGAACCTCAAAGACTACCATGCAAAAACGAAGGCCTCATTGGTGAACATAAGATACCAGTGTGAATATATAGTAACTTAAACTTCTGACTAAAACGGTGATGATGCCGTTCTGAATTTTCCAAATATTTATACAATACACTTTTGCGATGTAAATTGCCACAGCCCTTGTCTACCGAAAACAGTGAATGCGACTTACACAACGTTAAATTCCAAGCAAAAAGGTTCTTCACGATAACAGTGTAGTTCCGAGAAGTCCAACTAACCGAACTGATGCAAGTGTTTTAAGATAGCATACTAGCTAGCGTATATTGGGGGATGAGGATGGGGACGCCAGCCAACGGAAAAAGTTATGCAAATTATGACTACTATTTGATGGGAAGCCAGTGCTACGGCCTACCGTGGAAATTCTTCTACATGAATTCAGAGGTACATCTATGACCCCTTTTGCCGCAGTATCACCTGCAACCACCAATCTAAGCCAAATATTCTAGAAAAAACAAAACTGAAAAGCAAATGAGACGCATCACAGAGAAGATGCGAGATGTCGTTCAGCTGTAACACACTTCCGATGCCTAGCTGCCATGCCACCCGAAGGAAGCGCGAGGGCTATGATACTGCCAGGTTGCCCAGGCCTAGACAGGGGAAGTCGAGATGCAGAGATCGGCTTCGAACCACGGAACTTCCGGTCAGTAAATTCGCGCTCTAGCCACTTGGGCCATCTCCCCCCAGATGTGAGACAAGCTATCTGAGGATACTGGACGGCTTACAGCCCAAAACTTAGCAGCGGTTGCACTAGAAATAGGGTCATAATACGCCACGAGAAGGACATTTCATCAGCAACCTCGTTGGGGAATATTCAAGCAGTCTTGTTTGCAGTCCAAGCGCATTGCGCAAACGACTTGTACAGCTTTCCTGTGGTCCTTAAAGAGAGAATTTTGTTCTCAGGATCCAAAACTTGTGCTGTATTTTTGTAGCAAGGAGCGTGTAACACGAATTGCTACTTGCTAAAAATGCGTGCTGAAAACTGGTTGCACCGCTCTGAATGCGGGTCGTCGGCGTCGTCACAGAAATATGGGGATGGACACTATAACTTAATAATCAAAAGAGTAGACTTCAGTTTCTTTTTAAACTGACTTTTTCCAAGCTGTATTTTGGGCCACATCTCTGATTCCAATCCTCGTGGAAGTAATACGTAGTGGGGTAGGATAAATTGAAGCAGACGCTGAAATAAACCTATCCAAAACAAACTTCTGATCCGAGTTTTCGTCAAACGTTTTAACATTGCTTTTGAGTAAAACACCCAGTTATCCACTGATGACCATTCTTGGGACCATTCATCTGGGACGGAGTGCTTCTGTTTGATTTTCAGTGAACACACTTTCCACATTCTCGCAACTAAAACGCTTGATTCCAAAACACACATCAATTATTGCCATAGAAGGAGATTTTAGGCGACCAATAATGGTGTAAAGACTTTTGCGACGTTCTATCTGATCAACAAAACTGATTTTCAGTGTCAATGCAAATAAATAAGCTCCCAAACGATCTCTAAGCAATAATGTTGCGGGACTAATGAAAATGTTCTGTTCACAGTTCAAACAAGTATTGTGTAGAGGGCAAGCTTGCAGTAAATAATCAGTTTAACTCTAATTAAATATCTCATGTTGAACGAGCTTCACCACATTTATTTTGGCATTTTGGAGACAGCAGTTTAGCATAATCTGGATAAAGATGAAGGAATGTTTGGGAACCTGTAAATCATGGACCAACTTTTCTCTTTTATTGGATAAAATCCACTGCGATTTCTACCACACCTGAAAAGCTAGCATTGACAGTTTGCACATCCATTTCGCTCGCTCTATTGGTCCAGGCCACCTTATGGGATCCAAATTGGAAAAATGCACCTCGATTTCCCATCAGAATTCTCCTTCATCTGATCACTCGATTATACTTCAAACAAGACGCAATTTGTGCTGCCAGAAAGCCCTTTGTACTCAGCAAAAATTCTGGGGCGTCAAGATATGTTGGCAGATAGCTTCTATGTAGTAACGAAGGACAAGAATTTCCTCATAAGTGAGCTTTGGCCTTGCTGCATTGGACAACTTTAGGGTTGAACCTGGTTTAGCTTCCTTCGACGGTTAGTGGCGGCTAATGTTATGAGCTAGATGAGTTCTATTCCCCACAGGTGGCCAGTTTCAGTGCTGTCGCACTCTGCCAAAAACTTTTGTTATTCCTAAGTAACTGTACACCATTAGCTGACAGCTCAAGGCTTTGGAGAGAAATCAACCTATCAGATTAGGTTTACAAACGTATGGAAGAAACCGAGATGACTTACGTTGGCGCTGAAAAGGACCGACTATCTTTTAATACCGCACAAGAGTTTCAGCCAGTAGGCCGGTGACCGCCCTCATCATAACATGCTTACGCAGCCTGTCGAGGTTGATGGAGTTTAACCCTATCGATAATCATTTGTCAGAAAACAAAAGGAAACAACGATCAAGATGCTGTGGGCGCCTAAAAAGCTTCTAACCGGTCAAATGCTCAGGTTTCTGTTCCCCAGACTTCTTCGTGCATTCTTAAAATGTATGGGCTTCGTGCCGGCTGTTTGTATGGCTAGAGTCACGCATTGAAACACATCCAGTGACTATTCCCGCAGGTAACATCAAAAGTTTGGTCTAATACCTGTCGGTTGGGGTACGCGATTACAAGTTTGCCACTGCTAGCATACCTTTGAGTTCAGGGTGACCTATTATTTGCTTTCAGCATTTTAGGTTCGCGAAAAATACCTGGGCTCAAAACATGAGTGCAGCGATCATACGTACTATTACTGGTCGAACCGTCCGCTGACTTTGGACCTAAGTGCAAACTTTGCTGCTGGCACCTCCCGGAACAGTGTATCCCGTGCTCAGCCGGGCCACTGATGGGTGAATGCCTACTTCTATCCGTACCTCTCGTAAAGGTGACAGCAATATCTCACACAGTACGCTAAGGGTACTAATTCCAGCCGCAGAATTATCTGTGCGCACATTTAAGCAAGCCATGAACGAACAGTTGTTCAAAATTTCGATGCACACTTAGTTGTTGCGGTAAAACAAAAGCATGCTGCAACTAGCCCCAACTTTCATACTTTCCGACTGGCTCTGTTGTAGATTTCTATTCAAGACTAAAGAACATGTGCAAACTTAATCACACCGATGATATCGGAAGCTGCCGATGCTTAGGCCGTTTTCACTCAGGATTACATAAAATCAAATCGAAGTCTATCAGAGGTTGAGGCCGCTGATTTAGAGTATCTGCGGCTATGGCTGACGTCAAGGACCACTGGAAGACCAATAGTTTATTTTTGCAATGTCAGACCATCGTATCATGGTCCGGTTTCTGAGGAGAGAGGCACACACACCAGAGGAAAAAATATTCACTTCTTTCACGTGATCAACAGGATTCAAACAAATATCACAGACATTTTCATTTTGAAAAATGCCGACTGGAACCTTGGTCTACATCATGTCAAGTGCTGACCCCCAAACTTCTGTTTTAATTTTTGGTGCGTTAGCAGGCCACTCCAAGCCCACAAGGATGGACAGATATCCGAAGGTTCTTATTCCGGTTACTATCTCGGGAGGTCCGGAGTAATGCTTCTGATATGCCAAGCATCTGGTATATCACACATCGTCATATTTGAAACACTGGCCCATACAATGATACATGTTGAGCTTGTGAGTGATATGTGGCTGCAGGAACATATTTAAAAGGGTAGATGACTTTTCCCGAGTGGTACATAACGCCAGTCATCCACTCGTGGAGCTGCTATCAGTGAGTGTGGTATATAACTCCCCCCCCCCGAATTATATGCATTTAGTGTGTCTGAGACTGTTAAAATGGATGCCAACACTTGGCTGTTTTCCAAGCCAAGAGCCGCTTGCTCGTCAAAGGCCTGTCCCACGCAACTAGTTGACTAAAGGACACGCGTTAGCTGAGCCAGGTAAGAAGTCTGAATAACGTAAGCCTTCAAGATCGACCGAGTCTTTACGGTTCCTTCTCCATTTAGAATATGTCGAAGTAAGGAGCATGAAGACGGTAGACACAAAGCGTTTACTAATCGCATCGTGTTTCTACTGGCTGCTTTATGTGACGCTCGTGAGCTCGGCGTGGTCATGAATGATCCAATAGTTGGCAGTTCTTTATAACAAGTGAGATCTGATACACCCTGTTCCCTCGGTCGTTCACATGGTTGACGATGCCGAGAGAAGTGATATTCTCACTTCTCAATCGTCTCTCCTCTTCGAATCCCAGAAGTCCCATATGCGCCACTCCATCCAAAAAGCGAACAATTTTGTTGTTCACCTAACCCATCACGATGAGAAATTCCCCTTATGGGTTCCGCTTTTGATGGCCCTCATCGACAATCGACCAGGAAGACCGTAAAACAAAACTGCTTCTGTCTCCTCTATGTGTTTCACTCAGCATACGAAATGAACAATGAAGCAACAGTTGCGAATCTTTATACCACAACAGTTGAAACAGAAAAACAAAAGCCGTTTATTTTACGCTTTCAGGCACCAAAATGAAAGTCAGGTATATGTGTATGGTAAGTACCAGTACAGGTCGCACTTTGCGGACCGTTTGTAGTCCGTTCCGAAGTTTGGTTCAGTAACAAGAGTGAGGCTTGGTTTTCGAATTTGTGGTTTAGTCGGCTTGAAAAACCATCTCGTAAACGGACGGCCGCTAACACCAAGGGTCACTTATCACCACGTGGTTCTTCAAAGGAAGGCAAATGTGCACTGTTTGTCTAAATTAACCCTGGCTGTCCAGGAAAACTTTGCCTAAGCATAGAAATGGGGAACACGGACTGAGCAGCGCATCTGCGTTCATTCGTCTGAGGTTCGTCTTCCACAATGGATGGTGCGAGATGTTTCAGATTTGTCCATGTTTTCCTATCAGAGTTTAAATTTCAAGAAGCCGAATACATTTAAGATTTTTATGAATGCTCATTACTTCCGATAAGTGAAGCAACCTCCATTCTGACCATACGCCTGATTAATCATTGTTTAGGATATCTATGCAGGCTGTTCTCGTTAGTGCGTACTAAGTGATTCAGAGCGCCGAAGGAAAACTCTGCCTCAACCACGTCCAACTCGAGATTTTTCGGCTTCCTCAAGTTACGCCGCAAAAATAAAATTACGGATTGATAACCTCATTATGTTCTGCGTATATATTAGTAGACTTGCTTAAAATCCTCGGACGCATTTATCATCGTAGCTTGCAACAAGTCAGCGTGACTCACTATTTTTGCCGGGTTTTGGTTTTTCTCAACTTTGTTTGCCCATAAACCGGAGATTCGTGGAAAATTAACGGAGTGAGGAGATTTACAAAAGTGGTGGTTTTGCTTACAATAGAAATTTACCATATCAGCGGTAGAAGACTCCGTGTTCTTGTGGAAACAAATATTACCATGTCACATAGATGGCACTTTTACTGAGTAAAACCTGCAGAATCACTTGAGTTTTGTTTAGAAAATAGCCTGAAACCTGTAGGCCTTGGCCTAAGGCAACCAGGAACATGTTATGATGTTTATTTCGTGTTGATTACAATTCGTTGTGGCCAAGCAATGTGGAAACGCTACAGGCAGCCCGATTGGGCTAGGCATCTAGTCCCAAATGCACAAAACGTTGACGGTATTAACGTATCCCTGGTAACGGCCGCACCTCTCCACCTCTACTATTCAAATTGAGTGAATGAGTCAAACGGAACCAAAAATATACTTTTAAAACTCTTTCAAACAGATGTGTTTCGACTTACCATTTTCCACATTTACCTATTTAGTCCCCCACAACACAAAAATGGATTTAGGTAAGCGTGTACAATTTGAGTGGACCCTGGTGAGTAAGCATCAACTACAATAAAGACTGAAGTGTATTCTGCGGTAACAAGACTAATATAGTCCTCGCACGTGTCCATGTACTTAACTATAGATACGAGTGATCCATTCACGTTTAGTTAGAATCCTTATGGAGACCCGGACTTTCCATAGAGTCGGCGCCACCTGGTGGGAAGAATTCTTGCTTGACTGGATACCTGTCGATAGCTACCTCTGTGCCGTTCATTTGGCGAATTTTGTGAAGTGGTTGCACAAAAGACAAGTTTGTCGTCGTTTGTTCAACCTATGTGCCTTCATCAAAAACGACTGTAGCTCTACTACCACCAAAAACAAAATTTATGACGCTTTGAGTGCCCAGAAGAAAATCAGATGTAGTTGTGGTTGATGAATTTCCGAATGCACATCTGGGACTTAACATGGTGGTTGATCCTGTGCTGCACGCAGTACCCACGGACAAAGAATGGCTACTGCAGGAATTTTGTTCTGAGCACAGACTGTTTTTGTTACAGTTTTATCGTCCAAACCAACCGAGGCCTTTTAGTTACATCGTCGTCCAACAGTGTGCCAACCGCAAAACCTGGGTGATCGCGTCGCTGCCATTCATCGGAAACGCATTTCAACCACTAACGGACACGCATGTTGGGGCAATTGTGCAAATTCTGACCATGCGCTTCTCTGAATCCGTTTTTCTCCTTAATTTCCAGGACATCCTAGAGGGCGGATAAATCCTTCAGCAATTGAGAGGCCGGAAAATCGCAAAGTAAAGCAGATTTATCAAAGTAGTCGTGTGGGCACTATCCCAAATGCCGCACTAACAGATGTCAGTATGAATTGGAACGAGATGGCCATATATTTGCAGTACTGAGGGTTCTGAATTTGGCACGGCAATACCAAACACTGGTAACACTGGATATCAGACAGAACAGTGGCACTTCTTGAACCTCGTTGAGATGTCTATGAAGGCCCGGAAAATAATTCAGCCCAACTAATCAAGACAAGTCTCAGCGTGCGTACAGGCCTTAAAACACGGTGAATGCGGAAGCTCAAAGAATAAAAGAGGTCCAGAAAGACGAAAATCACCGAAGGAGCGTTTTACTGAGTCTTAAGACAGGCCGCCGGAAACCGTCTATGAGCAAACTCATCTTAAATCAAACTGTCGCGACCATCTTTAATAAAGAAGAAGAAGGCATATACCGCCAGTCCACAACAAAACTCGTGACCATCTGCTGCCAATAATCTGGAACACGGAACAGAGTAGAGCCCTGGATGGCACACCTGAGACAATCTACAGCCTAGGTGGTTTATGGCTGCATCAATTTCCTCAAGTGCCCCTGAGTTCCCGGTCCGGGAGTTTTGTCAGTTAAACTCTTCAAGTGCTAGAAGAAAGCCATACGTATAAATGACCTACAGTTTAGTGTTCATAGATTTCAGGAGCGCATTGAACACACTTGACCAGTCTACTCTCCTTTCCTGCCCAACAAGGCACGCCATGAAAGCTTGTGAACATAATAAGTTCTTTGTATTCTCAGACTTCCGGGCATGTGAAAGGATACGAATAGCCCACTAAACGTTTCCGATCAAAACGTGATGCCGGACAAGCATGCTTACTTCATTCATTTCTGTTCGATTTCCTAATGGACGAGATAATGGGAAGAACGTTTGGTCCGCAAAACTCTGGTTGTCGCACAGCTGCTGAGGAAAACCTTTTTGATCTGAAGTATCCATGCAATAGCATTCTCACCTTTGAAGAGGAGAAACAGGCGCAGGTATTTTTGGATGAACTGAAAAAAGCCATTTCGCCATTTGTAATACACTGGACTCCTGGATATGGAGTCACTGAACATGCCACTTATAATCCGAAGAGAAGTAGTCAAAGTTATGGAGACTTTTACACGTTGCAGCTGGTTTATTTCCGAACTCAGTGTGACATATGACTTCAATGCACACATCTTTAGGGCTCGGGTCGCGTCTGTTAATTTGGGAGACCTATGGCAAAAAGGCGGTATATCCTAAATCTCAAGAGACGTGTGTATCAGGCCAAGTTATTGGTTTTTATTATTGTATGGCTGTGGGAAGTGGCATGTTTGAGTAGCTGAACTGAGAATTATTCAACAGATGACATCTCAGAACCTTAGCTCATTTTGGCTGGTAAAGCTGGATGCGCAACAAATAAACCAGAAGAGTGTTTAGGTTTGCAACGAGGACTTCAATCGAAGAATGGGTTCGACATTGAAAGCTGCGGCGGTGGGTCATACATTACGCATGCCAAATTATTGTTTGCCGAAGATAGTGTCGTTTTCCATTCCAGTTCAAAGTGGTCCAAGCAGCGAGGTTGTCAACCTTTGACCTGGCTGAGGGGTATAAAATAGATTACGCAAAGTCTGGTTGCTCTAAGTTTGACACACCTTTCAGAACGGAGTCCAAGTGGTCCCCAGTGTGCCAAGCTGAAGAAGATGCAGTATTTGTCCGCTGTGCTGCTAGTTTTTAACCAGATTATTCGAATGATTTCTGGAGGTGTGGGCCACTCGTGATGAATGCCGTAGCCTACCATCAAGCTAATTCCGCATTCATTTTTATTCTAATCTTCACAGCACGGCTTTCATATACTTATGGTTGTACGACGGCAAAGTATTATTCTTGAACTCTGATGTTGGGCTGAAGATGATGATTATACAGGCAGCTCATGGGCAACACTGGGCGCTTTGTGTTGGTATGGTTTGCTGTAATGACCGGAACTACCTACACACCAATGCCATCCTTCTCTACGGGCGATTCATTTGCCGAATAACAAATCACAGGCTTTTATTGGCACCCATTTCAAGTTTTGGATCGAACACATTGTGAGAGTTTTACCGGTCTCGATTTGGCACAAATATCCGCAACCTACTTTGTATCACCTACGGCATTTGAATGGATTTCGGTCATCAGTTTTCACCATACAGGTGTATAAATTCAAACCCTGTTTTCCACTACTTGGTGTTTTGTGGGTGATTTTCATATATCAAAGCTTCCTAACCTGTGCACAGCGGAAGTTGATTTTTGGAATACATCGGCTGCTGGAGGATCCACAAACACAACAGGAACAGACACTTGATGCGTATTCTGACTTCCACATCAAGCACATCTGCATGCAGACTCCGAGGACTCATCCACATGCAAGACTCTTACCATAGACATCAATGCCATCTGAACACCAACGCTGTTTAAAAGAAAAGGTCTTTTGTCGGCCTACGGAAAGGATAAACAAAGTTGAGAACTACCCAGTAAACACGCGGCCACCTGTGGCTAAAAGGGACTAAAAAAGGTTAACTTTGCAACGTTGTTACCACAGATTCCGTAATGAATACAAGCCAAACATAGTACTTGTTCAATAAAAGCCTTCTAAAAACCAGGATGACAGGATATGCTGGATATTGGAGCCTCATTTAAGGTTATCTTTAAAGCTGGGTTATTTGAATGCACAACCGATCGAATATGTTGTGCACTGTGTTAAGTCTGGTTCCAGCAAACTTGGGCATCAACCACTCGGTCGTTCTGCTATGTTGTTCATTTTTGGACGGTCGTAGCCCAGTGTAAATTAAATGTACTGCACTCAAATAATGGTCTTTGTTCACCTCAAGTATCATCAGAATTAAAAACGTTGGGCGGCGGAGAGGCAAAGGCATTATCATTTCAGAAAGTTTGAAACATCTTCTCGGGTCTGTTTGTCCGGTCTCTGGAAAGCAACAGAGTTTAGACGCTGTACTTTCGTAAAACCTGTTGTGTTTGCAGGTTTGCTTGGTACCGCCGTTTATGGAAGTTACCTTAATATGTTTATTGTTGTTTAGATATTTTCCAAACCTATTCTTTAAAACTCACGTTTACTTTGCTGAAGGCGTGATCCACGTTTTCTACAGGTTTTTCGAACATATGCGGATCACAGGCATTTGGCGGATGATGTGAGAGTACATGGACCCTTGGATCGATTCTCCGAATTTTCGTTTGAATCGCTTTTGGGTAGACTGAGAAAGGATATTTGCGGGTCGCGTAATCTCGTCTTTGAAATACGACGTATAGAATAAAGTTCAGCATCAAGGTCTGCTGACACAATTGACTGATTACCGACAGATGACTGTTGGGAAGGTGCACCCCTTTGATCCCATATTTTAATCTTACGCTTATGGCGTCCGCGAAAGGTAATTTTTGCTGTGACCAGCCTAGTTTTCAGCAAACCTAATCCCAAGTGCTCATTCAGTAGTAACGGAGGGGAAAAACGATGAGTCCAAATAACTCCAAATATTCTGCTTACCATTTGGAAAAGTTGGATGTACGGATGAAATATGTAGGGGAACGCGTTATATCGTGTGCATCCACGCAACAAGTACAGGAGTGCAACTTGGAAGAGATCAACACAACGACCAAAATGGAAGAGTTGGATGCTTTCTCGGTTAAAAAAATGGATGCGAAATTCAGCAAACACTAAGTGAGTGCCTTCATCCGGCCAACAGTTTATCAATAAAAGTTGTTCCTCTTTCGATACTGAGCTGCTGTGACTCCGGTCTGTGAGTCAGGAACATGTTGCGTGCTATTATTACACATGAGTTCACAGACCAACTAACTTGGTCAAAAGGCGAATATAAAAGAGACCTAGCTCATGCCTACTGAAAGAGGCGATTGTCTCTGTGGCCACATACTCGACTGTCACAGCGGTTTTCATAGAGAAAAAATCAGTCTTGGTTCAAAGAATCGTTTGGTCTAACCACGGAAACAGAAACTTTGAGGTGGATTGACAAAAATCAGTGATGTTATTCTAATAAATCTATTTTTTGCACTTATCTCGTTATCCTTTGACCATGCAGCCTCTCAAGCTTGACGCAGTTGGTAATTAGGTAATGCGTTCCGTTATAATTCAGAAGATGTGAGGTTATGTGGTCAAATCGATTACTCTGGGAAGCAGTCAGTTAGCCGGTATATATGCGTCAACTAACTTAGGGCTGCAACCCTTAGTCTCATCTGGCTGCAATGGGCTCAAAAAAAGTTTGAAAAAAAGTTGCACTACTTTTTTGGGTTGCCACCTTCGGCCAAGCGTAACGCGCTACCCACCTTTTGTCATTCTTGGCCATTGATGGGCACTGGATACCCTATAGAATATCTTGTCTCGTCTTAAAAATAGAGGACGTCGATTCTTGGAGTTCTGCTCAACTTAAACAGGCGCTTAACGAGAAATTACACTGAAACCATTCAATTGTTTTTGGTTTGACGTAACTAATAATCGTCGTTAACATTAAACAGTATTTTGAGAGGATAGGAAAGAAAACGCACTTGCAGCTGTTGATAAGCATCTTTCAACGCCTGGTAATTCTGCCTGTGTCGAACCGAATGTAACCTGTCTTCTTGGAGCATATCAAAAGAAATCATCAGGGATTCATGTGGATTAGGTAGCCCTCCTTGAAGTGATTTGTCCGGCGCTTCTTCATCATCCACAGGTGGTGATTGATATTTCCTTATCTTCATTGGAAAGCAATTGATGTTCGCGTGAAAGGGTGAGTGGTGATTGATATTTCCTTATCTTCATTGAAAAGCAATCGATGTTCGCGTGAAAGGGTGTGGCTTTCTCACAATGCGTTCTGGTGGCTGCGATCAGCGTCCATTTTTAAATCGGCAGTATTTTATCGAAATAAAAAGATAGTGCACAAAAACAACTAATGAGTATCCAGTTCAGAAAATAGATGGATATCCTCGGCTTGCAAATAAAAGTCAAAACTCAAGGTGCAATATGGACCTGGTAACTTCAGCCCTGATTGTGGTTTCGATGCACGTTCTGGGCGATTCCTGGAAGAAAGTTTGAGTTTTAGACGTCACCGCGTATCATTTCAAGCGAAATATGGTCCTCGTTTCAGCAGCCCTGATGCACGCAAAAGACATACTAAAACACCCGTATTATATCGTATTGGGCTGAAGTGTGTCGCGCCTAAAACCCTCAGGGTTCCTGGGAACCATCAAGGGACTACCAACTTTCAGAGTTCGAGCCACTCTTCCGAGAATCCCATGGCCCACATGGCGTCCATCCAAATATCCTAAAATAATGTACCTCCCTCTGGCTCCCTCCAGCCCATTCCTCTGTCGCTCGTCCGCAACTTCGAGTGTTCTTGCCATGTGCTTAAAACTGGCTATTTTGGGCCTTTTATACGAGGAGAACGTCGGCATGACCCCACTGAACACCACGACAGGACAACACATTGTATTCATTCGGGGTGGGTAAAATCTCGGCATCATATTCCTTTTACCTTGCTATTCGCCAGCCTAATTTATCTACGTAATATCTCAGTTTGTATTCATTACCCAGCTATTTGAAGCCTTTTGCTTAATTTTTAAAGGATCACTTCACTAAATCCCCCCTTCCGTGATACCTATTGGTCCTCTGTCCTTACCATCCCTGATGGTTCGTGTTGTTGTATGCAGACGAACCCAAAACTCGTGAGACTGACGCAGTCATTTTTTCAAGTCTGCTCATTTTAGGCCCATGAGAAACCCTCTCAACCTGCAGCGACAAATCTGCACAGTCGAAATGTTGAAACCATCATCCTTGCCCATTTAGGCATCCAACTGAAACAGGCGCCCGCCTTATCTTTCATGTGCATATCCACAAAAGCCCGGGTCCTGTGTCCACATGACCCTTCCTTGTCACATACAGCTACCGGTCCTCCACTATGGCCATGGTTTCAACGCGTTCACCGCTGCTTTTCATCCATTTTCCATCACAGCCTCCAAGAACTGCACTCCACCACCATAGTCAAGTGTGGAGCTCCGGCTTATGCCCAAAGAAATTGCCCCGGGAACGTTCAGCAAGGGACACATAAGATTGTTTCATCTCTTCGTCACCCGTCCTACAAAGAAAGTAATCCATCTCCAAATATCGGCGTCTTATGACTGTCATGCTCATATATGCTACGCCTTAAACAACGGCTTCCAAGCCAGGCTTGCAATCCTCATTCATAAAAACAGTCTCTGATCACTAAGATAAGACAATCCAAGTGTTTTATACCAGCAAACCCCTTTCTGGAATAATGGTTTCCATGTGCTTATGTTTTTAACGGCTGTCCACAGTCTGAGGCGAACCTTGAACATGATACTTCTCGGTCGGCATTTCCCAAAGGGTTTGTCTCCAGGCTTTGTACCCCAAACATACCGTGCAGTAAGGCTGAGGTCACTGTATTGATAACAGAGGGAAGGGTTCAGCTTATTAGAATAGAATCGTCTTAGATGTGACTGGGGCCAGTAAACAGCTTGTCTGTGTTTGCAACTAAAGGCTCCAGAGGGCGAAAGTGGACTTTCGGGAGGTTGAAGAGACTAGCTTCTGGTGCGCCACCAGACTGTATATGGCAGTGCCATTTCATCGCAGCATTGACAGTTTTGTGTCTCTGGACAGCCTCGTAATGAATCTCATAGTTCAGGGGGTCGGGCCGACGATGTGTATTTCTGTGGTCAGTGAGACTTGGGCCACTCAGCCGGAATAAATACAGACAGAATCAGGCCGATGCAGGATCCTGGGTGTTTTCGGTTGAGTGTGAGATCCATGCGGATTTGAAGCGGATGCCATGCAGAGTGAATAACGACCACACGTGGCAGTTAGGGCGGACGTTAAACTTCGAATCTTGGAGAGAGGTAGTGGGATGAGATCAGTAGGTGTGGTGAGTGTGGATTGGTATGGGAGACTGTTCATTATTAGAAAAAGTTGAGCTTTAGTGCAGTTAGCCGGACGACAGTCAATCTCAGTGGAGCTTGCCTATGAGGAAATTTGCATCAGGTGACCAGCAAACAATGACCGACTTAGTTTAACAATGTAATGCTTAGTATTGCAAACAGGCTCAGAATGAACAAACATAAGTGAGTATAGAGTACACGCAGGTAGGGATGCAATGAGCCAGTGGTGTTAATAAAAAGGATAATTCGCTTGCTGCACTGGGCGTCCGTCGAACAGCAGACTTAAAATCTGAACAAGTGAGTGAATGCTTCGTTTGAGCAAAATGAAAAGTTAGCCAGCGGTGTAACCAGCAAAAAGGCTAACAATCGTACTGGTCGGTAAGAGCAATTACTGAGCAGGTTAGACAGGGGACGGCTGCAATTTCTGGCCGCGAAGGTCCCATCAGGTGACCCTGAATGTGCTGAAGGATGGTCAATGTGTGAAAGGCAGTGGACAGATAAGAAACAACAAAGGCAGAACTTCTGAGATAATGGATAAATTCTGTTAAGTAACTTATGTTTGATACGTGAGCTAAACGGCACCCTATTCAGAGAAGGTAAGATTATGGGTAACCAGTTACCGTGTCAATGCTTTCAGATCCAGACAATGAGTGGTGCGTGGCGAAAAAAGCAAGTAAACACTTGCTAGAAGGCGAGGTATGGGGGTCTTTGCTGAGTGAGGACACCGGGGAAGAAAAATCCCTAAGTGTGGATTAAACGAGAGAGTCTTAGTGCAGACATAAAGATCAAACAACAAGGTAGTTTTCCGGGAGGGCAAATTGGGTAGGTTGAAGGTGGCGTTTGAAAAGTTGTGTATTGTCAGCTGCCATGAGAATAAATGCTTGCTTCCCCCCTACAAAAAGGTAGAAATCGAAGATGATTCAAAAACTTGACTGGGAGGATGTGGTGTGGAGATCAAACGAGAGTCGATTTCGCAATTTAGAATACATACAAAAGAAAATGGTTTTCAAAAGTTCAACATGTTGGCAAAGGGGACTAAATTGAGATTTGCGGTTATTATGGAACGAGGATTAGAAATATACGTCTGTCAGCAAAACACTTAATGCGCCATATTGATCCGGCTCAAGCGACGAACAGCGGAGACGATACGGTAGTATGGACAACGCCAAAGACAAGAGTTTAGCGTAGTCACTACAACATTGGGTCAGCTCTCCAACTGGCAAGGGCCACTCATGTACACGAACAAAGTGTACAGCCCAGCCATTTCCTAAAGGAGGAAAAAAGGAATGACTACAGAGCACTAAGAAAACAGAGGCGACCAATTCGTTGACCAGTGCTTTCTCCTTAGGATGTGTAAAGTATTCCCTACCGATCTACATCTGTGTCATGATCGTGGCAAAAAAGTTTGGGAAAGCGGTAACCGACAATTTACTCAAAGAAATGCTAAGAAGCCGGTTTCAGAGAGGTGGTACAGTTGTGCAATGAAAGCAAAGCTGCCATAACTTCCGCAAGGGTCTTTGGAATTGTAATCACCTGATTCGTTATAGCGGCTGAGAGCAAAAGATGAATGAAGTTTCTGTCACACAAAGCTCCGTTAGAATGGACGAAATGGTACCTTATAGAATGCTGCTTGTGTGAAAAAAACAATGCCCAATATTTGATATGAAGAGAAGATTGGCGAGTCGGTCTAGCTGTGCTGTTGCAGAATTTCGGTCACTTTGATTGCAAGCAGGCCTGGAAATTCACATAAGCCCTTCGCTCCCCAACGAAAATGGAATAACAAACGGAATTGGAGCAAAAGATATGCGGATAGATAGGTCAGCGCATTAGAACGACGATTCCCCTGGTACTCTTGAAGGAGGGCCATGCAAAGGGAGATGCCCATTAAACATCTAGATCTCTGAGATACTGTACAGAAGGACTGAAGTCGGGACCATAAGTTGTGTGGGATGCCGGTGGATGACGTTTGTTAGAATAAGAAGCAGATAAAGTTTGCTCGTTGCCGGGGGAAAAAGGTTAAGAGTGTCGACTCTGAATAAGCATTGTTGTAGAATAACTGTGTCGCTGCGTCAAATCTGTCAGTTGTTAACACGGAGCAGCGCTTGGTGACTGAGGTCGATTTGGAACCAAACAGAGAGGATAATCAGAATACAATAGCGTCCATTCTACAGACACCAGAGTCTTATGCAACTCATGATTTTTGTTTGGGTTTGCGGCCGCTCACAAGATGCTATCAGTGCGCACCTTCAGTTGGCACATTCAAACAGCGCTTACCGAAATTTTTGAAACGGATATCTGGGATAGCTGTCAAGGGAAGAACTCCGAATTGGCTTTATCGCACACCTGATGTTTCATGAGGTGAACCATTGAATTTGGCCGTCCCAGGTTGGATGTGATCCAGGAGTTTAAGGAATGGCGACGATTAACAAAACGCCATATCACGAAATGAAATAGATCAGACGGTTATTGGGTATACGATCACATTGCGGACAACAGGTATCAAACGGGGGTGTCACCGCCAGATGGGCAAATAGCAGTAACTTTCAAGGGGAGCTGTGGTTGAGTGTGCCTCTGGTTTTGCGTTTCCGGATTTCGGATGGCCTTCCGAGAATCCTTAAACCTTCATGTGCACCGAGGCCGCCAGCCAGCCAAACAAAATTTCCTCCGATCACTTGAGATGTTTTTTTGCCTGATTGGTTAGACCGCTGACTAATAATCTATTACATTAATTATCCAGTCAGGCTGCAAAGGATGAAAAAACAGTCAGAGAAGTGGACCGAAAATCCTGAGCTGTCAGCAGACACTGACATTCAATGCAACCCTCTAGCCAAACAAGAATTGCACACAAGGAAAGAAGTCACAGGGCAGAGGAAGAAAGCGCGCTCTTGCAGAATGTGGGGAAAGCCAGCTGTATTGCACAGTGACTACGTGCAACCAGGCAGCTTCCAGTTTAGTGGGAAAAACAGTCTGACCAAAACCTTGCACTCTACTTCAATCAAATTGAATCACCGATCTCCGTGACCATTAGATTTCGTCCTTTCGTTTGTCTGACAAGTTCCTTGGGTTGACAGAGTCTCCCTCTATCCGCCGGAGACCACCCAGCACGCCAACCTTAACTCCCTAGATCACAAGAAACCGGTAAAATACAACACCCACAGCTTCAGTATATTCCTCTACACATGAAAATGTAACTCAATGGTGCATTGCATTTGCACTAATCTTCTCGGATTGCTCGATGTGAGCATTGAAGTTTGATTTCCCTTTTTTGGTCAGTTCGTCAGGTTCAATTCAAAGTGTGCGGTTTCACCTACTTGCGTGCAATTTCTTTAAACGAACCAGATTAACCGGCCACAAGTACACGCGATCACGCATTTTGCGGCGTCATTCTCATTCTGCTCGGTTGAGGTCCATAGGACGGGAACATTAAAAATGGGAACCTGGCGGAACGGAGCTTTATGATCGACCCTCTTAAACGTAACACAGAATTATAGTGGAATTGTATCTAAAAAACCTTACATTAGCAAACGATTTCCAAGTGTAATTAATGCAGATAGTATGCAAATCTCAGTAGTTTAACATGGCCTGTTTTTGACGAATGATGTCGTCCATGTTATCCCTGAATTTAACTGTATCTCAAATTGATGGTGATTTTTGTGCATAATCTCGCTAACAAAAAGTGAATAATTAGAATAACCCAAAGTTGGCAGTCATTTTTAGCGGTTCCTCTGCTTTCACTCAGCGTTGTTCAGTGGTTATGAAACTTTTCGTCGGAAGATAGAAACGATTTGTATACATGTAAGTATATTTTACCCCAAGCGCAGACTTCGAAAGCCTTGCAACACGCGAATCGTGTTCTGTAGGTACAGAAATCCGCATTATAATTCACCCCCTAACTCTGGTTTATAACGGACGAAATGTTGGTGCATCCTACGCAGTCATCTGATCAACGATAATGTCTGATATTATTTCCTATCCCTGGTCGTCCACACTTTACCGCAAAGTTCTGTGTGGACATAAAGGGAGGTTTACCAATCATTTGAGAACCCGAAGAACGAGAAGCAATTGTTGACGAATGTAGTGAACGATGCCTGCGATGTTTGTTTATTTATAATGTTGTTTTATCACTTATATGTCACGCTATTTGGATTGCAACCTTGCTAACTCAGTTTTGGCTGCAAAGTATTCTTTCCAGTTTTCGTCCCCATAGATTGCCGTGAACGCCTACCTTCAGCGAAGCACCGTCACCTCTTGCTTCCATGGCGCGCTTGTAACGTGTTTGATGACTACGCAATGATGGCTTCCACGCACTGGCCGTTCTACGTGCCATTTAAATAACGTCGTTAAATCCCGAAAGGCCAACTGACCCACAATATGCCAACCTCCACATGCCAACCAGCCCCACGCAATGCAACTGTTACGCGGGCCGGTTCACGGAGGCCCTGATACACCCTGGACGTTATGGTTCCGAAAGGGGCTAGTTTTGTGTGCCAAATTTTGTAAGCGGAACGTCTGGACAACCCATGAGATGTATAAAGATTGTAGCCCAAGTCTACACTGCATCTCTATCCTAAAATCTTCGGCGTTTATTCGGTAACAGCCCGTCTGGGACAACTTTTATTCTTAATGCTATTCGGTCAACAAATACCACACTTGAAGTGAAGCACCCGAGAAGCGTAGTCAGGGCTCCGGTCACCTGTGGGCCGCGGGGCTCCCGCATAAGTGTCTGAGCATGTTCTGCGTCAGTCACTGTTAGGGGCGATCCTATGCCGACCGGGAAGCACTATCCGGACCAATTTAGAGGTATATACAAAACAGGAGACTTGGGCCTCCTTTTTCTCATTTACGCAAGCTTGTCTTCAATGCAAACCTAGATTCCTTGGTTGCCGTGACGCTCGCGTTGTCAGGATATATGAAGCCATTTGTTTGAAAACAATTTTATTGTGACCGATTGCAAGCGAATTACAGAATCATCAGAAATGTGTCCCGTAGTTGTGCCTGGAAAACAAATATGAAGATAACTAGCAATAACCAGCCCAATGGGAATGACCAGATCCCTGTTCGCCCAGCATGAGTGAGCTGCGCACATTAGTTTGCACTGCCTCATCACGTTGAGGAACGGCTAGATATTACGGCAGAAAAGCTCCACCCACCACCCCCACATTCAGCAATACGAGACTGTTAACAAATATGAACTTAATTAATAAACAAAACTTAACTTTGTCTCTTTAAGCTAATTCACTCACTCTGAAATTTGGTTGTGCCTATCGTAGATCCCTCACAGTGCCTCTCAGATGAATCGCAGATACCGCGGATATCAGCATCAATATGTGACGCCAGTGGGTCCACCTTACGGTGCATTGTCACGGTGCTATACACCGCAGCTGTTCCCACCTTGCGATCATGCATCTCTATACACTGCAGGCAATAGTTGTCATACTGCAAATCGAAAGTCTCGTCTAGCTTAGCCATCTAGTTCTCTTAAAATAAAAGAGGACTCTTTTAGGCGCGTCTGCGTGTTGGAGGTGCGTGGAGGAGGTATTTCGTAAACAAATCACCCAGACACACCGATGTAAACGACAAAACATTCAAAGTTTCGTCAATCACAAACAGACAAAGTTGCGGGTGCAGTTTATCGCGCAGGACCCGTACAAGATCACCGGTTAATTCAATTCCATAGTTTTTCCGGACATAGTTACGGATTTTCATGGAAGATTTAAGCACCTCAACAAACCAAAAACCACGCACTTCCGCTAGGCATTCGGATGCTGGTTGGCAGCGTACACTTGCCAGTCGGACCTACGCAGATCACGTGAATGCTGCTTAATACTATGCGGCCGTCCCGGTGAACAACACGCATGAAGGACCGGCAGTCGAAGTCAGCGTAACTGAACATAAGTTAATTGAATGATTACGCAGATTATAAACATACTGACGATCCCGGTTATTAGTGTTCCAGTGTGAACAGGCGTGCGCGCATTTGTATACCAGGGACGCATAACAGGCTGATGGTGCGACCGCTTCCCGGACTGTTACGGCTATCTGCGTTTCGAGCTTCAGTGACGTGTGCCAATTCACGAAAATGGACAAAGAAGTCCGATTTCTGGAATCACGGTACTAGTGAAAAGATAATAATACATATTTTCAACAAGCCTCAACAGATTCTCCTCTGCAGATACCGTAAGAGTTACAGAATAAGGCGGTACAACCACCAGCCTGAGGATAAATCGTAGTTCACTTCGATATCATCACAAGGAAACAGATATTGAGTGACCACAAAAAGCAATGTCCGACCAAAATCCGTAAAAGTTACAAAGATAGTTCATTAAAACAACAGGGATTCAGTTCATCGGGTGAAGGGGAATAATTATGGGGATTGGCTGTCACATATGGTGGGGAACGGGAGCACATTCTTGGTAAGTTTTCTTCTACACCGACATTGTGTTCATATTTCACTGTCGATAAACTGTGTCGGCGGGCATAACACGTGCCCGTTCCCCGTTGGAATTCTCGCACCTTGGACTCGAATTCAACGAAGGAACCGCACTCATAACCGGGGAAGTATTCGCGCATCCGCCTGGTCATGTTACTTTCATATAAGGATACATTCTGTGAACCTACAAGACACTGAACTACAAAACCAGCCTACTTGACAACAATTCACTGCAAGATTCGGCATAACAGGCGCCTGGCTTACCGTGGGTGATAATATACCGTCAAGCTTAGCATAACGTTGTGGACACCCGGACCGCACGTGAAACAAGCGAGGAATGGTTATTTGTGTATTTGTATCAACGTTTATACCATCCTAACACGGCCCCTATGGTCTTGGGATATTGGCAGCCCGGTACAGACCACAGGGCACTAACTGTGCGAATACATGTAAATTAGTTTGTATGTTTTCACCTGTTCTTCAGAGAAATGGATGAACGTCATGCCGATTTCTCAGCTGAGTCTCGACCTGCAGAATGCTGCATGAAACCTAACTAGAGATCCGGTAATTTTTGGGCTCTGTGTGGTCGCTTCCACTGAATGATCGCTGTAGATTTTGCAAAGACCACTGTCCGCTTTCCCAGCTGCAGCTGCACCGGTAGAACGTGAAATTTCGGGATTTCAAAGTGAGCACGGCTTTTTCATGCTACAAGAATCAGTGCCGAAGTAAGTACAACGAAATTCCCACATCACTGAACTGCCGTTGTTTAAACGAATAACATACATCACTGTCGTCATAACACTCAGAAGATGGATTACGAAGACTGCCCCAGAAAGCATGAAGTTGAATCCTACTTAAGAGAGCATAAAATCCCTGAGTTATTCCAAAATTTGACTTCCCTTTTAATATATCACAGACCAGGTTAGTTGAACTGGACAGAAGGGTTGTCCAGTATCAGTTAACTGACTAATTTTAATCTGACACCCTGACAAAAGCAGCAACTAACTAATATACGTGAACTTAAATAGGGTCTGTTATAAATCTATGAGTACTCTTCTATCGTTCATTTGAACCTGAATCTGACGATATCGTGCACAACACCCGCCATTGGCGCAACCATGCCACTGCACCACTAATATTGGTAGTGCTTATTAGCTTGGCGAAGACCACAAATCACTGTACGATTTCAGGCACCACCACCATGTGGACAACGCCGAACTATTGCACGGCCGCTGTACGTCAAGTAGGTAGATACCTACCCAATAATTTAATTTATTTAAGATAATTTATGCACGCCGATAGTTCGTGATGGGTTTGTGTGGTGCTGGAGGTAGGGCAACTGCAGTGTTGTCATACACTGCACATTTCACACTGCAACATCGGTGAGTTTGAGTTCGCGGCGGCTGAGCACATCGCGGAGGTATCTAACATCATTGCTTGACAGTCCTTGCTTGGGATGGTTCGCTTTGCCGCTGCCAGAGTATTCTGTTACCCTATTCTGTAGACTGGATGTGGGAGAACATCCTGTTGAGAATTTCTGATGAACCTGCCGCCCTGAAATATCTACCCCTTTTTAGAAGACGGCATAGATTTTGTCATCGGCGTCGACGTCGGCAAATGACAGCAATATCAAACTCGGGAGGCCGACAAATTGGAAATTTGCGTCGGATTCGACTTCGCCTAAAATCGGCAAGGGTTAGCGCCGGTCGACAAATGTTGGCAACATCAAAATAAAATGGGATTTGAGTGTCTTATGTTTCGTTTTTCTAACCTCCCGTGAATGGCTGCTCCAGGCTTGTCCCAATAATATGCCGGTTCCCTCTAGTAGGTGCTAATCAAAATGTTGCAGTATGAAAAGTAGTCCTTGGATGGTATTTATTCCGATCCCAACTAGTAACGCCCTCCACCTTTACCGGTTGGCTTATCGTTCATAGGGCCAGTTGTGTGTTGCTTGGTGTTTTGCATGCCCTACAGCCTGGCCTGGTAATCAGCATGCTGTAGTCAGCTTGCTTTTTCACTGGTGCCATGACTATTGTCCCTGTGAAAACCCCGTATAGTAACGAAAAATATTGACCTGGATAGTTTCTCATTGAATCACTGACCTAGTGCTGCGCATGAGCATTTGTTGCCAAAATATGTAGTAAGACAAATGAGGCAATGCACGAATCTCCAAGGCCAGGGACGCGTTTGCCATTTCGAAAGGCCCGTGGCGTCAAAGTGGCATATCCCAATGGATATATCTCAGTGGACGTGTGTATCAGGCTACAGTGAGGGCCGCTTTGCTGTATGGTTGTGAGATTTGGCCAGTGGATTTGAGTCATCTTCAGGTAATGGTTGTCTCAGGACCATAGTTCGTGTGGGCTGATGTCGACGAATCCGCAACGAGGCAGTCAGAAAGCGAGTTCTCGGTCGTGCAACGAAAACTTTCACTGAAGAAAGTGTTTGACACCAGAAGCTGCGTCGGTTAGGCTATGCATTGTTTTTTGTGCCCAACTAAGAGTGGAGGAAGCAGGAAGGTGGCCAACCCTTCAGCTGGCAGAAGAGCGTGAAAGAGGTTAATGAACGTTTGTTTGCTGAAGGTGCCACTCGGTTTCCAGGATGAGGACCGCGTGATACCCATTGCACCTGGTTGGAGACGCTGTGAGATTTAGCTGATAATCGGTGTTGATGACGTTTTTGTGGTCAGTTTTATCCAGGTTGCCCGGAGGTAGGCATCCCGGGATGATTGTAATAAGCTAGCACTTTTATACTTTTATACTTTCATTGCAGTAAGGCTCTCAAATTAATCATGGTTGTATGCCAGCAAAGCACCAATTTTGAACAGTGATTTAATGCTATCGATGAAAATGCTGGTGTTGCTGATGATGATAATAATAATGGTGAGGATAATAATAAAGATGTTAATAATGATGATTATGATGATGATATCCTCACATATGTCGGCAGAACTTTTGAGACATACAGGACGGATAATCAAGGCTCGCCTCAATAACAAACCAAGCCTGTACAAATGGCATAGACTGCTACAAAAATATTGTAAGCAGATTTTAATGACAGCTGGACAGACTTATAAAAAGCTCTTGGTAAAATCCTTAAAAACTGCGTTTAAGGGAATGCAAAACTTCACATCTCGAGAAAAGACACCTAGTAACATTTGGAAATGTCTTGCGGTCTCTAAGATTTAATAATTATAGATCACCAAGCGCGCACGAACTCTATTACAGAATACTTAACAAAAACCTCCCGACATGGCGGCAACAACAGAAAGAAACAGCGCAGCTTCAGGAACTAGTAAAGAACCGAGAGTACCAACATGGGAACTACTTTCGATCAGACCCGACACAAAAAATGTTCCGTACCGAAAATACTGCACGTAATTTCGTTAAAGAAGCTCGCTTATGCCTGGGCACTGTTGCCGACGTATCTGCAGTGTGTTTATTCCACCTGTTAGAACTTTTGGATAACCGGGACACTGAACTGTCGGAGCCGTATACAGGGGCGTCAAATTTGTGTTGCTGAAAGATTACAGGCTCATTCGTATAAAGCCAATGACCACTAAAATAGAAGACCAGTTAAAAGGATCTTGGATTCTCGCCTCCACTTCTGGGATCTGCTTGCTCAGGCTCTAATAACGATTCTTTTGCGGACAACCTTGTAAGATAAACCTGTTACGTGCACGGCAATCAGTACACTGTGCTAAGGGACGACGGAAGAAAACTGTGATGTATGTGGAAACCTCAGCACACTCTTTGCCCAGTTTAGTTCAGTTTTTACATACTATAAACATTTACCAAGGATACGCCGGTATCTTCTGCTACAGTTTTGCTCAGTGAAAAATACAGTTGTATGGATGATATAGCCAAGCAAAAATAGGTTATTGTATTATCAATTAGTCGTTAGTGCATGTTGCTCCAACAGAATGGGAAAATTGGAATCTGCGCACTGAATACGATAGCTGTAATGCACGAACGTCACTGACTTTCCGAGTGGGCCATATCTGCTAATGCCATTAACTACTGAGCAGTTGAGACCTTGGGCCTCAATGTGGGAGGGTGGTGGTTGTCAAGCGGACCAAATTTATCGGCTTGTGCCTTCATACTTCCCTTACGGTTGCATGACATTTAAGCTAAATTATGTATTACTGATAAAGCGCCATCAATGATGATGGTACTGCCACAGACCACCCACATAGCTCGGGCAGGGCAAAAAAGCTCCGCTAAGCATATAGTTCTTTAGCGTGCAGGTGCATGTTCACTGTAACATATAAATCGTCAGCGGAATGATGGGAGATTTTGTTTTTTCTTCTAAAATTATCCGACGTATCTTTGAAGTGCTCATTCGATGTTCCCGACAGTAATGACCATTGCTTCAGAGACACTGATGGTCAAACACTGAGAGCTTATGTACATTTTGCACCCGCATATGTTACATCTCCGGTTCAGAAAGCAGTTCACCATCGGAATCTATACTCTGCTGCTGACGGACAACTTGACGTCGTTCCGTCATCAAAGCTGTCGTAAATGCGGGAAGATATGTCGTCTCCAGCCAGTCCACTGTAACTTATAAAACTGTCCGGGCAAACCAATTTGCCTGCCACCAGGACTCGCTGGTAAGTTGGCTTGGGGTGAGGATTATACCACACACGATATCATAGAAGCATCTTGAGCCTCACAAATAAGAAGTGTATGTAACCTTCTGTGAAAGAATTATTCAGATTATCTGAAATGACTTGTAGTTTTGAAAGATTTTAGCCAAGAACATTACTACCTTCCCCATACCTGATGTCCGAATGAACTTCCCGGAAGCATTTCATTTACCAAAGTTTCAGAGGCAGATAATGACTTTTCAAGAAGTACATTAATAACAGACTAAAGCAGAATGTTATGCCTGCTGTGCATGGTATTCCGCAGTGCTGACTGTGCTATTTGACTGCGAGAACTAAAAGGATCCAAAATACAAAGTCAACCTCAAATGGAAGGAAGCAGCCAAAGAAGGTGCATTTCGGGAAAGCACGCTGGCAGGTAGTGTGATCTACCTCTGGATGAATCAGCACATACTGGTCATTGGCCCACTGTTGATCACAATCTACTGTGAGACATTTTTGGTCACAACAACTGCTGCAAGTTGTGGGCTGGTTGAGTTAATTTCTTTTAGTATGATGGACGCAAATCTAAGGCTACTATTTTCACGCATCTGAGGGTGTAACGGTTACATATCAGGCAGGCTCTGGCCTTATCTTCATAATATTTGATCCAGTGAACAACTGGAAGCCAGTTTCGATCAAATTTCACGAAGAAGACAATTGACATCACTCTGACCCCATAAAAAATGACACCCACTGGGACAACAGGAGAATGTCTAGCTTTATGGAACAATTTTTACCTTGGCCTGTGTTTGAAATGCTTTGCTTGATTTCTGCCAAAATGGAGACGTTGTGATGATTAGAACCCGGGACCTAGCTTCGTGGCAAATTTTACCTGAATTGACAGATTTTGAGTCGGAAACTTCGGTCGATCAACCAACGATAAGTGTCAAACAGCAGTATCTGGGGATAAAGGAATAAAGCATTTCGAGTAATATGGCTGATGCACACTTTAGGTAGACCGCCACTTAAGATGATAATAACGACAATTATGAATGCGATTTACTCTATTATTAAATAGTATTTTCGAAAGAACTAGCCTGAAGTGATTCACTATAATTGTTGGACCACAAATAATTGAATTACTATGGGAGTTATCCTCACATAACCTTTAATAATATTGTCTCGTCCGGTGGTGAAAAATGATCAACAGCCTGTTGGTACAGGGAGAAGAAAACGATTAGAAAGACAACTGACAATTCGGTATAATAGCCAACGTCCTAAACACAAGTGATACTCTGTGTTCACGTACTAATGGATACCTTTGAAGTCTGGTTTTCGTGCGAAAACGCCGCAATGGCACACAGCTTGCAGCCCGAGGACTTCATAGCTTACAGCTTCCAAGTGAAGGTGACTGATCTACATACGTTTTGTTTAAATCCTTGTCGATATTTTTATATATTCTAATGATAAATTAATAATCGCGCAGCTGTTGCATCCTTTTGGTGCTTATCCGCCATGTCACCCGAAGGAAGCACGGGGGCTGCGATACTGCCTGGTTGATCAAGTCTTGGCAGGAGCAGTCGAGAGGAACAGGTCGGATTGGAACCGCAGACCTTTTTTCAGTACGTTCGCTCCTTTACAACTGAACCTTGATGGTATCTATCTTGCAACGGCTTGACGAACATCACGGCACATGCAAGTAGGACCAAAGCTGACGGTATAAAGCGGTAGAACGTTTTATTGTTTTCAACTTGTGGCAATGAAGACGTTTGAACTTTGAGGCATTTAAACTTACCTGATAAGTCTCGGCTACACACGAAGAAAACTTTAGGTTTCTACACTCCACAAGGAACAGGCTTGTTGACATCAAACTCTAACTTGATTAAGCGCAACCAGAGAGTGGGAAATTTTACCTCAAATCCATACTATATTTTGGATAATCTTCAGCTCTAATGGCATTCACCGGATCTCCAATCAAATAAACAGCATTCACCTGAGGACAACTAAATTAGCCCAATTCAGTTGGTGATTTCAGCAGGCACACCTTAGCGAAGCATGACCAATAGATGATGTACCTTCAGGTTTACCGTTCTATTTATTCAAATCTGATTCGAATTCTGACGAGCACTCATTTAACCGGTAAATCCTGTTGAAATGATAGTCTTTTGGAATCAGTTGACCAAACTTCCACCCGAAACTGAAACTTCAAACGTTTTGCACTACTTTTTAAACTTTAGTAGCATATGCACGATGGTAAATCGAATCATCTTGGGTGTCTTTCCCATTGTTGAAAAAAGGGTTACGCTAAGTGACCTAGACAGTAGGGTTCGTTAAGAAAGATATGGATAAACGCCTCGAGCACACAACCGGGAAGGCACTTTCTGCCAACAACACGATGTGTATGATTCCTATGGTACATAACGTGACTTACTGGACAGCGTTTTCCGCTTACCTACTGTTAACGGAGCACCGCTTCGGTAGGAAATACTGTTGGTCCGACTCTCCTTCCTGAGCGCTAATTTTCTTGCCAGTCTTGTTTTTCCCTAAGTTTTACAAGTCATGAGAGTGGAGCCTTTAGGATTTTCAGGTAACTGATGAGATAATCTCTTGAGTATGCCACTCTAGAAATAAGTGAGCCGAAGTAACTACACTCATCAGACAGATCACGTGGTAAGTACCGTGTAAGGATGAAAATACAGAACTGTGAGCTGTTTGCACATAAAAGTATTTATTCACACATCCTGATCCAACAGCTTTGACGTGCCGAGCAATGTTTGTTTTGTCTTCTGTTCTCCAGTAATGACAAGATAGTTGTTTAGGGTCCGGAAAATTTGTTTGCACAATTCAATTCAGTTATTCAGAGGGAAAATACCAGACTCAAATTCAGTCGTCGACCCCACTTATAAAAATGTGTCGGAAATGAATCTAAGGTATACATCTCAAAGAAGAACTATTCTACGTCCATCCTCTTTATATTGGCTGTTTTTATGAGTAGCTCGGAGATTCTTCTTCTCACCGTTTACGGAGCCAAGCGGTTTCCCGCGGACACGCTTCCATTCCAGGCTCCATACACTCAACAGCAATATCTTTTAACAATGGAGTGAAACTTAACAGCAGACAAGAAACATTACACATGTGAAAGGTTGTTGGACAAATAATCACTGCATTTGTCCGATTTTAGCTGTTTTCAGAAAATCCTAATAAAGCATATCTGGAGGTTGGTGTCAGCTGTTTTCCGACTCAATTTCATTTCACCCAATTGGTGCTAGAGGTGTTTGTTTCGTAAAACCACCTTTGATTGTTGCTTACGTAAATCGGAAATGTCTTCCATTAAAAGCTGATTGAAGAAACAAACAAAAAAACTGACGTTATTTCTTTCTATACAGATAATCCGAAGCAATTTTTATGGGAACAGTTGAAACAGCTTCGGGATGCACAAAACTGCACTCAGGAGCCCCCTTCATTGTTCACGCGGGAGAATGCAGAATCGATCTTCAATATGTTGGATCCGTGTGAGAAAAATGTGATTTCATTCGATCGTTATTGTCACGCGTTAGAAACACTTGGTATAACGAAATACAACAAAAATCCTGCTGGGCTAGAAGGTGATTCTATCAGCAAAGAGACTTACCTCGAAGAAGCGTAAGTGCCAAATTTGCCTCGTTGTTTTACTGTACAGCTCCCAGGGTTTGCTAAAGCTGGCTAAAACCTACCGCAATTAATGTGAAAGCAACTTCAACCTGTGTTCTGCTCACCAGAGACTATCCAAGATACTAGAAATATACCATTGTACCTCTCAAAATAAACGCCTTCTTTTGCGTCTACTGAATGAACCTCGCTTGCGAATAAACACCCCAGTCTGATGGTCTGTTTCTTCTAAGACTGAACAAAAACATGCAAGAATTCGTAATACAACCTATGTTCATTCTTCTATACGTCCTCCTAACTAAGTAACCACTGTCTGATTGACATTTTAGACAGCTAAGTAACAACAAGCTGGCACGCCCACTGACATTCACGACAATTTCACTGCATTTTCTTTTGCTAACGCGATCGATAATATAACAAGACTGTCGATATTATCGACCTTTTCAGCAGCAAAACTGTCGCCATCCAATCGTAGCATACCGAAAAATTTAAGGGTTGAATTGTAAAGAAGTGAACACATCCAGAGGTATCCACTCTAATGAGCCCATTGCTTTCCAACTTTGGTTTGGAGCAAACAAAATAGTCTATTCCAAAGAGGAGGGCTGTCCAAACTAGAGCTACGTGTATACAAAATTAATGGCTCCTTCAGCCAACCACAATTAATTCTAAAGTAGTTTGTTCAAAATTTTTGATGTGCAATGCTTTGAAACTGTAACCTTAGCAGTCTAGTCATGATAAATTTGTACCTGGTACCTTTACAAAGGGATGACGTTCACACCTGAGCCAAAGGACCTACCTAAAAACACAGCTTAGAAAAATCCGTAAGTACAGGTTAAAATTGCATCTATATGAACTCTGTGTATGAATTAAAGCAAGAATTTGATTCTGATTGAGTAATGGGTCAAAATTTCGTCTAAAACACTAAAATGGGGAAACGGATATTGTTTAAACGTCAGCAGTCCTAGACCTTTTCGGCATAAATTTCACAAGTTAACCTTGAGTCCACACGAAAGCTGACTCAGTTGCATAAATAAAACTTCAAGCTGGTTAATAATACTTTTCGTCTGGCACGGGTTTGAGTCAGTTCGTTAATCGTTTCGTCTTATCGGAATCACAAAAATGCCACCAAACGTGAGTCAAACATGAGGATGAATAGTGTGCATCTAAGGGAAGCCGGTGAATACACGGTTTCAGTGCTTCATTTGTCAAAAACTAATTATATAAGGTGACCTATTTTAACTCAGAAACTATTGCAACCATATTACTGACAAGCAGATGCCTCTGCTATTAATTACGACCACCATATGGTAGTATAGTTATCTCACACTGGGTGGTAAACAAGCCAAAACCTCTCCAATAGCAACCTAAATGACAACAAACTCATCTGACAAAGGTCTTTTGACAGTCTTAGTTATCACTCATACTGCTGAACTTATTCAGCTTTGTGGCGCACAATATACGGATAATCATGGGGAAAACTGTCTGGCAATTCTAGGTCATACACTTGTACTAAACTGGAAAGTACACTGCCCACGCAAGAAATATCATCGACGCAACATTTGTGGAGATAAGTACATGAAACATTCATTGTTGTGTAAATACGACCAAGAATTGAACAGATTATCCTGCCTAAGCTTCACTTTCATGGCGAAAAAAAATAAAGGCCTGCCTTTTCATATGTACTTATCACTCAACAGACTGAAGAAAGTGTGCACAGGATCTTATCTACCACAATCTCACCTTGATGGATCAATATACGCCAAATGCTAGCTTCACTACTATTCACTACTACTATTCACTACTATTAAAATGAAACAAGGAACTTAACAGGCTGAATGTGAGAAAAATCCTCCGGGTCAAATCAAATCAGCTGACATTTCGGGCAACCTCAAATCGCAAAATATGACGGAAAATTGCATAAATTAGAAAAACGCTTCCTGCATTCACTAAGTACTGGGTGTGTGGTATGGGGTGGTAGACCGTGAAGCTGGTACACAATGAACCTTTTTGGGAGGTCATACAATAAATGAAGTAGTGTTTCCGATGTGGAATAATCTGTCTTTATATTTGCTGTTGGATAAATCTGAGGCGCAAGTATGGCCGTGGCTAGCAACTTGAAAACTGGAGTGAGGTTGTCAAAAAGTTGGAGTTTGAAACTAGATAATTAGATCACTAGCCGACATGAATTCCATCAAGATTACCTTTGCGACTAACCTATGCCGAAGACATGATTCAGTGACGAGAAAATATTATGGTAAGCTTTCCTAACAAGTTAGCGGAATGAAAACAGGGAAACAGTACATTCAGCGGGGGATAAATGAGAATAACAAATGCGCCCTCAGAGCCGGAGGATACCGTATCATTAGTCTATGTGCACTAACAGCCAGAGAACAAACTCTGCTGAAGATTGGCTGGACGTTGCAAGACAAATGCTAGTGTGACGCAGAAATACTGAACCAAACGGAAATAAGAAAAAGAGGTGAGAAGTTAATAAAAAGGTCATTATAACGCCATCCAATAGTGAGTGACGAGAGAGGGTGGAGAGAGAGAGAGTGGAATGTTTGGGAAGTGGTGGCGAAGGGCTAGTTAGTTGAGCAGGTGACAACCTCAGCGAAATACACTTATTTGCAAACAAATTTGATTTTGCGGGAGACTCAATTGGAACCTACCTGAATCTCTCATTTATGATGTTTTCAGGCAACTGAATGTGCTGCACCAGGCCGCCTCATGTTTCAGTCGGTACGATATTCGAGATGTCGCGATACATGTATAGACGGGATACACTACTCCTAAGGTTGCTGAAGATTCTTCGCTACTTTTGTGCAATTTGGTTTCAAGTAGAACATAAGGTTGACGAAAAATCGGGGACTGTATCTACTTGATGAGCCCCAAAAAGGGCTAAACCGGTGGTGGGCTGTCGAAGAATTTTCAGCAACCTTATGAGTAGTGCGTCACGTCTATACAGTGAAAGCTTCATTCATTCGGATTTTAACCACAAATGTGTCTCGGATTTGTGATGTACGGATAAATGCATTTACACTAAATGGGTGAATCAGCGATATGAATGTTACCACATGTGGAGCGAAAAGAAATGCTGGAAGCCGCGTAATTGAAGACGACGGCAACAGTAGTTAGAGGGAGTACCTGTGGAGAGTGGTGCGAAATCAACATTTGCTGAAAGTCGACAAGCAGTTTTACAGCCAACAGTAAGACAACTACCAAACGACCTATTAGTCGAACTCGCCTTCTACAAGAAGCTTTTGCAAACTGACATCTGAGAACAACGTATGCTGAAAAGTAGAAACCTGACGAATAGTTTCATGCTTATGAGAAATCAGCGACAATCCGAATCTAATATATTTCGGTCAGTGGTTGGTAGCTGAAAACTATGTTAATCAAATATGAGCGTACTCAACCAGACTACAGCGCTATCAGTCCTTCAACTATGCAGTTCACATCATGGAATCCGGTGTTCTTCGGGTGGTAAAGACAAATTCGAATTTCCATTACAATGTACCTGGCCCCCGAAGTGATCATCACCATGACCCTTTATTCCTGAATGTAAAGACCAAACTCTTTGCAGGTAAGGAGAAATGGACGATTCTAGCAGGAAGTACAACTTGTTTGAGGGAAGACGGAAGGCCAAACGGACGTGTGAGGTCACAACCAAAAACAATGTGGTTTGGCTCTCGAATGGATATTTTTTCAATTCTGACAGAGTGAAGATCCGAACTCGTCCGCCATGGTACCAATGACCAGGGGTGCGGTATGGTGCATGCACTCTTTCTGCTGTTTCAAAGAGCTAAACAAAGTATCCAGAAAGTGAAGACGCCGTGTCAGGGTCAGTAAGGAGAGCCACTGCCAACCTCAGAGCCTTTTGTAACCAAGTTTAATCTAAATCCTACCTGCTCTAAATGGATGATTTAAGATACTCTTGCTCTGACTACCAGCGCAACACCACACGAAAGTAACGTCCTGAACATAGGGGAAAATCACTTTAAGAGATCTTGATGGAGTAAGCGAATTTCCGGTTACAAAAGGGGTGGTTGTAGAATGGATGACGAAGCTTTAGAGCAACTGATCTAAATTTCGCGTTGCAAGTAAGATGCTTTCTGGACAGTTAACGAAAGCTGCTGGCTTTTCACATTTTAAGGATTGACATTCCAGTAATAGTGCGGAAAGCTTCAACTAAGTGTCCTAATAACTGACTCTTACAGTTTTACTTTTGTTGTCCATCTATGTTACACGCAAATTAAGGTAGTCGGCAATTGTCTTGCTTCTGAATTTGAATAGCCTGCACATCAGCCTATACTGAGATGTTACGCATACTGTTCACTGACCGAGTAAAGCGCAGCCAAGAATCCATTCAGTGAACTAATACAAATGAATGTCATAAGTGACCAAGTGCTTTCAGACTACGAGCGGACCCCCAAACTACAGTTTAGTCAAGAAATCACGATTGTTTTAGCAGATTTCAGTATTCATATGTTTATCAAATTTTTGTGATCGAACCACTCCTTCGGTACAATCACAGTATTTTCTTGCGGACATTCTTCAGGATTTTGGGTTAGATTTTTGTGTTTCATAAAGAATAAGAATTCCCAAGGAAGCAAGGACCAACTGATTTTCAGGCTTTAAAACATGCGCGCGTTCATTAATCTACGAACAGTGAAATTATTCTCATCAACCATTTACTTTAAAATATCCGTATTTTGAAATCACCGGTAAACATTTGGTGACAGCGCACTGATTTTGGTAAAAAAAGACAAAATAGAGAGTTTGTTGCCCGTTCAAACAAATGGTTAAATTAATACTCATCAGGTGCACACTTACACTCTAGAAGTTGTTCGGATACAGTGCTTCACGCAGATTAGATTTCCGACCGCGATCCCTCATGCTCAGAGATACAACAGGAGAAAATTCGGTAAAACGTCCGTTAGGACCTACTTGAGCCATCAAGTTAATTTAGAGCACTTTTCCATGGACATCACGGATCACTGCTCCCCATCAAGCGTGCTCAGAAGCAAGTCCTTTTTACATTGAGCGGTCCGGTGGAAACCAAACAGTCTAACACCTGTCAGGTTTTCAAAAACCCTCCGTTAAGATAGCTCCTTTATATATTCCACAAATTCTCGACGCGGACTTTCCACTCGAGTAGCAGGATCAAAGTCGCTCATGATTTTTTACATTTAGCTCGATAAAACTCAAAGTTGGAACAGTTCTACCTTCTTACTGTATTAAGTTATACCTTTTTAAGAAACTTAAAACTGGCAACCACTATCACACGTGTTATATGGTACGTATGTGACAAATTAATCGATCTTAAATCGCCTTAGATAGGTACCTGTATAGCGGTGGCATACGTGAATCCTAATATAACTGCAGTCACGACGAAAAAACGGTAATCCGTATGTTTGTTACCGAGGTGTGAGAAGCTTTGCTGTGTTTCAGAGATAGCGATGACGTGTGGGATAAGCATACCAATGATCAGCCCTCGATGCCACTGAGATATCAATTCCTTTGGAGCGCGAACAGGGTAACAGCCGTGCAGTCGGTCTTTGCTGACTGATATCCTCACCTTGAAAAGGTAACCTTCTAGTTTAGTTAGCCCTGTAATGAAAACAGTTGTTGGTTTCATTCAGATTTGACGTGCATTCTGGATCCCGCTGACTGAAGAACCTTTTCACGATGGCAGCAAGTCATTGAAGTGCAAAGTTTTCGTAAGAATAGCAACACTCGCATGAGTTCTATAAACCCTAGGTTCTGCAGACCTCTTAGTTTGGACAGTAAAAACCCGGAAGAAGCACGTACTTGCTCCTCGGGGCCCATTGATTTGCTCACAATACTTAGGAGGCCGTTTCTTATGAAGTCATGCTGTAGGATTCGAATGGTTTCTTACACGCACGAAACCATAAACCTTGTTGCCCTTACAGAGTCATAGGTTGACGTTAGCTGGTTTCTACGAAATGCAACTAACTCTGCTCAGCAACGGCTCTGAGTCTAAGGCGTGTGCACCTATTGATTAAAAAGCGTGTTAGCAATGTGCGGAACTATTGATAGCTCCGACATGTCCGTTCGGTGTTCATCAGGTGGCTGTTGCCAAGTTTGGCAGTTAGATTGTTAAAGTTTCTTCAAGATGTGGAGTGGACCATCTTTATGTAAACCTCTTCCATCAATCAAATGGAATGACGCTCTTAGACAAACACAGTCCCCGTTTTACCGTCAAATTATGGTAACTACACTAAAGGCAATGGAAATCTCTCCAGCGTGCTCCAATAGCCCAGACATTTATAGGTCTCAGTGTTGTGTATATAAAATGTAATATAACTGCCAGTTGGAAGATACTGTTGCAATGCAAATGAGAGAATCCATATCACTACTTGTATTAGATGCCTTGCAGAAATGGAGTTGTTTTCACTTCGCATCAGACGCAAACTGGAGATCTCTTAAGTAATCATCATCGACAGCATGACATCATTGTTCATGCTTCACTGCCGTACAACCATGATTTATTTGAAAGCCTTATTGTAAAGAAAAGAGTAAAGGTGGATGGGGAAGGGACTTGGTGCTAGCTTACTACAATCAATCCGAAGTGCCTACACATCCAAACATTCACTCAGGCAATCTGGATAGAAACTGACAACAAGAACGCCACTGACATCGGTTGGCAGCCATATCTTGTAGTGTCTCTAACCAGGCGCCGGGAAGGCGAGTAGAACCGACAGCACCCAAGTGTTTCGTAATCTCTTAAGTAAAACAGACTGCCGCTCACTGCAGAGAAAGCAAGCGTATGCAAAATGTCCTCCATGACGGTAGAGGATAGGCCATTTTCACTGTATGTTATCCGAGAACATCGCGCCAACGAATTCAATGCTAAGAGGTTCTGATCCAGCAAGTAGTTAGGTCAAGAATCCATTACATTACGCCAGTCTCAAGCATGTGAATAGTTTCTGTTCTGATCAAAATCATCGCACTCTGTAAATGATATTTGTTATTAAATAAATTGACGGCTAATACTTCTAATATTTGAATCAAGTAAAGTTTCAAGATAACTAATACCATGCTACTCAGGTGAATATGCAGGAAAAGCTTTGTACCAAGGCATCAAATGGGAAAGGTCCGAAAATGAATAAACAACTACAAACGTTTTCGACAGGGATGGTTGCAGTTCCTCCTACAGGATTGTAAACATTCTATCAGTTCAAGATGGGTACAAATCTATGAAAAGCATCCAAGTCACTAAATCCCATGATACTACTCATCAGTTATCTGAATTTCGCCCCACGAGGTGTAAACAAGGGAGGAGGTTGAAACCCCTGCTGCGTAAGCGAGACAAATAGATTGGTTGATATTTAGCACCAGACCTGGTTTCCCAATTTCGTTTTGGGTTAGAAAGCCCAATTGATTTAAGGGCCCCGTGGATTGTCAGCTGTCCTCGCCTGGTTCCAATGAGAGGAGATAAGAAAGAGGTCCTCTCTCCTGCCCACCGTTGCCGTGTCATTCTATTAACAGTTCATAAAGTGTTTCAAAATCATTTTAGCCATCTAACGAGATTACATGTATATTCTTCCGAGGCTCGAAACTGATTTGGGTACCAAGTAAATTTAGAACCTTTTGTTTTTTCATCTTATTCGTTCGGATGATTTTGTGCGGTATCGTATTTTGTATAATTTTTGGGTGCGTGAGTTAGCTTCAGAAAGTATGCCTGTGCGATTCTGATACGCTTTTAACTCTCTACTGCTTGACTTGCATAATCCAATGGTCGAGGAAATCGACGTTTGCGAGAAACTAAAGTTAATATTTGAACAGAATTGGTGGATCACGTGATGTGAATGTCTACTTGATTGGTCGATTCCGGAAGAGGTGTGCGAAAAATTCATTCGCCGCGCACATCCTCTCAGATTTATGTGTGATTGGAAGCGCCTCTTGCCTTTATAATGAGTCGTCAAACATCAGAACAGGACCAAACTGCATAAATAACCCAGCAAATTTCAAATTGGAACCTAATGCAAATAAATTTTACAAAACCCCACTGTTATGGAGCGCCCAGACTTAGAAAAAGGCAGCCATTATGCTTTTGTCGAATAAAACAGTAAAAAATTCGGTATCCGATGACAGATTCAGCCTGATTTACTTGGATGGGCAAAGTTTGCAGCCGGTGTTTTTTCCACTCCGTTGCCCAACTACTCAAGCAGCTAATTGTACTCAAACAAGATGGGATATTTTCTTAATCAAACAACTCACATGACTCAAGATTGCTGGTAAGACTAAGTGGGAGCAAGGTGATAAACCAGTATTTCTTCTAACCAGGATGTAACACAAAAGATATCATTCAGTTACCGAAATGGCGTCCATATCCTATATTCTGTGGGGCTCACTTATTCGCAGCGAAACATCCACAGATATGACACTTGGAAGTTTGAAGTTCAGAAGGACATATAAGTAAATGGATTCAAAGAGCTGGTAATGAAAATCCAACAGACCTATCATACTACAGTAACCCGAAAGAAACTCATTCCACGACGAACGCTCCAATTGGGTTAGACCGCGTGCTTCAGCAAGAACTACACGTTTTCGAACCGTGGAGTTTATGTATCATCCGATAACAACCCATCATAATATCCGAAACGGAACAAAAGCAGTGAAGTCAAGCAACACTTCAGTGGTAACAAAAATGGCACATCTGGGACAAGGTGAAAAGTTCACAGTGCTTTCCAAGATAAATGGGATACAGTTTAAGGGCCACTGTCACAACTCGAGTTAGAGATAGAGCGTAAAGTACAGAAAACGAGGAGGTGGTGGAGTATTTCTAGGAATATACCGTGAATACCAACTTCGGCTGTCTTGTACGACCTTTTATGTCTCCTTTACTCGATCGTGAACAGAAATCGTAAGCATTTGCATGAGTATTCAATGAAATGGAGACATCACAGTTCGTGTTAGGGACAAATCACTAGCTGCACACCGATAGCCATAACGACAGTCTCGTTTTTTATGTACGACCTGCTCGGACGCTACTGTGGTCCTGAGAGGATACAACCATAATTCCCATATTACTAACCATCTGCAGTTTCCAGAACCTCCTTAAATCCACCTCCGGGCATTCCTAGCAGTAGAACTACTATAGAACTCAGTCATTTTGCACTGTATTTGCTGTATTCCTTCAGCACATATATGTAGCTGGTAATGTGTCTAACTTACTCTTATACAAAATACCAAAAGCGTGCTCCGTTTCATCAGGGGTAGCAGCAGAGAAATATCGTAGGAAATGAGTAATCTGTATGAGTCATCTTTGCTTGTTTACGGACAAAAGCTGCTTCTTCATTTCATTTTGCAATGGTGTACATTCAGAGAATCCGAACCAGATACAAGTTTCTCAACTTAATGTCTTAGGGTGTTGAGACTTGTTCTCAGAACATGCCCGATTGGACCTACAATCTCCGTGGTCATCTGAAGCTGAATGACTCGCCTAAACAAGGAACCAGTTAGGCGCACGCCACTGCTTGATATTTCGGTTGTATTTATAATAAGCGTCATGATGCAACTTTGGGAGAACCCAACAATATGATGCAATATCCCTGGTTTGTCCAGTGCTGTTCTGCCCAGCCTTTGAGCTTGCGGCTGGTGGAGATAGCTTTATAATGCTCAGTTTAGTCCGTGTGTGTGAGTGCGTGCTACTAGTCACTTGATTTTCACAAAGCAAACTGGTTGTTTTTCCACAGCTGTTCACAATGTGGTATAATTTCTTTAAACCACTACCAAGGCCTAATGGTTGGGTACTTGAGTGCAAGACTCTATCACAAAAATGTACTATTAAGAGAAAAAACGATGACTTTTATACGTGGACTTCCACTAAAGAAGACTTGTCCTTTAAAGAAAATGAAACGTTGTTGACAAGACGGATGGAACGCTAAAGTACTTCTTCCAGTGTAGCTTGGTCTCCCTTCGGCAAACGTGCCGGATCCAACCAGACTACTTAAAGTCGGAAAAAGAATGTAGTAACCAAAAGGTATACATCAAGACTGAGTCGCTCAAAGTGCACATTATTGTTTTTATTCGACGATTGACACGAACAAGTCGTTCATTGTATCACCACACGCCAGCTGTGTGGTTTAACATTTATTGGAAACTTGTCCTCAATAACCGGGCATCACTTCTTTGTCCATTCGATCTTCGATGTTGTTGGACCCAATAATCGGATATCATTTTGCCCTCATCTTTATTCTTTTGCTTGCCCAATCAACAGGATCTCTCCTACACGGTGAAAACGGACAAGTGACATTCAAAAGTGGTGATTTGAGTAAGCCCAATTAATATGGAACTTGTCAGACAGTACGAGAATGTGTTATTCTCTCTGGAGTTTGTCCCATTAATCGAAAAATGGCACGATTCGTCACTCTACTTGGTCCAAGTGAGACCAAACATGAGCAAAAACATGCTGCAGGAGGTTTTTTCTAAGTTGAGTTTACGCTAAATTGTAGCTATTAAGAAACCTGAAAACCACACTACTGAAGTCTCAAGGTTGCAGTGAGCCGTTTCATTCAGTAATTTGAAAGGAATCATTACGTTTAATAAGCAACATGTGGCTGTTTCAAGAGCCCTTTCTTCTCACTAGATACTACTTTAAAAAACACGGTCTGTGTCCAAATACTGAATGACCTCAAAAATCTACCGGACTATTTGTAGTCACCCAACCGCCTACTGATGATGTCACCTCGATTGGTGACGAAATGTTTGCAAGCTAACTGTCAAGCTCGGCAAACAGATCAACAGCATGTAGATTGATCATCAACTAAATGACCTCTTTATCCCGAATGATTAGGTATTCATTGTGATCAAAGACGATAGTCCGGAGCATTTCATTTCTGATAGAGATTTAGGGACCAGTGCACCATGATAGCTGAGGAGGCACTTGTCATTCAATCTTATCAATGAATCTCCAAGCTGATTACACGACTGTGTTTACATCAAATTCGTATTTGGCATCGCCCGTAACCTTTATGTAACACTATCTGTCTAATATAAATCGAAAATCCGCATTTAACGCTCTAGGCTACATGTGAAGTCAGTTCTACTACAACAAGACAACCACAAGCAAGTCACAACTGCAGACGAGTAGATGAGCACACGCGTAAGACTCTAAACGAAAGAAGCAATTCCTAATGAATACCGCCTGCGGGAGTCATACCTTGACATTTACATTATTAGTGGTCCCTAGAGCACACACCGATCTACTGAATGGAACTCAGTCACTGCTTTTCATCATAGCCACCGTGCTTTCCCACTCCATATCAGACCAACATTCCGGACGACAATTTATTTCAAAAAATGGTGCTTCGACTTGATGACCTAAAAGCAGCAAAGCAAAACGGAAAATAATCACGGAGCCGTACAAACCTAATCAATTTCCGTATGGGCGTAAACTGTTCGACAGATATGCATTACACGCTACACGTTTCGAAACGATCGCCAAATTTCCTTAGGTTCCACGCAGTTCTATGAAGAGCACTGTTCTGTGGAGCTGGGCCGGGAGTTCATCATCATCATCATCATCATCATCATCATCATCATCATCATCATCATCATCATCATCATCATCATCATCATCATCATGTGTCAGAACCGCGTCGTACCCACAAAGCTTCTTTTTTCTCACTCAGGCAACAACAATTTCGAGTTGGTATTGGAGTTCTAAATTGTGTCGATTGTGGCTATTGTGACTTATAGTTTGCGGCGGCGACATTACTCAGCTGATTACGCCTTACTATACAGTGTGTCCACCAAGTGGTGTTCTTTGTAGTAAAGTCTGCTCCATATAAGGTTACAATGGCGTTTGGGTCGAGTGGGGTTCGAGTGCACATTAACAGATACACACAGACCGAATTCGACCTTTCTAGATTTTCGCGGTTGTGAACCAAAATTTCCTAAGCGTCAGCTACCAACTGTGAATAGTATGTGATCAAGGTAACTGACATTTTCCGAACAGTTAGATGGGTGCATTATTCGGTTCATCTAGAGTAGAGGTTTCTCATCACGGGTTTTTGTGACTAGTCTGTAGAACTTTGCAGGCCAGATAAAAATTGAGCCTTATTGCAGCAAACACCTATAATACCACAAATATAATCACGCACCTTCGTAATAAGTTTCAATTCGGTCGCTGCAGACTTCATCAAGATATAAAGGCTGCTTCTAAAATCATTACTGTACATCACAACTTATTTGAATAAAGGCGAAATAGCTTCTGGTAATGCTCCTGTTAAAATTCATGGGAAGTTAAAAAGGAGTAAGAATCCTAGGTTAATGTCTGTGTCCAAATAAGCATGGTCCGATCGCCTTTCTATGATTCCGTACAAATCGCAAATCAGGTTTCTTCTGAATAGTTTGACTCACAAGGCAGCGGACAGTATGGTTTTCTTTGAGGACCCTGCCCAGAGCCGATGACTCAATAGTATGACATGCTTGACTGCAGGGGGTTGGCCTAACCCGCTGACGCATGGAATAAGGCATTACTGTCTATTTTCTGATGCGGCTGCGCCCAGCAGGTGCCTTTTGAGCAGCACCGGACTCTTTGGTTTTAAAAGTATTTCGACCGTAGTGAATAATAATGTGCCGGCGGTGACGGTCAATCGTTGGGCGATCGGAGTGTGTGGTATTTGGGGCCGACCTTTTCTAATTCGTCCCTCCTCGGGGGAAGGCAGCATCGCTGCTTCCATAAATATGGACACGCTGGTCGACTGGGGTAAACACCTTACTGCCTTCATACTCCTGTTGCAGAGGACAGTACAACGTTACCTCCAGACCGCCTCGTAGCACGATTACTCGTAGTACGGGGTCCCGCTGCTCTTAGTCTGGCTGCACCCCTTTGGCCTTCCTGGCATGGTTGCAGCTTGTGGAACGACGTTCCAGCCGGTGTAGCCCTCGGGATCATTGCAGCACACAAGCCCGACCACCACGTCAAGGTGGCAGCTTCAGGTCACACTGCATAGGTTGCGCCGGCTTGGCCACGTGCTCCGTATGCCAGTCGACCGACTTTCCTCAAAGGGTTCTTTTCGCACAACCACGTGAAGGGTGAAAACGAGCCAGAGACGGTCAAACAATGACCTGGCAGCGAAGTATAAAAGCCATTACCAGAAAACTCAGCTGCATTGGCTACTGCCGTCTTCCTGGATGGGGCCCCAGTCGCGTCCTCAATGGCGCTCCTGCATCCAACCTATTGACTTCAATGCATATTTCCTTCCCGAATTTCCGCGCTTAACAGTCCACTGACAATGGTGTATTTGGGCACCAATTTATCAGCTACCCTCCAATGCGCAGCTACCTACCTCACCCCCAAATCATCGGTGAACGAAACTGTGGCAGCTACAACCACTGTACGATAACTACACGGTTCATACAGCTGACGATGATGATGATGATGATGAGATGATGATGATGATGATGATGACTAGTTTGTGGTTTACTTGATCCAAATCAGCTGTAAGTTATGCTATACACTCCAGTTCAGCAAACATTTCGTCTGATAACAGGAGTCCCTATTTATCTTCAGGGGGCCTCAGATCCAGTTCACCTTCGGTCTCGTGAGATTATGATGGACCTGTATCCAAATTGCAACAGCAAACCGAAACGTGAAATAATAATCATAGAAAACCTCTTTCAAAGTAAATTGAATCTCGATATGGCGGAACTCAGTGAGTTAAAAATTAAGTCATCAGCAAAACGGTGTGATACGCAGTGAACAATATTTCAGTGTTAGAACGGTACCGGAATAGTGGTATTGTTCATTGGTGGTTGATCAGATGATTGTCGACCCCCCTTTCTTTCTCTTCCACGGATTCGCTCTTCTCGACTTCCTCACCCCACTTCTAGCAACATCTCCCTAGGCCCATTATTAAGGGCTAACAATTCCGATCACCGCCTATTGCCGCTAGCCCCAATAGCTGCATGTGACTTGACCGCCAAGATGACAGACACTTCAAACTTTGTCGCTCGGTCCACTAGGTAGCTTGGTAGTCTGCAAAAAGCTGGACATCACACTGCTCTTGTATGTACGCTGGACTCTGTTGACAGGTGGTCAGCCTGAAACAATGATTCAAAACCAGAGGGTGGTTGTTGAACTGACCTCCCCGTCAGTTATCGCTCGTTTGCGATTGCGCACACCTGCTTATTTGGAAGCTGCTGCTGTTGCTGCTGGTTCTGTTAGGGTTGGTGCTGCCCTAGACCACTGAGCTAAACGGCTTGTTTTTGAATGGTTGTCCGTTGATAGCCGAATCTATGCATTTCTTTTGGCAAAGTTTGTGTTTCCATTGAACTTGCCGACTTTCAATGTCTGTTTCTTATATTTACTTACACCGCAACAAACGGTAGCTCTTTTAAACTGAAAAAAAAACTTTTAGGGCCATTTTATCGCATTGTTGCAGCGAGCTACAAGTTCACATATTGGTGTAGATGTCGGAGGTATGAATGCGCAAGCAGGTAGGCTCAGAGCTGCTGAGGCTCACTTGGGTAATCATATTGCACTAGAATCAAGACGCAACGGACGACGGTGGATGTCTGCTGCAGTTGGTCGCTGATCACAGTCTGTTTCTGTGCAGTACCGACTTCCAAAACAACCATAGCCGCTTGGCTACATGGTACCCATCGGATGTGATCCAACCTCCAATACAGACAGACCACATCGCTTGTCAGATGCTGCCTCTTGTTGCTCTTTCCAGGGACGCGCAACATGCTCACAACTAGTTTGACCACTAAGAACTCTCGGACCCTGACGTGAAACTTCTAACTCCGCTGGTAGAAAGACGCAACCAACTAGATCTCTACATTGGATGTTGATCAACATTTTAAAAATGCTCCGAACTCCGACACGCATTCCTCCTCGGGAATGCACGACCGCTGGACGAAATTCCTGACTTCAAGTAAAAAAAGCATCTGCGCGGATCGAGAAGCTTGATGGATCCAGAAAGTTGGAGCAATTGAGGAGGTTAGAAACTGGGAGTGTGTGTTCGCTGATGAGATAGTGAGGAGAACGCTGGGTCTTTAAAATCCCAATGTTCAAGTCTACCCGAGTGATAACCTTGTCGACTTAGGGTGCGTAGACAACATTGCTTTCATTTCGAAAGAGAGCAGGAAGTGCAAGCATCATTTGAGGGGCCGACTAAGGTAATCCATTCCTTTTTTTATGTGTTTTGCGCCCACAAATTATAAACGCACACTTCAAGACATACCGTTTCTTAGTATACCTCTAGGAAGTCTTGGAGTATAATTGGAGGTTATGGATCACCATATACATCTCGGAAGTTGTATCAGCTCTGATGATAGTGACAGATGAAATCAACGCACGGAAATGGTTAGCCAATTTACACTACTAGTGTAACGGTGGATACCACTGATGAGGCATGTGAGTAGTACATCTCGTAAATCCGCTTTGCGTCTCTTGAAAAGTGAGACCTGTTACGGAATTGGCGGAGTCTCTTTGTAGCATTTGCCTGGATTTGAGTAACAGTCAATGAATATCCAGAAAAGTTCAGGAAGACGCGTTCAAGGAGAAAGTGGATATTCAGTTTTGTAAACGAGATGCATATGAGAGTTTTGCTCCCCTATTCAATAGTCTGTAGCTGTTAAGTTGGTGTTCTCAAAGGCCTTCTTCCTTTCACTAGCAATGTCAAAAATGCATCTCAATCGGTCTCTAATGACGGGTGTATCAGACTACAGTGCATTGGCTGCGAGGCTTGGCCAGTTCGGATGGGGAGTTTGAGACATCTCCAGGTCTTTGGAGATTTTTTTGAACTGCAGCTTGAATCGTCTGGAACCGGCGAATTTGCAGTGAAGTGATCAGGAGACGGGTGTTCTAGTGAAGTAGAGGGAACTTCACTGAAAGAATACATCCAGCACTGGAGGCTGAGGCAAATTGGCCATGTGTTTAGCATGCCAACTTACCGCCTGTTGAGACCAGCGCTGTTTTCCGTGCCTAATTCGGAGTGGTAGAAACCTATATGTGAAAAGAATTTATCCTGACCGAAATTTGTGTGCGGCTGGTTGTGCTCACCTTTTAGGATGTGGTCCACATGACCCTCCCTGTTCCTGGTTGAAAACCCTGAGCTACGTATTGACTAACCGATATCAGTAGTGTTCATGCTGGGCGTTCCTATCCATATTGTGTAATTAAGTGCTGGAGATGCTTGTGGTAAACTAATCCTAGGTCCCACTCTCAACCATATTTTTTCTTCTTTCCAGTGTTAAGCTTTAGTGAAATAAATTGACACTGTACGGCATTGAAACACCGGTGTTCTCGTCTGGTGTTTTTGTCGACGGTGATGCTGACAATAATGATGATCGTCACCTGATCACCGATCTTGGTAGTCAGTTCGCAGAATTTCCGTCACTGCTCAATCATCATTAGTGAACGGACATCAGCAGCCGTTAGTTTCATAAGATACGCACCACTGGTGATCCCCGATGAGGATGAAACAGCTTTATAGTGCTTCTAGCCTTTTCAGCCTAGATTGGCCTCTCTGACAAGACAACCTTCCAAATGGGAATTAACAAAAAATCTCTTCACACTGTGATCAACTGAATATCACAAAATATCCTCACATTATCATCAATCCTCTGTATGTGGAAATTACTTTATTACTGATTAATGAAAGCTTCCCCCACTGCCTTACTCGTTGATACAGAAATGATTTCATAAAGGTTCATACGTCATCCTGTAAGAGTAGGGAGGTCAAGACGCAAACTTTGCCAATGGAAAACACGTAGCCTTAGGCTGGTGCCGACGGTCCAAATAAAAACAAGTATGACATGAACCATTTGGCGTCCATTTGAAAGAGAAGCTTTACTCATTCAACTTGTACTTCACTGTAACACCGTTCAGCAAAACTTTTTCTTTTCACCTTCGAAAGATTCCGTTTCACTTTGAAACCACTTGTTTCCGCTTGTGGGCTGTGGTGCAAACCATAGTTTTCTGAGAAATAACGTAAAATCATATGGCCATCCTAACCACCACCTGTCTGTACCTCTCTTATCTTCCCGCCCACGTGACCGTTGAATAGTCCTATTTAACTTGCACCGAATCCACCATATACAAAATCAGAAAGACCAGACAAGTGAGTGAGGCGATGGTATCTTCCTAAATTCCATGTGCACCATCTCTACTCTCCTTGTATTGATTAGAATACCTATACGAAATGTGTGGGAAGTTGGGCATTCATTTTCAATAAGGGATAATTTCAAGGTTATAATCGCGTAAACCATCATTAAATTCCTTAGTTATGGTATTCTTCAACTGGCGGTATTGCATATGAAGCCGTGAGAAAGATTTCAATGTACATTCACCGATCGGATACTACTTATAAGGTGGGCAATCACAGAGATTTCAACAAGCCTATGCATAGTACCAAACTGGGAGAAAATGCATGCTGTTTCTTAGATTCGTGACTAAAATGATCACGAAATGTACGTAATACTCATAAGGTTGCTGAAAATTCTTCGACAGCCCACGACCGGTTTCGCCCTTCTTGGGGCTCATCAGGTAGGCGCAGTCCTCGAGTTCCCGTCAACCTTATGTTCTACTTGAACCCAAATTGGGCTGATTTCGAGAAATACACTAATTTGCAAATCAATTTGGTTTTTGCGAGAGGCTCACCTGGAACTCAGCTGAATCTCCCGTTTTTTATGTTTCCAGGCAACTGAATGTGCTGCACCAGGCCGCCTCATGTTCCAGTAGCTACGATATTCGAGATATCGCGATACATGTATATTCGCAACGCACTACTCATAAGGTTTCTGAAAATTCTTCGACAGCCCACGACTGGTTTCGCCCTTCTTGGGGCTCGTCAGGTAGACGCAGCTAAGTTCCAGGTGAGTCTCTCGCAAAAACCAAATCGATTCGCAAATTAGTGTATTACTCAAGCTCACGGAATTCCTTTAGATCCATCTGTTATTGTGGGTATATTCGTCTACTTTCAGCTTTGGATACTGAAAATTGGAATGAGTGTTTCCGTGCTCAGAGATCTGCTGCCTCCACTTCTGCTTCCAGATAAATACACTACCAGGTGCCATAGGCCTTTGCGAGCGAGCAGTGTTGAGCGCGGAACAGAGTGACAACAAAAAGGCAAGACGATCTTTATTGGCTTCAGCGTACTTTTTCTCAACTTGGCCAGAGAATCTTTCTACCATATTTGTCCGTTCCTCTTAGTTGGTCTCAAGAACATAAGAAAAATATGACCTAACTTTACTTGTCAAAATCCTCAGACGTCCTCTATGGTGTTCAAGTCCAGATTCAACAGATCACTACTGTAGCACAATAACAATATTTTTCATGGCAGATGGTGTGTACAGAAGCTTTACCATGTTGAAAATCCATACCATCCCAGCTGACAGGAGGTAGTAACTCGAAGTCGTTATGTCCGAGTCGGCCATCTGCTTTCCAGCCAATGTTGCCAAATGAGCTTCTCACCCATAGCAGCTTACCTTCAATGGTGATGTACATTTCAAAAAGTGCAGGAAAGGATAAATCTGAGTTTGGTTTGCAGACATTTCAGTCAGATTAAAAATCATTAATCGAAGGCCAGTGACAGTGGATTTGGTTGGGAACAAACAGGAAGTACTAGGTCAAATGAGGTCTTCGTTGATATCTGGTAACATGAAAACCAGAAATCGCACGTATTGCCTTTCGATGCACATCTGAGGATGAAAGATGCTCATGGCGATAACTTTTGCAGTGGTTAGTCTCTTCATTGACTTCGACATGTTTGGTGCTGTTTGAGAGATGGAGACTCTGTGTTCATTATATGGACATAAAAAGTACCTTTTTACTGTTAGCAATCTGTCTGCAACAACGTCACCCATAATAAGACGTTGGCATCCTGAAACGGATCATCTTACTCCGCTACCACTGGCTTGCTTCCGATAACTGAAGTTGAGCTGAGGTCCATAACACAGCAAAATCAAACTATCTTACCAAACTTCAATCGTAGAGTGCATTTACGCATAAACACACAAATAGATAATCATGAGTAGTGAGGGTTGTCCTTTCATCGTGTTGAGCCAACAGTGCACAGTGCGTTCACATAATTTATAGTGACCAACGAAACAGGACAAAATCGTCTATCGGGCGTAGCTGATGCGCAGTACTAACTTAGCATGTGATTTTATTCGATCGGTCATTCCAGCCTCACACTTGGCCTCTGTAGGGAATAGTTCTAGCTGGTGCGGTGCTGAATTTACATAAAATAGGACTTCACTCGAGGAACGATAGTGACAGCTGTTCAGAAAAACTGAAGTCACAGGAAGTTTGAAAGCGATCTCTAAAGCACCCGCAGCAAGGACACCAGAATCCAATGTACCATAAAGCACACAGCTAGTAAAATGTTGTGACTGCTAGGAGAAAAGTGACTGATCCATAAAAGTGCACCTACGGATCTTCAAGTGACCGAGTGAGGGGATACATTTGTACAACACCTGAAAAGAGCCTCAATATCACACACAAATGGTTCAAGTGATGGCGTCTTTCGTGTGTTGTGTGTAGTAGCGGGATCACTCCATTTTGAAAGCTTTGCCCCCCGTCATGTTGTAGCTTTTCTGAATACTCCACATCAGAGAGAAGAAGTAATGTATTCGAATTTCGTTTGCATTAGAATCCATCCTTGGCTTTGCGGGCCGTTGAACCTCACATATATGATAGATGAGGCTAGATTTAATGGTACTTTACCAGCGCACGCTGAGCGCAAACAGGTCAATCCTTCAGAGATGTGATGAGCTCATCTAACGTCTCAAACAATAGCCCAGTTGCTGTTCTGGATGTCAGAATGAAGAATTAGTTTGAGTGCCTCATCAGCAGACTGGAATCAATAGACTTATGCAGTCAGTAAGCACAATAGGCCAAATGATTCGACCAGAGGTGGACCACTTGAGACCACTGAGACCGCGGATAATGACACCTCCAGATACATTAAACGTTCGTATCCCTGCAAGTCTTGGCAGTTTTGGAATGACTCTTTTAATAACTCTAAAGGCAATAACACCATTCACGTGGTGTCCTGTATTTATAGATGAGCCGAAACTTGGATGTCTACGTGTCCCACAAGACCCCCAGGTAGCCGAAATTTAACACGTCTTGAAAGTTGTTTAGATAATCCTTTTTTCCTTCGGACGGTACGGGGAGCAGGAAGAATGATGGACACATATCAATCGACAGACGAGGCAGTTGGTTTCTCAACTGTTACGTGAACATAATGCAACTGGTGAGGGTATGCTCGGACTAGTTGAATAAAACTGGGTCCGAACATTCTCCTTTCTGACTTAATAACCGGATGATAATATATATTCCGTACAACAGACGAAGGCAAGCAGGCTTCTGTCTCACCGAGATGATGGCGCTTCCTTTTGTACTCTTTCTAATTTTTCCTAAGAACATATAAAGACCACCACAGTCACAGTCTTTCCGTTTTACATTGTATCTTTTGTTTTTTTTTCTGTTGAAGAGATACCACGCTAGATTTTCTTCACCGCAAAATGAACGTGATTTGAGAAACGGGTATATTGGCCCATCCAGATTGCTTTCGTGTGGAAGCTGCGTTTCACACTTCCACTTGAGCAACGGGTCAGCAGTAGATATTAAAATAACAAGTTTGTCCTCTATTCAGTCTTACAAATAAGTAGAATGGAGCCACGGCCTTTGTTAAATGCTTCTAAAATTAAGATAGAATCAATGTTTGGATGATTACACAATAAGTATCTCCTACATGCCGCAAATAACGCTTCAAAACAGATGTTAGAGTGTCGATTGTAGTGGCTTCTAGTTTTGCCCTAAATATGTCATCAAGAAAGTAAGTCCAAGGGTGACCCCAGAACGAGTCTATTTACACGATGTTAAATTGCTCCGTTAACGAAGGAACTGTGCATTCACGGTGCAACGAAAAAACAGTCCTGTGGGGAAATGTGTCTAAAGTTCTGTGTAAATGCTTTGTGTCCCCATGGTATTATATATAAGTTCCATGGTTTCTGTAATTTTATTTCAGTACGTAACGATGAGTCTGACAATGAGAGAGTAAAAAGGATGCCTTCACCCAACTGCCTTTTCAGGATGTGCTAATCATGTGAAAGCCTATCCGGACTTCTCAAACAGACAGGGTCGTGGACTCTTGATATCTACTGAAAGGTTTCCGATTGGTTGTGGATACTTGTCGAATTTGTAGAATTTGTGACGGTAACACGCTCGCTCCATGTATCACAACCTGGCACGACCAAGGATAGTTAGATTTGTTGAGCATAGACCAGCCAGGTAGAGATATTTTATGATGTATGCTTGCCGTATTTAAGAGAAAAGTAGAACGTTTCTGCTTCTGACGCTTCGATTTATCCACTCTCCTTCTGGATTCCCATTAGAAATGAAATCGAACAGAATTCCGTCAGGTCCTAATTAAACTCACGATGCCAATTGGCACGTTGCGCAATCAGACTAGCAGTCAAACAATCCATTCTTCGCACCTACTTTCCCTAGGTAGCTCTTTTTCGTTCAGCTGCGAATAAAATGACAGCATTCGTCACCACGATTAGCGAAATTAATCACCCCAGTTACTTCACTTTCTCGTCGAAGTAATGCGGTTTGGAAAGTGATAACTGTCCAGAAATGTTGACAGAATCACGAGTGTTGTAAGAAACTAGATCGCATTAAAATTCAGTTTGTTTGTTCTCTTGCTCGTTGTATGACTTAGTTGAGATCTCGATATAAGATGTTTAAAAAATTTCTGTGAATACAACCGTACAGTTGGTTAAGGGATTTCACGATAATTCCGAAATGAAATCCGTTGTTCAAGTTTCGAACAAACCCAAAGTAAACCCACAGTAAGCAAGTAGAAATGAAGTGAAAACACAGTTACCCCACTCAATAACGGCTCCCACGAGTCCACAATAGGCGGCGAGTGATCCTCTTCAATTTAAGGCTCCGCGCTTTTCCTTGGGTGATTCTATTACGCGGATTACCACACCGCAACAAAAAAAATTAAGAGAAGCGCTACTGATGATGACAAAGTGGTTCTAATGGCCTCACAAATAACCGCATACATGCTTTGAAAACAGCTTCAGGTTGTATACTCACGACCGGGTAACTCCTAAACAGCACTTTACAGTCGCTACGACTTTTATTCGAACCTGGCGAAACTTTAAAAAAATAAACTCCCATAGATTAGTTCTTGATTGGTGCACACTGACAAAAAACGCAACGCAGGAGGTCAACTACCTATGTAGCAGAAGTTACGCTTTAGACCTGAAATTAGTTGGACACAATAAAATCGTTTATTTCACGCTAGGCTCGGTATGGGAAGCTATCTATATTGCTTCTAAACGACGCAAGTCTGTTGTATTCCGATAGTGGTCGCACGTTTACTTTATTGCTACATTATGTCGCAGCATGAATTGTCCTGGACAAAAACAGTTATTTACAAGTTTCAGGTAAGAAGGATGTCGTGAGTGTTTAGTGGGCTAAATCCTCGGGATGATACACAAATTCTTCATTTAACAGCCACTACAAATTCGACGTCATTTTGAAGAATTGCTGGAAATTACTTCGAGCAATTAGGCCATTTTGAGTAAAAATTTTCCGGCTGTAGAAAAATCCGGAATTAATGGTGTTCAGCTTATACAAACATCATCTTTGGAGTCATCGATGTTGGATTCAAGAGTGCTGTTTAATTTTACTGAAAGCGACCAGCAGCTTTTCTGGGAGCTCCATAAGTTAGACGTTTTTTCGTCGTCATTAATGTTCAATCCGTGGTATGAACTCTGACAGCAGCTGAGTTGGTTGTATCAATCCAAATAGTGCGTTTGTTTGACTTTTGATCTCTCAGGTGTGTCGATTACTCCGTCCATTCTCGGTTGGATGACTTTACTCACAAGGTGGCGTTCACTTTGCCCACGTTATTATTGGTCAGCTGCATTAAAGGCCGAACGCAAAACAAGTAGCCTTCTGCTCCGCCCTCAGAGATAGAACCACAGAAGTGGTGCCATGGATGACAGAATACTGTCGGCAATATCAACAGAAACCGCAGCAAAAGTGGTAACAGCAAGCGCGACTTGAAGAATAGCATAGAAAAATGATGATCAAGCAACAGGATTAGGAATAAACAGGACGCAATCGCTCAGAGGGAGTAAGATCATCTTGTGCGACATCCACGGACAACATCCAACACCTCGAATTCAGTAATACTTAACATAAACGACAAGGTAGTAGGTGACTCATTCGTTTTAGGACAGAAGTTGAAGAAGAAACTACCAACCAGTCGTGAAGATCCGGATATCCTAAATACTATGCGGGCTCCCCGTCAGCAGTTGAGCCAACATGTCGGCGTGAGAATAACAAACGGTAAGCTTTGCAGTCTGTTTGCACAATGAACTCTACGAAACCAAGTCCATCACAAACATGAACGATAACTCAGATGAACTTGTAGAATTACATCCGTTGATGCTGGTCTTCGGCGATCGAAGTGGCCGTTATGTGATGCGCCTTTTTTGCATTTGAATACTCATCAAAAGCACTGTGAACGACGGGTTACCATCTTGGCCACCCTTAATTCTGACGGGAATATCTAAGTCCCCATAAAAGTTTCGCCCAGCAGATGAAGCAGTTGTCCTAACCGATTTGCTCCACGTACCCACATTGATTCTGACGTTGCCTTACTTTTCATTCCGACCAGTGTGCTTGTTTCACTGTCGGTATTGCCTACGACCATCAGTTGAAATAAAAGTCGGTCCCAGAGCAAGTGGTCTTCTGTTCCTACCTCCACGAACCAGCCCAAGCGGTCGCACACAAATGTGATAGTGAGGGAGAGATTATACTTTGTGGTGCTTTATAATTGCCAGAGTGGCAACGGTAGATGTCGCAGGGCTAGAAAAGTTACTTTGCAATCACATAATTTCTTTCATGGTATGGGCATAGCAAACCGTGAATAAAGCATGAGGAAATACAATGTTGTTTGGAAGATCGTTCATCTAGACAGACCAATTCAGAACCCTTTAGAATACTTGGATGGGTAGACATACGATAATGTCTGCATGATTCAGATAACTTTCGGGGTGTCGAATTCCAACAAGTGACACAAGCCCGCTGTACAGAAAGGGAGCGAATTTCCACTCATATTTGTTCAAAAGACGGTAAGGATTTTGGAAGAATATGAATCTGATTAACCGTCTCAGTGGCGTTAAATGGGTGTTCACAAAAGGAATTTTACCTTCTGGTTAAGTTTACCTTCTGATTTCACCGGATAAATGCCCTACTACGGACACTCTAACACTCGTTTATGGCCTGGCCCAAAAAAATTACACACGTGACCACGAAATCCTGTCTTATCCGACACACCGCATCATGGTATGATTGGCGAATAATAAGCACATCAGACGTAAAAGTAAATAGCAACTTGACCACTAATAGGTGAACTGCAAACCAGTTTGTCTGACTATCTCATTGTGACTTTGAAGTGGTATGTTTGACGTTTGTTTATGCGTGTAGGTGTATGTGAGTACGCGACGAGACTTAGGCCAGCAGGGACATGATTAATAACAGGGCAAAATACCGGAATTACTTTTTGTAGGTTTTCCGTAGGAAACCATTTCGTTTAGTCCCCCAGGCTGACACACTGCTTCTCGCGGAAGATTCTAGATTTACCAGAGCTACAAGACAGATCTGTTCTATTGGAGAGTTGAAGTTGTTTTGAAAGAGCTGTAAAATTATTACTTTAATCAGGACAGAGCGGGGAAGCCATCTTTTGAAAGAATAGAAATGTTAAAAAACCGGTGAAGCCCTTTTGAATTGGGGAACGCTGTCGATAGATGACAGCCTCGATTATTCGCCAGTTCTTAACTTGTAATCCGAAACTGCGTTTCCCGAAGCAACACACCCTAATTCAGGACAAATTTGGTCCCCATTAGGTGCCCAATCAAGTAGTCATCTCGTGTGCTGGTTTTGACCTCAGTTAGTAGCCAACTGAACATAAGGTATTGTTCCATGGTAAAAATTTTCATTCCCAGTAAACTCATCGAGATGCTGGGATATTAGCAAAGTATATCAGTGGTTGTTGGCCGAATATCAGTAGCTGCTACGTTGAGGACCTTGATATGACAACCCCTGGGTGAACAGGCGTACAGTGTGGCGGAGTTTAAAACTTTGTAGGTCCCAGTTAGGTCTCAATCAAACTAGTTCCCTTTAAAAGGGTATAAAAGCACACCAAAACAGAAGTTTTTTGGTAGCATATTTGCTGTGTTGCTTTCATTTCACTACACAAGTCAACTGAAATTACCCTCTTTACTTCTCGTGTTCCTCTTCAGTAACATTACCGTTTTCAGCGGTGGCTTGAGTAAGGATCAGTGAGAGAAAAAAGCCTCGGTTTGGAAAACAAACAGTAGGTGAAAGAGGTGGAGAGGGAAAACAGAAAGCGGGGTTCCATGGGATGGGATGACCGGTTGATAGAGATCTGAGAGCCATAATACTAGGCACCCACTTGACTAACCTGACCGCATCTGCATGCCCACTGTTACACAGCAAAATATACTGGTATTAATGTTGAGAAATGCATGTTAGGTCATTATTCTCTTCCTCGTTAGTAACTTCTTTAGAGTTTCGTGAGATGGGTACTGTTGATGATTCCCGAAAAGGACGAAACAGCTGTTTAGGGCTTCTCTCCTCGGATCGTGGATTGGCTTCATTTGCAAAACGAAATATCCAGTCAAGCATAATGACGAATTTTCATCAGCATCGCAAGTGGTGTTGTGTCAAAAAAATATTTTGACATCTTGAACATGAGTCGGCCAGTGCGCAGCATATTCGTCCAAAGCATACTACAAACGAGCGTCTCAGCTGATATTCACCCGAACCTTCGGTTAACACCAAGCTACTAAAAGCTCGGAGGCAGGTTGGAATTCGAGCAAACCCGATACTACCGATATCGATATGCATTCTCTCTCAATCTTTTTGTTGTTCTTTAGTTGAGACGGCTGTAGACAATGCATATTTGGTGAGACAATCACTCGAAATATTACTGATCGATCAATGTAATATGGATTATTGCTTGTACAAACGATTATTTGACACAAACAAGCCCTACTGCCCAAAGAAGGCACAGAACTAATTGGCGTGGATACTGAACGTGTTTACGAGTAAGGAGTTAAAAACTGAGTGTACTGAGGGTGACATTCTATGTCTACTGTGCATAAAAATGTTTAATATTGACTGGCTTTCACGAACAGGAGCCCCTATAATCTCATAGTAGTTTATACTGAACGAAGAATGTGACAGACTCGTTAAAAATAGGTTGAGAAAAACCACTCGTTGGAGATTCGTTTTTATATCGCCTATAAATCACCACTTTACTCAGTTTGGAAGTATCGGGTGTGTGAACATTCATATTTTCCAACTAAAGAATAAAATTTAAACAGACTGTAAAGAGTGCCCATGTCGGTATTGAGATTATGCCCTTGTCCGACAAACAGCTATGCCATTGATAGCGTAGCTCAATTCATTAAATACAGACTGCCGCCGACTACTGACAGCTTATGATTCAGGTTTTATATTTCCCAGGAATCATTCACACGTTTTGTGTGGATAGGGGTTTCTATGGATTCAGCAGCTGAATTCTATGGACCTCCGACACGTTTGATTCGATTGCGATTTCAGCCCTAACTGTCATTTCAGTGTGTTTGCACGATCGAGATGATAGATGTCGTTCTGTCCCTCCGATGTGCCATACTCCAACTGTACGCGAACTGATAAGTCACGTAAGGGGCAGACAGATCGGACAAGCATTATTCTTTTTGTGGGGTATGATTCTCCTAATGGTGCGTAAGACGTGCAAATATGGAGGATACACGCGATAAAGAGTCGACAGTGAATTCTTTCGTATCGACTGTGTAGTCAGACAGTCTCAAATCATAGAAAAAGGCATATATATATAAATAGCCCCGAAGACAACCACTATTGAGCTATTCAAGAGTTTTCATCGGCCTCACGATTAGTTTCACGTTTAGGGGTACATTCTTCTTTTCGTATGATCTGGAATGAACTTTGCCTGAATTGCATTGAGGTGGTCGAAGATAACCTTGCGTTAACTGGGTGTTCTTTAGAAACAGCTAATATACTGCTGTCTGCTGTCTGTTACATATCATTACAGCTCTAGTTAGAAAGCGGTGTTAGTATGCAATCGGAGCAAAACTACAAAACTGCAGTTATTTTCCATTCCAAATTGTCCTTCGATAAACTGACCCTCGAAAGCTCTCATTCGCATGCCCACGTACAAGCAAATTTAAAAGAGTAGACCGTAATTTGATTCAAATTCATAGGTTATACGAGCCGTGGAATCCTTGAGTTGCTGAGGCCACACTGGTCAAGTTCGATTATCAAGTATGGTGCGCGAATTGATTTTGATTCAGACCTTATGGCCCTGGACTTCTATCGATTCTACAGTACCAACAAGCCTCCGTGTTTTTTCATTGGTGTCTATTGCATGCTTCATAGGACCCTAATATGCTGGATCGGGAGGAGACAAGGTTCTAGAGCAATAAGTCTACTGACTGTGTTTTAGGCCCTTCTGAAACGATGACTTCTCGACCAGGTCCAATTAATTCACTGTTTTACAGTTATCTGAGGCCCTTCTGAAACGATGACTTCTCGACCAAATCCAATTAATTCACTGTTTTGCAGTTATCTGGAATCTTTAGCATGATCATTATGGGAAATACTAAAATGGGTTTGTGGCACCGTGTATCTGACTTATCTGCAAACGATGTCAGGAAATGTGGGTGAGGTTACTAGGTGAGGTGTCCAAAGTATTCAAATAAAAAACAGCCAACTCAAAATGTCATTGCATCCGATTAATTTTCTGTTGACCAAATAGTGATTCCTTATCACACTCGAATATACCATATGCCAAGTGGAAGGCCTCTCCAAGAATGCCTAACCAAACCGAAAGAGCGCATTTTTCCATGACGCCACAAAACGTTGATTTGTGCGGGACCTAATCCAGCGCTTGGGTTTTGCCACTGTGTTAAAAACCCTATTTGTTTAAGAGGTTTCACATTTATTTCACCGTAGTTTATTGAAAACGCTTAAGATTGCAATAATAATTAGAGAAGACTAAACATGAAGACAGCTTTTTATTCCAGGTACCGATTACACAACCAATCGATACACTAATGTATGCTATACTAAGAATGAAAGACTAATGCAAAGATAGCATACAAGGCAACTGGTCCATTTCTGCTTCTTCAGCTTAGTTGTTTGAACCAACAGCCGGTAACTTTACACGGCAACTCAAGCACTCGTCCATTTTCACACATCTTTTCTAATTTCCGGATAAGTATAAAGACATACCCTAACATTTCAAAACTATAGCATACATACGCAATGTGTAACCAGTCAGATAGACACAGTTTCTCAACAGTGATCTGGTACCTGGAAACATTCCCAATCTGCTCCAAAGGATAAAACTTCCATTCGCTTTTGCTGATTCGTTCAACCGGAGCTCCTTAGAGCATTTCCGGATAACCCGAGTAAGCATGATTTGACTTCGATCTACTCATGCAGCTACAATAAAAGCCATTTTATGAATTCGGAAAAATACCCACTTTCAATCAGACCGAGAGCCGCTGAACAGGACCTCAAGGGTACCAATGTCGAAGATCTCAAGTCCTTTTCTGTGAAGAGAAATCCGGGTGTGATTGGCACGGGGTATTACTGCAAGGAACAACCGGTCTGTTGACACCATGAGAATGCAAACTAATCAGCAGCTTCCGCATCCACTGGTTGCGCATCTGGTTCGTGTATGATCCTCTATTGACAGTAAAACAGGGGAATTCAAAAGCTTATAATGCATCAACAAGGTACGACTCCTTTCCTTGACTGGTGGTCATAACTGGATGTACTCATGCGCTTCCAAATGACCAACTCCCGGATTCAGGAGCGAAACAGGTTAAAACTTGTTTCGTCCATGTAAACAATCAGTCAGTCCTCGGCTTCTAGCTGGACATCTTTCTCAGCTGCCTAATGTCCATTGAGTTCATTGTTATATATGACGTAATTTCTAGTGTGAGCAGGCATCTGTCGGAGTACAATGCCAGTACTGTCAACCTCGCAGTGGTATCGCTTCACTCTTTCTCATCTTTAAAGACGTCCCACTGACCAGCCGTCGTACTTCAACAGACTATCATTTAAGATGACTGCACCGAGTGCTTGTGCTGCAAGTAACTGATTCGTGTTATTCCGATCTTTCTGTTATGCTGATGTGGTTGACAATCTCATCGACACGAAAGCAGCTAAATGGGCAGTATTTGTGTCAATCACGTCGCTTAATAACGCAGGCGCGACAAAATCAATACGGTTTCTTGTCTTGCCTACCGCTAGCTGTTCGGAGGACACGAGTGGCTTCAGTCCATATTAATGTTCTTGGGTTGCCGAAAGCATGGACTAGCCTGACATTTTCAACAGACCCTTGATGAAATAAGTAGAGGAGAGGGTCGTAAATGTGACGCATATTGTCTCCGAAGCCATCGATTTCCAACAGTGTGCCGAGTGTGAGACAGCCCACAAGTCCAAGCCACCTAAGGCACTGATGCGTTCTCAACTTTATAGAGCCAGTCAATCAAATTGCCCAGCTCAGCAAACAAACCAACGACCATCTATGCTATATGAGCTACCAACATTCTCCTCTACAGCACAATACAGACTACAAAATTCAGATGGCGTACAACTGCTGAAGTGGGTTGCACCATTGCTGAGGTAGCCCCAAGTTCGTGAGCTGAATCTTCATTGCTTGAATGCGTACCAGCAGATAACTGACTCTGTGTTATCCGACTTTCCACGTCGACAAAATTCGTACTGGTCGAAATACTGAACACTTTGTCGTGTTTATCTGTGCACCAACGAACTGTAGTTCCAAATCATTGAAAGAAAACTTCTGCGGAGAACTGGCCATCCTCTTTTCCAATACGAAAAGCTCCAATATAGTCATAACACCGGGAGATTTCAATAAACAGGTCGGATGTCTCAACTCATCAGAAGCACGCCTTGGTGGTATGTTTTGTCTGAACGCAAAATACAATGATACTGGTGAACTTCTATTCCAATGTTTTACTGACCACCAGTTAATTCACACTGGTACCGGGTTTACATGCAGTAGGCGTCATTATGCTGTCCGGTGTGACGCAAGTCTGTCAGAATTAAGGAGGATTCCGACCTAACATAGGGTACATTGGTCATGCATTTGCGTGTCAAGTGCTTAAACAGCGCTACTTATACCGCCAACAGACAATCGCGGGCTTCCTCGGCCTTAAGGATGCCTTTGACCCTGTGGATAAATTAGTTCTCCTAAATATTCCTGGTCAAAGGAGGATGTCCTTGAAGTTCCCAAACATTCTTTGTGCCTTTCATTCCCATTACTCCGATCAGTTTGGGGAGCACAATTAACTGTCCAGTAGCTTCCTGACAAATATTCGAGTTGCTCAAGTTCATCTCCTATCTCCTTTTTTGTTGGATTTTGCCATCGACGTCATCATGGAGTGCATACCCCAGGGACCGTGAATTTATGTATCGAAATCAAGTATAGAGAGACATTAATCGATTTGAACTATAAGGACCGTATGGTTTTGTTGTTTAATAGTTATTCGTTTGCGCGAAGTACTTTAAACCAGACCTTCTATGGTATGGCATGCATTTCACGTCTGTAAAGTGCAAAGCCTTATTTCAAGATTTCTAATCCCACTGTGTCTTTCTGAAACCTCAGAATAAAGAGCTTGAGTTATTTTGTTGATTCACATATCTTGGCAGCTGAATGAGCCGTGGTTAGATTGCAACAGATGGAACTAGTGCGCGCATAACCAAGGCGCGACAGCATTAGCCAACTTGCGGCTTCAGAACCAAATTTCGCTGAAGCTGAAGAGCCATGTATACAAGAAAACTGTAAGAGCGGTCTTGTTGTATGGTTATGAGACTTGACTCATCCGAAACGATGACCCTGGAAATATTCAAGTGTTTGATCACCGGCGTCTCCCTAGCATAGCAAGAGTGAGCTAAGCATCAGAGAAGGGCATAAGTGAGGAATTAGCCACGATTCCGAAGCATTAGAGTTACAGATCGAACTTATTAGGTTGGAGTGGTTTGGGCATGTGTTACGTATGACCAACCCTGAAGTGTTCACGAAAACGTTGTCTTCCTTTCTAAGCGACCGCTGAAGAAAGATTAGACAAGTCAATGTGAAATAAAAACTGCTAGTCAAACTGAGCCCTTTGGGACCTTCGCGCCTTCCTGGCTGAGACCTACATGATCCTGCTTGCATGTGGCTGGAACCCCTGAAGAACATAACGCGCAAACGATCGCGGCCGCGCCTGAGTTATCATTTCTTAGCCGGACTGCCCAGCTAAATTTTGTCTGCCGTAGTGCGGTGGGCTTTTGTCAGAGAGGTTCCTGAAGCAGGTTGCGTGAATTCCGCCGATGGCTGCTTAATTTGACATGACACTGACGAGTTTATATTAAAGCATTTTTGATCACTTTATGTAAATACATAGGACTTTTTCGGACTAAGCCCCTACTTTGCATTTTTTTCAACCCTTTTCCATCCCTCATGGTCGTATGGCAGCCAAGTGCATTGATGTGAACGATGAATTTTATTAGGTGAAGCTTATTGTCCTCTGTCCGTCAGTTGGGCTTGAAATGGCCGTCCTGCTGTTCGTTGTCACATCAGAGAACTTTACACTTAAAATAGGCCCCAAGACAGGCCAAAGCAAATCCATAATATGCCTCAAATGATCGTTTCAAACAAGGCCACTATACGCTTTCTAGCCGTGCTAGCTTAACATTTTAGGTCACTTGGCAGCAAGCTTGCTAGCCGGTAAAACGTGGAGCAACACGCAGCCACCTGCATTTTCGAGGGTGAAGGTTGTATAAATCGATCATTCGCTGGTGTTGAAATACCGCTTGGATAAGGATTGAGTGCATTAGCCACGTCTGGCTTTATGAAGAGACGATGGCTATGCATGTTCCAGTAAACCGGTGTCCAAGGAAATAATCCCGGGAGCGGACTACCTTCGAAATGATACGAAAGGCATTTTAGGGAACGGAGCTAGCCGATGCAAAAGTATGGATATCAGAATCCATCTCATACAGTTTCTGGAGGTCTCAGCGAGGAAACTTGATACATTTCTGCTCTAGAGCCCTGCTCGTGAGGTGCTCTTCCACACACACCTCAAATAAAAAATCGGCAAGTTAAGCAGCTGGAAGAACGCTTAGATCTTCTTGGAAGCTTCCAAACCACATCCACACGCATTAGAGTGGGAAACGGTGCAGGCGAATTTGGCGATTAGTGTGCATGTAGGTGGATTGCATGAGTATGTACTGTTTTCAGTAGATGTTTGGTCATGTACTTCACCGAAAACTTTCACTGGAAGACCTTTGTGGCTGCATCGGGTGAGACAGTGTGAGCATTCCGGTTAGAATCCCTGCGTCTATCAGAGCTAGTATACCGTGTGATTCAGTCGATCATTTCAACCAAAACTACTGTGTACTCTCGACGGAATACTTCTCATTAGGCTGCTGAAAACTCATCGACAGCTCCGCTCGAATATCGTACCAACTGAATCATGAGAAGATCTTTGTGCAACACATTCCGTTGAAGGATTTCAGAAACGAGAGATTAAGCTGGGCTTCAGCGTATTCTCAAATTAGCGTGCAGACGAGTGTATTGTGCACAATGTCTGGATTTTTGTCACCCGCTAAACTCTCCAACTTGAGATAATGTCCACAAGACGTTAACTAAACACGGTGCATACAAATTTTGGCCTGTGGTGCTATCGAGCAGGATAACTGTATAACTTTTCCTCCAAAAGCATTAACTGCCTCGTTTTGGAATGCAAACCTCTTTTCCTGAGTGACTATCAGTATCTTCTCACTACCAGTCGATATATTTTCTCATCATCGTTTGTTCTAGCCTATTTTCATTCGCTAACTGTTTCTCCACTGCACCAACTCATTACTCGTACCGGTATCCGTGTATCACTCTTGTCAGCTTATTAAGTTCCTTTGTTGCCTTCTCACGTCGCTTGGGTTTGATAACATAGCACGATTCCCAACATGTCAACTTGATAAAAATTCAGAGATTTTTGCCATACGTACATAGGTCTCCTTTGCTCATCTGATCATTACATTTTGGCCATCTCCGTAAAGGTATACACATAGACAAACTACTCCTTACTCATAAGGAATGTCCCTCTGCTGTTTGACCCTAAAAACTGTTCACAGGAAAACACCAGTCTACAGCAGGATTTGTTTTCATCCATCGATTTTTTTTCATTTTCAACAACGATAATCACTGACTTAGAAAGAAGCAAAAGCGAATTCACTTGGGAAACTAACCAGATCACCGCTTTTGTTTGCTTCGAAGAACCCTACCACACTGATAACACTACAGATGATATTATGTACAAGCAGCTGATCGAACTAAAGGCTGGGAAAGCGAGGGTTCCTGATGTCCTATCATCTGTATTGGCACCCTTTAAAACCAGCAACTATCTTCATCAGTCAGCGTCTCACTGCCGTAAAAAGCACTGATTGTTGTAGAGTGGATTACTCCGGTATCCAGTCGAGGTTCTCGAAGTATCTACCAATCCGATCTTTTGAAAATGTTCAGCAGAGTGCCCTTAAGTGAACCAATGACCACATTGCTACCCGATGCCCTATCACAAATGGGATTCGACTTTTTGATGCTGTCACCTACATAATACATTCGACGGTTTCTTAATTTGATTGCAATAACAACTTTGTGCAGATGGTTTCCTTGAACTGCGCTAATTCTTTTGACGCAAGATTTTTCTTGCAGCTTCCCTCTGATGGTGACGGTCGCTATGGTCCGGCCTCCGGGCCCATCTACAGCACACCGATGATGTTTCCACGATTGGTGACAAATGCCCGGAAGTCAGTTTCCAAGTTCAGTGAACAGATCAACGGCCACCTGGTCAACTACCAACACTCCGGGAATCTGTTCGGTCAAGGTTCTGCAACTCTTCCGAGGCGCTGCATTTTCCTGTATGTTAGTGGTATGCATGTCTCTAGATTTTTCATTCAGTACAAGTTCTTTGATGATGTAACACTCAGCTATACATGTAACAGGTCGGAAAATAGTGTGAACCTGCAGGCCGGACTTGGTGTGCTCACGAAGTGGTCTCAGACGTGTTCATAGCTTCAAGATGATGGATTCTCTCTTGTCCAATAAAAACCAGATGACGAATCCCTTGGTAACCTCCTCTCTCCCACTGTTCACGAGGTTTTTACTTCAAGGTCCTCTATGGTCTTTGAGTACTTGGGAGTGATTACCTGAAGTTAACTTGTACCGAAGTCCGAAGAATGACATTCTATAATCTCATAATCGGAATACAGAAGGCATCCTATAACCTCATCTTATGCCGTCCCACACCGGATTAACTGTTCATCTGCTGTATTCCCCAGATTACTTGAAAATTTGAACTTCATTATTTCTGGAGTGTCAGTGCCTACGAACCTCGTGGTCGGCAAGTACGATAATGCCTAATACAACTTTTCTCTGAGGGTCTGTATGTGCCAACCCCCCTCTCCAACCTTCTTCCATCTAACGCAGTCTATATGTAACATTAAATATACACGTCCTTCTCTCCTACTTCGTGATGTCACATGCTTCAGTAGATGAGTTGCAGATTTGTATGCTGAAAATTCATTCCTAGTTTCATAAAGCTCATGCGAGTTTGAATGGATTTGGTCTTCTGAGCAGAAAAACCATGCGAACCCAAGTGAATAGAAAAATGAATCAGCACCGCTGCTTAATTGTGTTTATTGATCAGAGTCACCCCACAAGGGCGATGAAAACGAACTTAGAGACCTAAGTCCGAAGAAGTGCACCACTCAAGATGGCGGATGCTTGGGGCACTCGGGACTCGGCGAATGACGCGGCAGTATATCTGACAAGGGTTACGATACACCTAAACTCAGTGTGTAATGTTGATCGCATAGTCAGTGAATATGACCCTAGCATTGAGCAATACGGGTGCCCATGTGCAGCTTAACGCCATATTATTTTGGCGTCTGCCTAAGGTGCAGCTGAACTGCAACACGACGATGTATATAGGGTCCCATGTTGGGGAAAATCATTCAGCCACATGCTAGATCCCCTTCAGCACATTCCAAGGCTCATACTCTCAATGTACGCTTTGTCCGAATGTCACAGACATGTCATGGTTCAATGATGACGTCATATTTTCCGCAATAATTATAGGTGTGAATGGTTTTTAAATCGATAAAACTATACTCAGAAGTCAAGCTCAATTTCCGCTATTCTCAACCTCACTAAAGCAAAATCCACATAAGAACCCCAGCAAGCTTTGTGGATCACCAGCGCAGAATGAGTACCACGCAATTAGTGGCGCTCCGTAGGTCTTCCGTAATGTGGCTATTGGTATAAACTGTGCCCGCCGAATGATCGATGGGACATAAAATATTGACCGGCGTTGTGCGCCTGCATAATTTCATTTAACAACTGAAGGATCAAGTGGTCAGCAAAAGTGCAGCAGAAATTTCAGAGCAAGAGGAAGATCTTGTGACAGTCTAACTTGTTGTTGTACAGAAAATCATACAATCTCTTAGTTGACGGGCACATAAGTGACACTATATTTTCAGAAGTGTATTTGACATAGCTCATAAACCCCGATATATCATTAGCTAGACTTCGATCTCGGCGCCAAGTGATCGCTTCATATCATCAGACAGCCCCTATCTCCTATCTATTTTGAAGGATTGTACTGATACAAAGATATTCAGTGCACAAAATATTTACTGCGTAATCTTCAAGGTATTAGAACTTGAGAAAGCTCAGTGGTTTGAGTGCGAACTTACTGACCGGGAGGTCTGTGGCCCCAATCCAACCTCAGCATCCCGAATTCTGCTGCCTAGGTTTAGACAGACTGTTAATTTCTCAGCCGTCTGGCTTGCTTCGAATGGCATGACAGTCTGGCACCGAAAGGGTATTTTAGCTAAACTATCGAGCGATTCAAGATTTCAGGGAAAATAAATTGGCAGTGTCGAAGTTCTTATTCTATAAATGCTAAATCTATGCCTAGTCAATGGCTTCAGTTTCTCTGGAAGAATTACCCTCTTTTTATTAAAAATAATAACATTCCTGATTTATTGTGAGCTCATCTACCGCCTCCAAGAGGTTCCGCATCTGAATGACCGTTTGTTGCTCGAGCATTTTGCTCACACTGGTAGCCTGCCAAAGCTGCGAGGTGACTCAGGCGTGTAGAACATTCGTGTTATCATGAAGAAACAACAAGCAAACCCAGTTCCTTCCTATCATTCACCTATGGAGTGCGAAAATCGATCAAGTTTGTAAGTTGATGTCAATCAAGCTCAAAATGAATGTTCAAAAGGTCAGGCCTGCCAAAATCACTGCCAATTCGGTGAGCCACGTGACAAGTGAAACTACAGTCAACGTCTAGTCTGTCTTGTTAAGGTTAATGCAACAATAAATATAGCAGCAAGCATAGATTCATGTGACGAGTACAAACAGCAATCACTGGGCGGGGGCAGCCACAAAAGACAATAACATTGTACATTTATCATGATGACGTTAGTGTAAAACTTTTGACAGAACTATTTCAAAACCATACACGGATTCAAGGGGTATGCCTACCATCAGAGCTTGGTTGAATTTAATAACAGGAAGCCGCCAGTTAGTGTTTACAACAAGCATACACACAACACACTTTTTGAATCATATTAATCATGACATTCAAAATGCATTCATGGACAGGAAGTATATGTGATGCATAACACACGCGCACCTGTCAGGGTTATCCAAGGTCAAAGAGCAGAATAACCGACCATATTGGTGTTGCGTTTACAGTAGTCTCATCTCAGTGAGCATCGCTACATAAAATAAACTTCTAGAAATAAATTACACAAATACTGTATGCAACAGGATAGTTCCGGAAAACAACACAATAGATGGTAACCAATTCTGTTTCAAAAATAGCACCTGCTTTTGAAAGGGAATTTTCACTGCTTCCCTTCAGAGAAGTGCGCACCCAAATAAGACCCTAAAAAGTCGTTCAGCTGTAGCACCCTTTCGGTGCCTATCTGCCATGCCAATAAAAGGGGTTAAGAGGGCTGAGATACTGCCAGGTTGCCCAAGCCTAGGCAGGAACAGTCGTAGTGCTGAGGTTGAGTTCGAACCACGGACCTTCCGGTCTCTAAGCTAGTGCCATAAACACTGAGTTATCTCGGCTCCTCCTACCTACCAATTTTCGTTCACGAATGTCTCTAAAAACCTGCAAGGAACTGCGCTTCATGCTCATGAGCAATCACAAAACAAGCAGTATCCCAAGGTAGAGACACTCGGTATTTCGAAGTGATTTAAAATTAGGGTCATCCTTACAACCAGTAGCCTTCGTTTTGACAGACAAATGGGGATGTACGAAATGACGATGTAATTTTGTTGCCCAACATTTTTTTCGAATGACTGTTGAAACCACCACTGAATATACACTTGTGCTCGTGTACTTCTGACAGTATCGAATCGTGTTTTCTCTGTTCGGTGAGCATCTATCAAAGCCGCCCAGGATAAAACCGATTCAGAAGTCTGAAAGAAATTCCAAAAACACCAGGACCAAGAGTCGGAAAGAGAGAAACACAGGATGGATACTGGACAAAAAATGTCAATAGCCCCGGCGGTTCGTGCATCACTGTCTGAGAGGTTACGCTCCAAACTGAAAAAACGCTAAGGATGAAAAATTCCAGTAGCTGGGTGATCGAACTGGTGGAAAACTCAACAAGACCCAGCGATTTCTGAGTGCTTACACACATCAATTATCAACATTATCCAATTAGCCAGCACATCTGTATTTGAGCTATATGACCCTAACGTACAATGAATTACTTGAGTGACCTACCTACGGTAGTGAAACTACGGACGGTTAGAAACTAATGTTGAAATGGCGAGAAAGGGTAAATAGGCAGAACCGGACGCTTGCGGCGGAACCAGTCTTCCGCGCCCAACAGTCTCAATCGACTAGACTACGGTATCAAAGGGAGCTCCTCTGGATCTGAGTGCGCATTCCGAAGAGGATACAACAGCAGTACCACGAACGAAACCAGGAGTCCTATAAGGCCATCTCTAAAGCCTACAACTCAGTCAACAGAGAACCCGGAGACACCCGAAATTCCGCTACTACGAACGGGTTTTAGGTATGTTGAAAATATGATTCATTTAAGACCATGGGAATCCGAGAGGAATGAGAGAATAGCTGTGCACGCAGAAGTGAGGAGAAATGACGTACCTCAGTCCTCCGGAACAGGCGGTCCGCCCGTGAGGCATTTAATCCTCCCCGCAAAACAACTACCCCGGGAATTTGTAGTACATGCGAATGGGGATGGTTTAGTCTGTTCGGAGGGGTGCACCTAGGCCACCTTACCTTCAAATGGACTGAGGTCCGTCTTTTTTTATTTTCTGACGACTGCCATCCTGACACATAGCCCTACGGACTACGATATCTGTAATCATAGGATTGTTTAGGTACCACCAGGTTATCCATCATCAATGAGTAGCACCAGGAACAGTGACACAAAATATGGGTTTTAGTATTACAAACAGATAATGCCAACACTTGGGCGATGGACAAGTATTTGTTGCCTACATTCATCGTTGTGCCATCGTGTTTAGGCCCGCTGCGTGCACTCGGATTCACACAGGCACTAACATTTTCGGCTCAGCACATGCCGACTGTACTGCCCCAGCCGTTCACGGGCATGTGGTAGTTCGACAACTGTTGACCATCAAACTCGAATCGGTCATTAAGCACTCACAGACCTTGCCGTATTAAACTCAACTGGACCGGTAAAATGGCCCTCTTCTTTTGCTTACGCTGTGAAATTCTCGTACGGTCTTTTCGCCCACAAGTACGACAAACAAGCTTTCGCTCATTGAAAACAATGTTGTTTCAAATCTGAGTAGAGCAATGGGAGGCAACCGGGATCCCGCATATACAGTCCATGCCATTTACTCTCCTGATCAGCAAGTGAGACTAATTTCAGAAGGGCAAGCCGGATATGAGTAGCTTCTCAACAAATGGTACGCAATTGAAGAGCATTAGATCACTGCGCTCCAAAAAGTCCTAAAACGGATAAACAGACCAAAAACTCGTGACCCGTTACCAGATGGCTTATTCTGGCAATGGAGTATGCACCATGCTGATAGGCCACTCGTTTGGAGTCTTTAACCTACTGCTCTCAGACGGTTCCTGAAAATATACGAAACTTTTGCAAATAAATTAGCAAACCCGTTTTGAATGTTAAACATGCTAATCCGGTAAGAAACACAATTTCGGCTGAAATAAATGGGGTTAGAGAGTAGCTGTTACGCTAGAAACGGAATTCTAGCTGAATTTCTTTTTTTTATGGTAGGCTTCAACTGAATGGGCTGCACGGAAGCTGTCCCTTTTTCCATCTGAAATGATATTACAAGTATAGAAGTATTTTTATTGACAAAACACTAATTATAAGGTTGGTGAAAGTTTATCATTGATTATTAAGAGACTCCGCTGATATTCCGTTGGCGAATCCAGCAGCAGGTTGTCAAAAAGATTTCAGCGACCCTATAAGTAAGCTGCTGTAAAGATGCAACTCACTGGCGATTATTGAAACGTTGTGTTATCATATGTCTGTGCGAATTCGCTGGAAAGCGCCCACTATGTTTTTCCTATCCGTCCATGGTTTACAACCTGAACTCCTTCATGCACCCACCCGGCGATGGTTTCCTAGACGTCCTCTATGAGCTTCAGCTTATGAGCCAGTCAATCCAACAAACGAATATCGTGATTCAAAATCCCAGTAATGTCACAGATGGTGCGTAAGTTGGTGTTATCAAATCAGAAAACCAAATCTTGAACTAAATTACCACTGAACCTGTGAAATTGGTTATTCACCGTTTTTACGTATGCCTGTCACCCAATTCCAGTTTGGCATCGCCAAATGAATGCCCTCTCGGAGAAATTTCACCAAACCACTGTAAGCCGTCGTCTGAGATCACGCTAGTAGTCAGCTAATGTGTTTGGGCTATGGGATAAAAATTTTCCCGTCGCTCTATTATTTATTCTAACCTATGCTTCTAAATGATTATATCTTCTGTTCTCCAAGTGTGATTTGCTTGGAGGCAGGACGATATTCAGCCTTATATATGTAAAATAAGGGGAGAATCCGTTGGGGAATTAAATTAACAATTATTTTCGGAAAGACTTGGTAACAATCGGTAGATTTATTGCTGGGCAACGTTTCGCTTTTGACAAAAGCTTCGTCAGGCCAAGTGACTAGGTTACAAGGTTGGTCGAGATTTAAGGCGGAATGAGAACCAATCAGCTAAGTCAAGCTAAATCTCTGTTGGGTGTCGGCCGAGGGATTTTGTGTGTTAGGGTGGGTGACCAAGTGCTAGGCCGATGGGGAAACCTACATGGATTTGCGTCCAGCCTAGGGTCTAATTCTTTCGGTTTGGTTCACGTGAAGATCCCTCTCGAACTAGTGCTACGATAGTTGTGTAAGGAAGGGATTCTGTGGACTTTGGTCCATTCCCTGATTTGCTAATGATTCTACGTGCATTGACACCCGCACACAGTCATGTGTCAACTCCGCTTATCTAAGACCGCTTTCCATATGCTCGCCAGTTCCACATCCTCGATTCTGTTCACGCTGTGACGCTTGGTGATTTCCACCGCCTCGGCTATCAGCCGCTGTGGTGTGAATCGCAGTCCCCGTCTTAAAACCTCCACATTATCTAGATCTATTGTATGTCCCATGTCTAAGGCATGCCGCCATCGCTGAGTCTTTGACCAGCATTTGGTATTCTTCCGCATTCCTTGGTGGTTTGTTTATTCTCCTTTTATGCTCACCAATTCTGTGTGCAATTCCCTGGCGGTTTGTCCCATGTAAACCTTAGTGCAATCGTTGCAGTTAATTTTATACACACAGTCCCTAGTCCTTTCAACCGGGGGGATCCTTCAATCGCACCAAGACAGCGAAGCGTTTTTCCCTTCTGGAAAGCTACTCGAATGTTGGCTGAGTTCAGCAGTCTTCGAATAACCTCCGATATTCCTTCTTTATATGGAATGACTGCTGTGCCAATCCATTCTTTACTGGGTCTAGATACCGGAGCCAATATCCTTCTTAATTGACGCCTGATCAAACTCACTGGGTATCCTATTTCTTGAAGTCTGTTGGCAATCTCAATTTGAGCTGCCGTTCGGTCGATCTCTTCTGTGCACAGTGCTCTGCCTCAGCTAAACATCGATGAGACAATACTGGCGTACACAGACTTTGGGTGTGCTGATGAGTAGTTTAAGGCGGTTCCTGTGTCTGTTGGTTTCTAGTAGATAGTTTTTAATTTCCCACCACTCATGTGTTATACAGTCCAGGAAGGGTAACGCGCCCGAGCTGGACTCTATCTCCATGCTGAACTGGAGGTGTGGATTTAAACTATTGAAATAGTCGTGGAAGTTGTTCACGTTATCTCGTTTGCTTACGACAAACGTGTCGTCAACATAACGGTAAAAAATCTTCAGTGGACAATGATTCCCGGCCACAGCCATTTGTTCGAATTCTTTCATTAGCTAAAACTGGGGATATTGGAGATCCCATTGCAAGACCTTGTTCTTGTGAGAGAGCTGTGTCCGTTTCTCAAGTGTCGTGTCTGACAGTAACAACCTCTTAGTTACCCCCAGAGCACCTGCCCTAGGGATGTTTGTGTACATTGAGATTACGTCAAAACTCACGAGGACTTCGTCCATCTCCAAAGGAAGCCCTGCGACCTTATTGGCAAAATTGTACGAATTCCTAATGAGGGTGCTTGATTTCCCCGTGAGTGGTTTTAGTATACCAGCCAAGTATCTGGCTAGCTCATACGGTGGCTAGCCTATACTATCCACTATTAATCAACAGTCAACAGAGATTTAGCTTGACTTAGCTGATTGGTTCTCATTCCGCCTTAAATCTCGACCAACCTTGTAACCTAGTCACTTGGCCTGACGAGGCTTTTGTGTCAAAAACGAAACGTTGCCTAGCAATAAATCTACCGATTGTTACCAGACTTTCCCGAAAACGATGACTACTCAATCGGTTCCAAGAGTTTTTCAACTGATTGAAATTAACAAGTACTTTGAGACGGAGGACACATACAAATCTCATGCACTCTTTATCTAAGTACAGAGACACCTCAGTTCTCTGTTCGCTTTGTCCTCTCGGTCTTTTCAAACTGTATTATGTATCACCAGTAAAAAACACGAACAACTATTTTCAAAATATTCGGTCTAGTAGTGAGTCTCCCGCTACTCATTTCAGTGTTTTTGTAGGCTAGTAATTTTCTTTATTCAATCTCAGATGATGATGAACGGCTTATCACTTACTTTTTTGGAATGGGCTATCACTTCGCTTAGAGAAAGCACACCTACCCAGAGAATAGCACTGATATAAAAGGACACGACAGACGACCTGGAAATTCACTGTTTAAAAAATCCGTCCTTTCGTGCCACCAATAAACTTCTAACTTTGCAAACTGCAACTCAACTGCCTCAACCATGACGTTGTTCAAGTAGGACAAGTAGGACTCGGGTACCACGTCTACTTGATGAATCTCAGGAAAGGCAAATCCAGTAATGGGACGTTGATGAGTTTTTAGCAACCTTACGAGTAGCGTGCTCTGTCACAAAATAAAACATTCTATTATAGTTTTCCCACGTACTCGCATATTGTGAAACATTCTTGTGGATGTGTGAAATGATTCCCAAAGGTATGTTTTCATTAGTTAACTGGGCTGGAATCAAGTTCAACGATTCTAAGCTGAAACGAAACGGGACCGTGTGGAATAAGGAGCAGCACTGTGTACACGATGGTATCACAATGAACGTACCAGGAAAAGGAGAATGTTAGCAGAATAAAAAGTGAAACCACATTCATGAGTGTACACATAAAAACCTGATGTAAAGAAAACTTTCCTGTGAATGCAATATAATAAATTATCAGTTGCGATACCTCATTTAAACAAGCTGATGACGGTGTCTTCGTTGAGCAAATATCATTTTTACTATCAAATAATGCGGAAAGAACTCTGTTGTTCAAACATAGTGAGATGAAAAGATTTCCAGTGATCACTGTAACTAAAAGTTTGATGGACCTACCATCTAGTTACTCTACTGATGTAGTTCATAATCAGAATAAAGTACCTACTCAAAAAACACTGTCGATCTAGTCTTATTTGATGACCACCGGTACAGTCTATTCAAATGGTGATGAAGCGAGTGCCATGGAACTGTCAAACTCAGCCAACAATTCTTCGACCAAGGGATACCTGAATTCGCATTGAGCTATGACGCCTCATTGCGGAACGTAACCACTCTTAATCCATGTATTAGGCTAACCCACTTTCTGCGGAAACACTGACATCCCACTACACGCTAAGCGTAACAGGAAAGTGATACTTTAGTCGGTCGTGAATGAGTCGCGCTGCAGGGATAGCATTCAAGGGGAAACTCACATGCTACTGGAGTTAAACGCAGATGATTTCTGACAACAACAGATGAAATGGAAGCGTATCTGAAACGAAACCAACATAGGTTATTGATGTATGCACCATAGAGCCCCTATACAGCCTCCAGCAAATATGAGCTTGATTGCCTCTCTTGGACGGATAAGTGATATTACGCAGGAGGACCAGTACTAATGACAGTTGGTGAGAAATCACGCAGGCAGAAATTCCTAAAGACAACTCGAATTCCACATGGCGGGTAATGAATGAATATATACATCATTCATGTCTGGACACCTCTTCTCACGTCCTGGCATTGTTATTTCGGTCAGCCACATCAAACAAGGTAGTCTGGACTACACCCTTAATGGTGATAACCAACAGAGCACATACCCAACAATACCGAGATTTGAAGCCGCTACCTGACAGCGAAGTGTGAGGCAGACAATCCACACTATGGCACGCTGGACGAGTGAATTACCTCACCGTAACAGAAGGATATGTTGATACTAATATTGATGCTGACAAGAAGACCGAAACCTCTAAGGATAGTAGCATCACAGTGGGGGCAAGACTGACTCAACGTAACCCGCACAAGCTGAAATCATTCGAACTTGAACAATGATCGCTGATAAAGGCGTCCCAAAAGAGGAACACAGAGCAGTACCCTTAAGGATAATCTTATCCATATTTATACCTATCATGACCAATATAAGTAAGGCTCGTGAGTCAGAAACCAGGGCATTTAAACGGGGGTGGGGAAGCATGAATCACGTGATTTGTTCAGAGAGAACACATTATTTTTAATCACTTTTTTCAAGTGGAAAAGTGAGATAACATGCGCCATAATGTACACGATGCATATTAGTACTTTGGTGAACCCGAATTTACAAGCCAAAAAACTGATGAAAAAACTGTACAAAAGTATATACATTGTAGAAACGTGAGTGACTCAAATCACGGGACCGAGGTAGAGTCTGGCTCACAGGGTGCATCTGAAACAGAACTAACACTGCGTCTGTCGGGCGAAGTGACCCGTAAACGACTCGAAGGAACGGAAGCAGTGCTGGGGACTACATAGGCTCTTTGCGTCAGTCCAGAAGCTGGCGAATCCAGTAAACGGGCCGGTGTGTCGGTTACGAGATAATTCGGCGTTTGAGGATGATAACAAACAGGAGGAGGTTCTCTTCCAGGTAGACTTTGTGGGGACGGAGACAAATTCCAAAGCTGCACTTCCGACCGAAAATCGTTTCGAATCGAAGCAGGTGTGGCACCGTAGGACTTTGAACAAAGGATGATTTTTCGTCGAAATGGTTCATTGGGTCTCGGAAGTTTGATCGTATCAAAATAGGAAAAACCCAGGTCCACCAGAAGTGGCTCCAATTTCAACGGATCAATTTTAAGCGTTTGAAAAGTAGAGCGATGTTTAAACTAAAATAGAGATAGATTCGGATGAGGCAGAAAATAGGAACTTACCGTAAACCGAGTGCGTCGATATGATGATTTGGGTTGTGGTTCAAGAATTAAATGTCCACCTGGTTTGAGAAGGTTGAAAGCACGTCTGAAGAAGCGCATTAGCCCAGCATCCCCGTGGTTGAGGTGAATCCATTTGGTCACGCTAAAGGCCAGTATGGTGTCATACTCGGGTTCCTCGGTTGGTGTTGAACTATCGATCCAGTTGGCCACCTGAAAATTTATTTTATCATACCTTATCCCGGAACCGGTATCCCAACGTAGCCTTTCACGCTGCATGCTTTTGGCGTTTGCTATCAACTCCGCATCACAGTCAATAGCGTCGATATGTCGAACCTCGGGAAACCGTTCCAAGATGCCGAAGGTTAGCGTTCCATTATGACATCCATAGTCAGCAATATCCTTTCCTGTGAACCATTCGGGCATGAGGTATGGCAGGCGGTCATTGGGATCTCGACGTGAATAGTAATCACTGTAGTTCCCAGTGACTGGAACCTTTCGACTGCGTTGTCGCCGCGAAGAATAGCGCTGTACTCCTCGTGGTGGGCGCGCCCGGTTTGCAGATATTCTGGGCTTTGTTATTTGCTTCAACATCAGTGAGTCCTGAGACGATCTGGCATCCGGACCAGCCGGTAAGAGCGTGACCTGGGGACTTTCACTCCCCGCATCACCGGCCATACTGAGAGCTGGTGTGTTCAGACGGGAGTCCCCACGCAAAGGAGATAGTCCCTCTGAGCGACGGCGTTCAGTTTCCTTCATCAAATCCTGCAAGTTTAACGGGTCACTAGGATTTAATGTTATCTTGGATTTTGTGAAATTTCGAAAGCGTCGACGAGGTTGGAATCGTGATCGGACGGTGCTGCGACACGTTTTCCACGACGTTCGTAGATTTTGTCTTGAAGTATTAGAGACTAAAGCCAACTGATTAGCTGACAACGGACAAAATCTAGAACTCGACAGACTGGGCGGAGGAATACCCCGCGGAAGTAGTGGGCGCGGTCCGCGAGGCCAAGCGCTAAACGCATGGGTACTGATACGACCAGCACAGACTAGTTCGCGTGTTCTGAAGAGCACTGAAGCAGAGAGGGGAGTGATAAACTAAGTCTCGATAAAATAGATAGGGAAAATTAGATATGCCAGTGCTAAAATCTCAAGTAATGGGTGTTTATCCACTTCGTTTTTGTCGCGGCTTCCGCTGACCAAATATCGCAAAAACAGTGAGGAAATGGGAACTGAAACAGCATGTAGCGAGTATATTATAAAGTGTGTAATATGTCACTCTAATGAGCTAGATTAAGTGAGATCAAAACCTATGAGTGGTCCTGTCCCAGAATCCACTTAGTGACTGGTATTAGCATTCAGGGGTAATACATTCCAACTAATACCTAGAAATGTTGGTCCCCGGGACAAGCTACCAATGACCGATCCCAAAAAATTATATTTACCACGTAATACGTGTCGTTTAACGTAAGCATGACATACGTTACATACACTCGCTACGCAGGAATTTCAGTGTACACCTATAATAGAGAATAAGGAAGTCCAGCGGCACTCCATAGCAAATGGATCGAACTGCCTAGTGGGGAGAATGATGCATTCTACAGAGAAAATGCTTACGCATGTACATTTAGGTAGTAGAAAACAAACTAGAAATAGCTGCAGTGATCACCTCGTGGGATCTTACATTCGAAGACTATCCCCTATTAGGTCCTTTTCTTTGATTTTAAAATGACTAGGACTACTCCGGTCCCAGAGACACAACAGGATAATGCATCCCCGATCCACAAAAGTGATGCGTGACTCAATTACGAAAGGTTATTCTATCACGTTCAAAATATACTTAAGCCATCAGTATGGAATTGGTATGTACTGTTGGATACAGGTCAACATGGCACTGTTTAAGTACACTAGGACATAGTGGCCATGCGCGACATCTTGTACATTTACGCCCCATAGACGTGGACTTAAACCACATAGACATTGTACGAGTACATTTGAAAATCTTCAAGTCAAATCTCAAACCTAATGGACGCAAGAACTAAGAGCATCTCAGTGTACAATGAACTAATTCCGCTCATCGACGAGCCTACGAGTGGGAAATTTGAATAATAGGAAACAGTCCGTATGCTTCCCGAAACTGAACAATGATATTTCAGTTACACCATACTGCTTAGAACAGTATTTGTAGGTGTGTGATGGAACATTTCTCCGCACTCGAGGTGAATCTGCTATATGATCTATCCAAATGCATGCTGTAAATCGTTCAGCACCCTTTCGGTGCTTAACTGCCATGCCACCAGAAGGAAGTACGAGGGCTGGGATACTGTCAGGATGCCCAAGTCCAGACAGGGAAGGTCGAGAGGCAAAAGTCGGGCTGGAACCACGAACATTCCGGTCAGTAAATTCGCGCTCTAACCACTGAGCCATCTCGTCCAGCGTGCTGTGCATTGTGGTGAGTCTACATATTAATCGTCAGCTTTTGTAATATAGGTTATTACAAATGAGTAGCTTTTGCCTGGATAGCCCAGTTGTCAATATTGTGGAATTCCGTTCGACCCAGGTTCGAGCATCCGGCCGGATATCGGCTTTCGCCTACAATGTGGAACACACTGAAGGTAGGCCAAGAGAGCGATGCAACCTATGGATTCTAGGCTTAAAGGAAAAAAATGATTCTGTCACAGCGCCATAGGTGTCGGAAGTTGGTAGAAACATATCGGGATTCTGTTTAACAGAAATGGATTGAACTTTCACCAAAAACCACCAGGAATAATACGGTTTTCTGATCAAGTGCACTTTTTTCTGTTACACTGATTCGTCGGTCTACAGATATGAGATCCGCATTAGAGCGTAATCACCCTCGTACGATTTACATGCGTTAAGCGCATGCCGAATCACATGACATTGTCATTAAAAACGGTTCACACATTCAAACTGTCCGACCCTGCAACATCCATTGCATCAATACGCCCAACGCATGTAAGCAAGCGTTCTAAGTTTGGTTTCACAGGTGTTGTTGCTAGGTAGCGGGGCTCCAATATAATAGCGATAATCGGTGATGGATAGTAAACGGAGCCAAGGATACCTTTCCACTGCAAACAGATTCGACTTTACCGTGGTATGGCAGTTTCTGCACCACTATAACCCTTTGGGACACTGGGGGGTTGTCAGTGGAAACAGATCTGACGAAGAGAGCCTCCTGGTCCTACAGGTTGGGGAGTGGGAAAAGGCACGGCGATTTGCTGTAATAAGCTTGTACCACAGTGACAGTATACCAACATGCATCCAGTGCGTTGTGGTCGGGTTTTTGAGCCAAAGACATTGATTGAGACTCGTAGTTGCCCTCCTGTCTAGGTGTGGTCACCCTGATAGTATCCCAGGCTGCATACAACGTTGCAACCGAAAATACTATCACGCCACGTGGGCCGTCACGTGGTATCATCAGCCAGGTCGCCTTACTTAATGGATAATGCAGGGTTGGTGAGAAAAAACAAGGTACTGATGATGCCTCCTTCCCATAATTTCCCTCTTATAACCTACCCCACTCCGCTCTGTTCGTCTTGCATCAAACTCAACTGCAGCTTCTACACGTCCGGTAGCAAAAAACGCAAGCGCAGTGTTCAAGACCCGAAATCCGACTACTTAGCTGCCTTCAATGTCCGCGCGGTGAAGCAAACAAGACAAGCGGTCTTTTCTCGTAGGACGGACTCCATCTACATTGATGCTGTCTGACAGGAAGAATTACCGTAATTAAAACGAATGCCACCTCTTTTCGCAGAAGGGCGTGAAAGACATCACAATGAACTTGATTGTTATTGGTGCGGTCCGCCTTCCAAGATTGAATCCCCATGCCCCCTATGCATTTGGCTAGAGATATTGCAAGAAATGGCGGTTAATTGATGTCAGTGGTGTTCGTGCTGTTTCTTTCTAGGTTGTTTGAATGAGTGCCGGAGGGGTAGGCACCCCAGAATACTTGCGGTAGTCTAGCACTAAGTCCCTCCCCCATCCGCTGTTTTTTCACCAAGACAACAAAGCACCAATGTAGCTGACTCTGAAGATGATACTGATGACGAATGACACCTTTGAGAACAAGAACGACCACTTCAAGTTATAGAGTGCTACTGTTCCAGCACTTATCACGGGGCGCAGTACCAGCTATACCTGCAGTCCAGGTTTACATAACCTTAAGCGACCGACATGCATGCCGAAACATGCAGCACAATCGTTCAACTGTAGCAACCTTTCGGTGCCTAATGCCATGCCGCCCGAAGGAAGCACGAGGGCTAGGATACTGCCAGGTTGCCCATGCCTAGACAGGGGGAAGTCGAGAGGCAGAGGCCGGGTTCGAACCACGGACCTTCCGGTCAGTAGATTCGCGCTCTAACCACTTGAGCAAACCCTGTCGATTTGGAATATGCAAGCGACATCGTTCTCGTCTTTGAAGCGGAGGAAAAGGCCCCTGATTTTTTGGACGAACCTCTAGCATGCGCCTCTTCAATCAGCGGAACTGTGTCGACGAATCCGCAACGACGCAGTTAGAAAAGGAATGTTCGGTTGTGCAACGGAGAATTCCACCGAATGCGTCCAGCACCAAAAAATGCGCTGATTAGGCCACGTACGCATGCCAAATCATCGTTTGCCGAAAAGTGTTGAGCCTCTTTCCCAATTCAGAGTGGCGGGAGCAGAGAGGTGGTCAACTTCTAGCTTGGAAGAGAAAGGTAATCCATTACGAACAGTCTGAGTGCGAGGATGGAGCGCGTGATCTCCACTACGCCTGGTTGGAGACGCTGAGAGATATGTTTGCTAATCGATATCAATGGTGTTTATGTTTCTGTCTAGATTGCCTGAATGAATGTCTGAACGTGTAGGCATCTTGGAATGACCGTGGTAGTCTGGCACTAAGTCCCTTCCTCATCCACTTGCGCGCTTGTTTTCACAATAAAATAAATTAATTTTGTAAGGTGGAAGCATCAGTGTTGAACACTAATGTTGTAGTGTCGAAGACGATGATGACGGTCAGTTCAAGACGATCACCCAATTGAGCCTCAACAGCACTAAGTCTACCGACTTGCACATTCATATTCCCGGCAACTGCGACAATATCTGGGTTCAAGTAGAAACATAAGGTTGACGGAAACTCGGGGACTGCGCCTACCTGACGAGCTCCAAGAAGGGCGAAAGAATTTTCAGCAAACTTGTGAGTAACTTCCTTCGTGAAAATATCTGAAGCTCCTAACGCGCCGCAACAAAGCACCAAAAGTGTTGTAAGAGCTGTCTTCGAGTTAATCAGAGTTGCGGTCTTTTGGAGCGCAAGCGGATGCGGTGAGTAGTCAGCAGTTATCCGCGCGTCTGCGGGACACTCTCACACAGCGAAGGTGGAACGGCAATTTGCTCCCTCAATTGCCGTCTTGAGCGGTGGCTGAGCACTTCCAAGAACAGTTCACCTGGTCTCCTTCAACACAACCTTTGGGAGAACCCAGCGAACCTGAATGGAACATCGACACCAAACCACCATCAGCAACCGAAATCCAGCACGCGATATCAATCCTGAAGTGCGGTAAGGTACCTGATCCGGATGGTCTGCACCCCGCGCTCTTCAAAAAAAAGTGGCGACGTCTTGGTGAAGTCTGACAACCATACTGCAGAAGAGTTGGAACGAAAACAGAATACCAGCCGAAAGTAGTTCCTCAACCATCATCTTTAAGAAGGGCGTAAGAAAGTCATGTGGAAATTATCATGCTTGCAGGCGAGCCAGTCAACGTAGCAGATAAATTTGTTTACCTGGGCAGCTGTATAAGGTCCGGTGGACTGGCTGGAGATGAGATTATTTCTCGGATCGGAAAGGCCAGGACTGCTTTTGCCAACCTCCGACACCTATGGCGCAGACGTAACGTGAGTTTGTCAGTCAGGGGCAGAGAGTACACTGCGGTGGTGCGATCCATACTGCTTTATGGATCAGAAACGTGGCCTGTACGTGCAGAGGACATACGAAAGATGTCAGTGCTTGACCATCGGTGTCTCCGGAGCATTAGTCAGGTCTGATGAGAACATCGGGTTAGTAAAGCTGAGGTACGCCAGAAGGTCCTAGGAAGAGGGCAGTCTCCCGCGGTGGATGAATTACTCGCGCTTCACAGGTTACGCTGGTTAGGACATGTACTCCGCATGCCAGAAGACCGTCTGCCTCGCAGCCCTGTTCTGAGTGGAAGCGACCGAGAGGTGGACAGTGTATGACCTGGCAACAAAGTACGAAAACACTAACCAGTAAACTTAGTCGGGTCGGCAACTGCCGCCTTACTGAATGGGGACCCCGGGACTCAACTCACCAATAGTTAATGACACTGGCAGAAACGGCTTAATCACGCAGCCAGTGGCGCTCATAAATCAAAGCCATCAAAGCCTTCAATGAGTAGCTATCCTATTCCCGAACTAACTGAACATGCCATCGCCTCCAATGCTTGGCTGCATGTCCCAAACTGTCCCGTTTTCCGGTATTCGATACTGTAGCAGCTGGAACCAATGTGTCTATGGTACAGAGTTTATAAATGACAAATTGATTGATTGATTTGACTCGCACACATGTCAGAAGAACCGCACATGGGCGACTATCAGCAGGCATCCGTTTAACCATAGACCCTTCAGCTCAGCGGCTTAGAACAATTTACATTTCTGCTCATCCACGCTTGTTCTTAGACAAGCGAAACGTTGTTTATCCTCGATAACTCAGACTCTCTCCTAACTTGCTCTCGGATGCATCCTAAACGCCTCACAAACGTACTTGGGTCTCGAATCCTCGTTTCAGAGACAGCAAATATCAATGGAAGACGATCAAAGCGAACATACAACAGCGGTCTGTTGTGCGGCTTGTCATCAAACCTAACTGCTGGGCCTGAAAGGAGAGTTGTTAATGGGGTGAAGGGTGAAGGGAAAGTATGTGAAAGAGAAAGAAGGGAAGCGTCAGCAGCAACCTGTTTCCTGTTACCAGCCCTGTTGTATGCATCAAGTAAGGCGACCTGGCTACTGACATCGAACAACGGCCGATGCGGTGTGAGACTATTTGTAACTGCGTAACTTACAGTTGTACTTTGGCTGGAATACCCGTACCTAGACAGGGGGACGATTAGGGCACTCAGATAAAAACTTTGGCTCAAAATCCTAACCGGAAGCAGTGGTGGTCAGTGCAAGACCGTCAGAGCAGCCTACAAACTTAAGGGATAAGTCGCTACTCATGTTCCAACCCCAAACCTGGAGGGCCAGGAGTGTTAGTCAGACCTGCACCCATTGAGTATCCTGGTGATGGGGCCTCTGTGAGAGTCACACGTACACGTCTCCAATGTAGCTCACTGGATTATGGAGGTGCACAGACCGTCAAGCCGTGGTAAGGTCGAGTATCTTCGTGACGGCTGTGCCACGCAAGGGTCCCACGAATGCATTTTATTCGTACAGAGGTAGGAGTCAGATATACGACAGACCAGTGTCTAAATGTGCGCAGATCAAGTTCATGCTCCACAGGCCAGCACAAAGGAAGCCGACCAAAGCAGCCAAATCGTTTGAGATGATGTCGGTTTCAAGAAAACGTTGTCTTCCATAAGTAAAAAGACAATTGTTGGCTATTATTGACGGATATTCCCGTTCCCATTTTGCCCTCGCCCGTCCTGTACATTCGAAAACCACAGAAGCTACTTTCAGAGTCCTGAAAACATCTGATAAAAACAACAGCGTACACGTCCTTATATGCTTCAGAAGCGTCAAATGCAACCAAAGTCAGCACTGTGTTTTCGAATACTGCAGATGCGTTTGTAACGCATTCAATATGTTCTCGCAGTCCTGCTTTCCATTTGATCAGTCTCAACAAACTACGAGCAGTTTTCGCCCCACTCACCAGAATACGTCAGTAGCCCACAACCTCAACTCGGTCACCCACGCAAGTTTCTCGTCGGAGTGAATATGATGACAATGACATCCCTGTAATGACGTACCGATTATGCCAGCTTCCACATCCAATGAACGAAATAACTGTAACAAAGTTAGCCCGTAAGCTGTGCCACAAATTACCAACTGTGGCACCTAGGTTAACTGAGGGGTACGCGCACGGTGAGTATTTTCTACAGCTTAAATGGGCGCTCCCAGATGTGTATCTTCCTCGCCAGACCAAAGCGCCATATCGAGCCAAGGAAGTTCTGGAAGCATACTACTCGGTGAATGAAGACGACCGCGTGGGGCGATAACCCCAATGAAACAACAAGTCACCTTCAATGCACCTGGAGCAAGGTAGCTCCTGAGTCAAGTATGTAGCAAGACGTCAAACTTCTTCAAGTTAGTTATTTTCCGCCCGTGTGGAAAAGAGTAAGCTGGTGCTATACTCACAAAGTGGCATAACCAAAGAACGGGATTGCATCCAAACTCCATCTAACTGGCTTTTCAACGAAGGAAGTTAGACTGACTCATTATCATTATCATCACAGACAGCAACATCAGTGTTGACACCGATTTTTCACTGCCGTACAAACATAAAGTTCATCTAACTATGTTTGAAGCCTTAGAATGAAGAGAAAGAGTGGATAAGGGGGACCTAGTGCTGGCTTATGTCGAGAAATCTAAGGTGCCTACACCTACAAGCACTCGGTCAATCTGGAAAGAAACTCACAACATGAACGCCAATTATACAGGTCAGCCGCTATTCCTTGCAGTGTCTCCAGCCAAACGCAGGCGGGGTCAAGGGACACCATCCTGGAAGGTGGACAACACTAACAACACCCAAACCCTTCGTAATCTTCACACCCTTCTACCGCGCCATACAATGTCCACCTCGCTTTTTGCGCCATTCTGAAAGAGACAAGGAGAACAACACTCGTCTCAATAGACGGTGTTTAGGCATGCGTAGCACATGGCCGAGCCATCCCAGTCGATTGTGCTGGATGTTTTCTGCGATTGAAATACCTGCTGCACAACCAAATAACCGTTTTATAATCACCTCGTTACTAATCCGTTGGCACCATCCCAAACCAGGAACGTTTCTGGGGTATCAATGGTCCAAAACCTGAAGACGCCTCACATCGTCTGTCCGCAGAGGCCATGTCTCACACCCATACAACAACATAGCCCTTACTGTAGTCTTGTACACACGACTCTTAAGATCTAGTGAGATGCCTTTTTGACGCCACAAGTGACACAAATTAGCAAACGTGATTCGAGCCTTTGACATTCTTGCACTGACTTCATCAGACACATTTCCGACACATGCCAGGTCAAGGGTTGGTCACCTCTCTGCTTACGCCATTCTGAATTGGGTATAGAAAAGAGCACTCTCTACGGCATGCGCAACACATAACCCAACCAACGCAGCTTCTGGTGCTGGACACATTCTTCAATGGAAGTACCCCTTGCACAACCCAAAACTCGCTTTCTAATTGCCTAGCTGCAGATTCGCCGACACCAGCCCACACGAGCTATAAATAACTAATAATAATAACCGTTCAGCTGTAGCACCCTTTCGGTGCCTAGCTGCCATGCCACCCGAAGGAAGCACGAGGGCTGGGATACTGCCAGGTTGCCCAAGCCTAGACAGGGGAAGTCGAGAGGCAGAGGCAGGGTTCGAACCACGGACCTTCCGGTCAGTACGCTCGCGCTCTAACCGCTGAGCTATCTCGCCCCCACACGAGCTATGGTTCTGAGACAACGATTGTCGAACGCCTGAAGACGTCTCAGTTCCGCTGCTCGAACAGGCCAAGTCTCACAGCCATACAACAAAACAGCCCGCACTGTAGCTTGATACACACGTCCCTCGAGATTCAGGGATACACCACTTTGACGCCATAGGTGTTTCAAATTAGCAAACGCGACCCGAGCCTTGCAGATTCTTGCATTGACCTCAACTGTCACACCACAATCAGAACTAATACAACTCCCAAGGTACGTAAAACGCTCCACGACTTCCGGTGCCACTCCCTGGATTGTTAGTGGCGTGTTCAGTGATTGCACGTCCAGGAGTATGACCTTACACTTTGTGGGTGCAAAGTGCACACCAAAGGACGGGATGACTTCGATCACTTCATCTAAAAATACCTGCCCCTTCTCCTCCTCTTCAAAGATGAGAACCATTTCATCTGCATATTCCAGATCGACAAGGTTTTCGCCACAGGCTATTTGAACACCGGGGTTTTGTAGACCTTCCAGCGTTCGTCTTAAGATTTCGTCGATCACGAAGTTAAACAGGAATGAGGATAGCGGGCATCCCTGACGGACACCACTTTGTGTACGGAAGCTTTTGGAGAGCCCGTTGTATACTCTCACACGTCCGGAAGTCTGGGAATACAAGGAGTTTATTATGTTCACGAACTTCCTGGGCATTCCTTGGTGGGCAGGCGTGTCAAGCAGAACAGATCGGTCAACCGAGTCAAATGCGCCTTGGAAATCCATGAATACTAGAATCGTGGGTCGCTTATATGTATGGCGTTGTTCTAGCACCTGACGAAGTGTGAATACAATTACCGAGGTATGTAAAGCTTTCCATAACCTCCAATGATTCTCCTTAAATTGTAAAGGACATGTTCGCACACTGCACATTCTGAAGCATGACTTTGCACTTTGAAGGTGCAAGGCGCATGCCAAAAGGGGGTATGATGGTGATCAGTCTATTCAACAGGGTTTGTGCTTCGCGTTGGTCTTCAAAGATGAGGGCAGCGTCATCTGCGTACTGCAGATCGACAAGGCTCTCACTAGCAACCAGCTGAACTCCGGGGTTTTGAAGATCGTCCAGCGTTCGCCTCAGTATTTCATCAATGATGAAGGTGAACACGAATGGAGACATCTTTGTGTGACACCACGTTTTGTAGGGAAACTTTTGGAGAGCTCACTATACACTCTCACCCGGATCGGATTATGTTCACAAACTTCTGGGGCATACCCTGACCGATCGACAGAATCGAACGCACCCTTGAAGTCAAGAAATACTGAGATTTTGGATAGTCTGCACATGTGGCGTTGCCCTAACACCTGACGAAGTGTGACGTGACCAATGCAGCCTCTATCCGGTCGAAACTCCGCTTGATCCTCACGAGTCAAGGTTTCGTGTGTCACTGTATTCTGCAGAGAATCAGTGACGCCAGAAGCCTTGTTACAGCAGGAGTCAAACTAACACCTCTATGATTACTACATTCACTGCGAGTACCTTTCTTAAAAATGGGTACTATTATCGATTCAATCCAGTTGTCTGGGACGATCTCTTTCTCCCAGATAGACTAAATAGGCTAGAGAGGTACTGACTGAAAAACCCACCGCCATTCTTGAACAGATTAAGTGGAAGGTCATTAAGACCAGCTGAAGAATGACGTTTGAGTAAAAATATACACTCGGACACCTCTGAGGTTGAAGGCGGCTCCATATTCACAGTCCATCTTTCTGCTGAAGGTCAGAATTCCGGATTGGAGGTGGCAGGTGGTCAATTGAGTTGTTGTTCGAAGTGTGTGCCCATCGGTCCAAACGTTTTTTGTTGGATGCATTTCGGTCCTTGATAATTTTGACTGACAAGATGCTTCTAAGAACTGATTCGTCTGTAGATGCTTGTCCAGTTCCTCGTAAAAGGGTCCGATGACCGCTGTCTTGATGTATCGGGAGGTGAGCTTCTTCCGTTCTCTGTTATTCTGAGGTGGCACCATGAATAGTGGAGCATACGCTTTCAGTGTAAGGAATTCCTCTTCGGTTTATACTGGAGAATCAGTCCTTGTGTGTGTCAGTGTCTCGGAGACCGTAAGTAAGGAGACAAGAGTGACAAGACAGTGAATCTGGCGGTACAAAGTCTGCAGTTCTGCAGCCAACTGGTTGTTGTCTTTGACATTCTTGCACTGAACCCTTCAAAGCATTACAATGACTTCACTGCGTATAGGTTGTCAACAATCTGTTTCGTCGCCGCGGAAAATTGAGGATATGCCAAGACCCACCGCCGTGTGCTGGGTTGGATCAGGAATGGCAGCGTCGCATCGCAGCAGTTGGCCTATTGGGATTAAACTGTACAGTGTACACAGCCTATTTTCGACGGAGGTTCCATTATTCTGATGGTTACTAGACCGACTAGAAGGACATTCAACATTAACGGTACCTTCCATGAGACCTTGTAAATTTTTTCCACACATTTGGAATGGGGGGATGCTCCTTTTCCAGTTTTTCCGTCACGAACAGGTGTACCACCATTTTCATATGGTCACTGGTTTTTAGTGGCTTCAAGAGTCAAGTAATGTTGATACTATCACCAGATTCCGCAAACAGTAAATCCAGACACATAATGGACCACCGTACGATCTTCAATTGTTCCTTATCGCACTGATTCTAGGCTGCATTCTGATCATTCCTCAGAAAAAGCTTCCCCGTCGGTGTGGTACAATAAGGTATTTATGACCGTGCCACTCACATGAGGGTTGCTGCTCATGTCCCTATTGAGCGGATTACGTTAGAATACAGAAAAGACGAAAGTAGCCACGTTTCCGGGCTGTAAGATATACGGGGGGTCCTGTGGCCACCCGGGCCTCGGAAGGATGCTGTAACGCATGGATCCAGCGACATGCGGACAAACGGTGGAACTCTTTCAATTGTGCCGTTCTACCTGACTCAACTGAGCACGGCAAGCCCAAGGAGTCCGAAATGTTGGCCCTAGAGGTCTTCGCGTAAGCTCCAGTCAAATCGTCCAATTGTAACACCCCTTCGATGCCTAGTTGCCATGCCACCCCAGGGAAGCACGAGGACTGGGATAGTGCCATGTTGCCTAAGCCTACACAGAAGAGTTCGAGATGCATAGGTCGGGTTCGAACCACGGACCTTCCGATCAGTAAATTCGTGTACTAAACACTGAGCCATCTTGCCAACACGCTTAAGTAAAACCTACGGTGTAAGCATGCGCTCCCATCACCCACGTTTCGTTTGGGGAGGTGAGGTAGGTAGCTGCGCATTGGAGGCGCGAGCTGCGTAAATGCACCACTGTCAATGGGCTGTTACGTCGGGGAATTGGGAAGGGGGCTATGCATTGAAGGCAATAGCTTGGATGCATGAGCGCCATTGAGGGCGCGATTGGGCCATGTCTGACAATGTCTCTAACCATTGATGTGGCCCGTCTCGGGGTCCCCATCCAGGAAGACGGCAGTGACCAGCGCAGCTGAGTTTTCTGGTAGTGGCTTTTACACTTTGCTGCCAAGTCATTGTTTGACCGCCTCTGGCTCGTTTCCACCCTTCACGTGGTTGTGCGAATAGAACCCTTCGAGGAAGTCGGTCGACTGGCATGCGTAGCACGTGGCCAAGCCAGCGCAACCTATGCAGTGTGATCAGTTCATCTATCGAGGGTGAGTTATTCCTCCCGAATACCATTCGACGTACTTCAGCATTGCTGATCCGGTGTTTCCACCAGATTTGGGCAATGCTCCGGAGACATCGGTGGTCAAATACTGAAAGTCTCTTGACGTCCTCGGAGCGCAACGGTCAGGTTTCTGATCCGTATAGTAATATGGAGCGCACCGCAGTATTGCAAAACTCGACCCTTGACGGATAAGCTGATGTCACGCCTACGCCACAGGTGACGCAGGTTTACAAAAGCTGCTCGGGCTTTCCCAATTCGGATGGAAATATCATCTTTCGCGAGACCACCGGGACTAATACAGCTGCCCAGGTAGACAAATTTGTGTACTACCTCAATCGGTTCACCCGCAAGCACTAGGCTAGGGTTCGGGCCCACCCAGTCTTGCACTAGCACTTTACACTTTGCAGGTGTGAAGCGCATGCCGAACCGTGAGGCGGAATTAGTTAGATTATTTAATATTCTTTGCATTACCACGGCATCGAGGAGGAGGGTTCAGCTAGAGTACCGCGGGTACAAGGTAGCTGCGGTGAAAACATGCCTACATCCTCCTCAAAAACGGTTATAGGTATCATTCACCGACAGTTCTCCATGCAGTTCGCGTATTGTTGTTATATCCTATTTTCCTTTGTGCTGGAAATTCAGAGGGGTGAATGCAGCGCGTTACTATGTATCAGCACATAAAACTACATGCCTAAACATAACTTTAGCGTAGTATCAGTCGGTTGTACACATTGTTATTCAATATCTGAAGGGGACCGGAGAGCTACTCGGTATCTGGCTTTCTTGCTCTGTGTGCCACATCTTATATCCACTTTTTAAGTGGCGATTGAGTGAAGTGGAAAATATATCATGGAATATACCACTCACATAAGTCACTAACACCAGATGAACTAATGTGTAAAAGTATTAGAAACATTCTGTGAACAGTTTTTTTAATTTTCAAGATTGTTCTGCTGGTTCAAGTTACCTTGCTGATCCATGACGGGCAGTAGCCGGTGCCTCGAAGGACGCATTTCTATGTACCGTCGGGAAGACGAAGCTGGCGCGCCTTCTGGAGGCATGATCACGAAGGCCATGCGAAAGAAATAATGCTCACTCTTGTTATTATTGTCTTTTGTTGTATACATGAAGTCGAATGAAGCTGCATCTTGTTGTTTAAGAGGCCAGTCCTCATGCGGGCTGTTTGAATATTGAACATCGTGCCCCATGTTTTTGCCGAGCCTTAGATGCACACCCAAAATCTCTCTGAAACCATAGCTCAGAGGAGAAAAACTTTAACACAGAGATTCAGCGTTTGATGGTATTTGTTCGGTCCCTTATGATCTTCCCATGCGGGCGCAGTTTTGTTGGAAGTTGTTTAAACGCAGTCGAGGTCCACAATGGGCGCGGAATTTATATTTTATTGGCTGCCAACGGCTTCGCGTGATGTACCGCTGACGACGGTGGGAGGCTTGTGGAAGAGCCTGTTTCTTCACGTGTTTTATTTTGCACGTGCTTTATTTTGCATTGCGTTTGGAAACAATCTCGAAACGACAAGGACAATAATTTCGCCCTCTGTGTCGCCGGAAATCACAAAATTGAGCGGCTTTTAACGACCTGTGTATGAAAAAGTCTCCTATCATTGTGGGAGGTGTCCTGCAAAAGCAAGCCAAGAAATTCGTCACAGCTGGTAAGTTTTTTTGTTTTTTTACGATGATCAGTTCATGCTGTATCAGACGGAAGGCTATGCCGAACCATCGATAGTGATGTTGGCAGAATTATTGTGTTTATGGGCAGAACAAGCATACTGCACAATAAGGTTGGCAGTACTTTCAAGTTCTGGCACAAGTTAAACAGATTAAGGTCGTCCTGTGGGTGCACGTAACACCCTCATCCGGTAAATATTGTGGATATGGTGAACTACGGGCAATCCATCAGACCGGGTGTGGTAGTCGCGGTACCGTCATCGCAGCGCCGTACTTGGGTCCGTGGACAGCCCCGTACATGAACATCTTGGGTGAGTCGTTTAGGGTTATCATTGTAATTAGGCTTCGCCAAGAAGCCGTCACAAATTAAGACTAGCATGGATCAAGGATATCCTTGGGTCCATTGAGGACGCACGGTGTTTCATTTCTGTCATTCAGACAAGGCAATAAGACAACCGTGTCTACATCCAGCACACAAAATAGGAAGTCTCAGAAAGGCTCCTAAAAGGCACCATGATGTGAGTTAGACTGTGGCCCGAAATAACAAGCGGCCAAAAGTGGTCACAATTCCTGCAGTTGCTTTTGAGTAAACTGACCAAAGCCTTTGGTATGCACCCTGCACTCACAGTGTAGGGTAATAATAATAATGTTTATTCACAATTGGTGGGTAGCGTGATCATAAGATTGCATTCAAAATGAAGCAGGAGTTTGTTCGTAGTTGTGGCTAATGGGCCGAGTTGGCGAGAAGGTATAGTCAAGAGTAGGAAGGACGTAGTTGCGGGTGTGCTATCAAACTGGGTATGGCAGTGCCGTGCCATCATTGCACTGACATACTTCGGTTTCTGGACAGCCCCGTAACGGACGTCATGTTCCAGATGATTGGGCTGGGATATGCGTGGACACTCACTTGAAATTGTGGACAAAGGGATTTAGTAAGCACTTGGTGAGTTGGCCACCAAAACTTTGTTTAATTATGTTTTAAAGGATGTGTACGGAGTGTAAGAGTCGTAATTGATTATACATTTTTCCTTTCAGAAATCCTTTCGAGTAAAAGCGGCTTCCCGAAACTGCGAACTGGAGTGGCCACACATTAAGTTGGTACCGATACAACCAATAAATAGAAACATGATTTTTTAAAGGTGGTTGTGCATTTTTAGGCACGGGGTTGGCACACGGATGACATGTATGGATATTGAGGACCGCCCTTGGTCGTTGGATTGGTCCATTATGTATAGTTGGGGCATCTGTCAGTTACGAGCGTGTGTAGGGGCCCTTCAGTTACTATAAGTAGCCACGGTGGGCAACGTCGAGTACGGTTATAAGCGTGACAGGCTGTCGTTGGCCATCTGGTTAGGCTGCCGAACCTAGTTGAGGCCTCGTATTCGGCGTTGCACATAGACACAGACCTGGCAATAACCATAAGTAGCCAAGGCAGGCGGTATCGACTGCAGTTATGAGTATGACAGACCCACGCTTGGCGCTAAATTAGGATACCACGCATAGCTGAGGCCTTATTTTCACCGGCTTGGCCTGGTGTTTACTACAGGTAGCAGAGATAAGCGACATCGCGTACAGGTATGGGTAAGAGACAGTCGTTGGTCATTGCATTAGGTCATTGTACATAGGTGAGGACTCGTATGCAGCGTCGCACATAGAAGTGGGCCTAGCAGTTAAAAAAAGTATTCGAGATGATTGAAACCGCGTACAGTTATGATCATGAAAGACCGTCGTTGGCCATTAAATTAGGTTGCCGTGTATAGGTGAGGCCTCATAATCAGCGTCACACATGGACACGGGCCTAGCAGTAACGATACATAGCGGAGGTAGGCGATATTGAATACAGTTATGAGTATGACCGGTCGTCATTAGCCGTTGGATTAGGCTATCGTGTATAGGCTGGGCCTCATAATCAGCGCCGCACATTGGCACGGGGCTAGCATGCTGCAGTGACGATAAGTAGTCGAGGTAAGTGACAAGGATTACCGTTATCATAGTGACTGCTTTATGATGTATTCCACCTATGGTGAGTCATATTCTTAATAAAAATGATGCCGTTGTGTTGGTAATTTACCGGAGGTTACCTCCTGACGCTGTATTGTCCACAGGTTAGCTATGCATGGCTGGGAAGACAATCATCCACAGAGATGGCCCTCGCATCTCCATTACACACTTCATGCTGTTTTTTGACAATGTTACTTACTTAGTGGAAGCTGAGCAGCATAAGCAAAAGTGTTGTGATGAAGTTCGCTGAACAAAATTATCTCGTCCGTTAAATCCGGGGAGTATAAGGCAAACAGACATCAACGATCGAGTTTCCTGGGTGGAATTTGCATTGGATATTCTGCAGATGTTATTTTATTCTTAAGGAACGCCAAAATAGGGTAAAGTGAGATTTCTGTTTTATCTCTCGTAAACCGGTAGCAAAATGCGAATCGGTGATGCTTCGTGACCTTGAAATTTCGCTCACTCAAACAAAATGCTATGGGCAGCATATCACCCACAAGTGTAATGGATTAGAATAACTCCCCGTAAAGGTCGCATCCTTGAAAACCCTATAGTTTCGGCGAGAATAATTTGGGCGTGTTTCTAGTGAGCGGCAGGTTTTTTGTACTGACGAGTAAACGGAGTGTCTGTCCAACCAGCTTCCTCGAAATTAACCATCCATATGCATGTTCGGGTACGTATGCGTGAATCTTGGGTTAATCTGCGTAAAAGTTATGAAAAAATGCATCGTACTTTTGTACTTCCTATGCGGACGCGAATATGTGGCCCGGAAGTTATGTCCACGTTTTACCTATACGTTGTGTCATGGCGATCTGGGGTCCCTCAGTAATTCCGCCTCCAAGATTCTAATGAGCTCTGGGCAAGCGACTCGCAAATCGGGGGTGACAACTTTACAGTGACTTACGCAAAGATCAGGACCACCGCAGCACCCACAGCACTACCCAAGGAGAAGTGTTCTAGTCTGCCACAAGGCTGTGGGCTCTGCCGCAACAAACAGAGAGGGTGCCTTTCAGGTTACAAATCCGTGATCGTGGTAGACTAGTCCTAGGTCGCCTGTGCCACTTTGGGCGGCCGCCGATCTTACTCGACCTTTCGTAGACTATGTCAGTGGTAAGAGGGCAGTTCTAAAGTTTGGCCCCTTGAAAATCTGGTCCCTGATCGACCAGCGCAAACCGGGCTCTCACAGGGCGAAAAAACCCCGCAAGTGAAAAGCAACCCACGAAAACACCGGTCGAGGGAGCAGACAAGTATGCCTCAGAGGTCGCTTCGGAGCCCTCGACTCAAACCCGACGTACAGCTATTAAGACTGCTAACCTCCCTCGTTACACAACTCTCGGCTCCTCGCCTTCGGAGGCAGCAGAGACAGTGTTGAAATGCTTGTCCACAAACTGCCTTAGGCTCTTCGACAAAATTTGCGATATTAAATAGTCAGTTTGTCATGAACAGCCGTCCATAATCGCACTCACAGAGACCTGGCTCACACCAGATATCTCTGACGCGAAGATCTCAATAGACGGCTACTATGTTTTTCGAGCTGACTCATAATGAGGGAGGGCTGGTGGGGTTGCTTTGTACTTACATGCGGCCCTGCCAATCTCGATTGTCCTCTTCGATACCACTCCTGTACCATTTTGCGATGCACTGTGGCTTCAATTCCCGCTGCGTGGGTCCGATTCTCTCCTCAGCGTGGCCTACCGTTGCCCCTCGGGTCCTCCGGAAGATGACCACTTCCTCATACAACCTCTCGAGCAACTCTGCTCCAGCTACCACTTCATTTATCTCCTGCTGGTATTTGAATTCAGCGCTCTAAAAGCCTCCTGGATGGAGCTCATGGGCGTCGGATCAAGTGGACCTTTTGCAGCGGCGCTGACCGAAGTCGTCCAACAGAGCGCTTGGACTCAACATGTCATTGCACCCACCAGATACCGCGCGGGCCAACAACCGTCCCCCCTGGATTTGGTCATCACCAACGAAAGATATTTCGTTGATCAGGTGATAATTACCGCTCCACTGGGACATAGCGACCGCTGTGTGCTGACCTTTGATTTCATCTGCTATTGGGCCAGAACTCCCGAACCGCACACATGTACTCGAAACTTCTGCCGTGCAGACTTCTCAGGAATATGCATCTTTCTTGATCAATTTAGACTGGGACCAGCTTCAGTGGAGGACTTATATAGGACCATTGTCCAGAAAGTTCACGAGGCTGACGCGATGTTCGTCCCAAAAAACCAGCACGCAGTCGGATGAGCCGTAAACTACCCAAAGGATCCGGCGTCTTCTGGAAAAGAGGTCACAACTATTTTTCAAAAAGTTGACTACAGGTGACACAGAAGATGAGCTGGCATTTCGTAAAATGCGGAACCGCTGTAAATCGGAAATCCGCCAATGGAACATACGAAAACAAGCCACCATTCTGGACCTCGCCCGGAAGAACAGAAATGTGCTGTTCAAATACATGAGACATCGCCGAAGAAACAAGCCATCCGCGTTCTCCTTGAGGGACAGGAACGGGGAACCCACGAGTGACCCAATAGTGGTATCTGAGTTCTACAGAGATCACTATGCAGGTCTGTATTCAGTCCCAGCGTCCTCGTCACATCCAACCTTGTCAAGGCGTACCTACGAACGGCCTCTAACCGACTTGGTATTCACGGTGGAGGACATTCGTCAACTCCTGCACAAGATCAACCCATTCTGCGCGTTGGGGCCCGACGAAGTCCACCCAAGATCCTGAAGGAAACGTCGTACACACTGGCAACTCATTTCCATCTGCTGTTTCGTCAGTCGCTTGACGAAGGCCACCTTCCCTCTGTTTGGAAGGAAGCGATTGTCACGCCAATCTACAAAACTGGTGACCGACTATCGCCTGGCAGCTACAGGCCTATAAGCCTCACTAGCGTGCCATGCAAGGTGATGGAACGCATTCTGAAACGAGCCATTCTAGATCACCTTACTTCCAACAACTTGATTTCTCCAGCTCAACACGGATTTTCCCAAACCGTTCCTGCGTGACGAACATGCTCGTATTTATGGACAGCTTAACCCAAGCCAAGGACGAGTGACTCATATCGGATGCCATATTTTTCGACTTCTCAAAAGCATTTGATCGAGTCCCACGCCCCACTGCTCCACAAACTCGAGTCTTACGGGATTCAAGGAAAATCCTACACTGGATCAAGGCATTCCTATCAGACAGATCATTCCGAGTGAAAGTAGGCTCGACCTACTCTTCTGCGGCGCCGGTCTCCATTGGAGTTCCTCAGGGCTCCGTTTTGGGACCACTGCTGTTTCTGATATACGTCAATGACCTTCCAGATTGTTCTTGCAAGTCCATGTCTACTTTTGCGGACGACTTGAAATCGTGAAGTTTCAATGCCAGTGCCCTTCAAATGGATGTAGACGCCGCAAAGCAGTGGTCGTTGGACTGGCACCTTCCTCTGAATGACGAAAAGTGCGTCCATATGTCATTTGGAGGAGACTCAGCGAACTCCTTTGTCATGCATGTGAGAAAGGACGAAGACATCATGAGGATAGATGCCAAAAAGGACTTGGGTCTCTGGCTCTCTCCAAACCTGTCCTTCTCACTGCACCTTGAGAAATCGGCTCAGAAGGCATTCGCTGTTCTACGGATGATTCGGCGTACCTTCTCTCGTATTACTCGCACGGACTTCCAAATACTCTATGGGGCCTATGTCAGACCGCTCCTCGAATAGGCCAACCCGGTTGTCTACTCAGGACGCACGAAAGACGTAATCCTCATTGAGCGTGTCCAGCGAGCTGCTACGAGAATTGTTGCCGGCCTCAAATTTGTGGACTACAAAACGCGTCTCGCGGTGCTTGACCTCTTTGCCCTGGAGTATCGTCGCCTCCGAGGGGACCTTATTATAGGACGCCCTGTTTGAACAAGGCTTGGCCAACAGATTTTTCACCGTTGACCCAGCAAACACACGGCAGGGGCATGGTAAGAAGATTTCTAAGCTCAGAGCGCACACATTCATTAGGTAAAATTTTTTCTCATTTCGGGTAGTTACTGCGTGGAATAACCTTCATCAGGCGGTTGTCCACGCTCCCTGAAAACGTACTAAAGCTATGATCTGACTCCGGTCCCAAATATATAAGCGCCTACCTTCATTGCTGATCCTCAGTTACATATCCAAAAATTTCACGAGGATTATCAGGCGTTGGAGACGAACATTCATATGGAAATTTTACTTTTTATTTCGAGAATCGCCAGTTTAATTTGATTGACATGTTTGCCGGTGGACATTTTGATTCCAGGCATTCATTTCCATTGTTTTGTTTCAGCAGAAGTTTGGGTTACTCCATGTTGCTTAATAAGTCCTCATGTTGTGATTACGAGAAGTTTTCCCGAGAGAAAATCAGGTTCTATATTTTGGCCACGAAACCTTTATTTTCCGTGGGAACCCTGGATTCTTTGTTCCGTGATCACGATAAGAAACCCTTAAATTGATGCTGCTGCGCTTGCGCCATCAAGCTTTCTTTCTAGTTTAATGCACGATGTAGTCATTTGTGTAGCACGTGGTATCCAATGTGAATTGTGGCGCATCAGTGTACGGTTGATCCGGAGTTGTTTTTCCGGCAGCCAAACTTAGTCGTCCAATTCGTCCTTTTAGCCAAGGTTCGCTGGAATGGGTTATGAACTGCTTATAGCGTTCACGTGGCTGGAGTGGAGAAACAATTTGTATATTCGTTGATGAATGTGGCGTTAGCAACCCCGATCTTTTCCTCGTGTTTTTTAAATCAACGTTAGCGTTTCACGACGAACCGATTTATCACATGAACACAGTGGGAATTTAGCCCTATTTTGCTGAATGTTACTGAACCGCGGTGACCAAGTACTGTCACCACAATAGGCGCTGGAAAGCAACTAAATTCTGCCGCTCTCTATCTTTGGGTATCAGCTTTCGAATTTGGTTTGACTGTTAATTGCTTCAGATTCAGAGTTTCTTTTTGATGCTATATTTTTTCAGTTTTTGTTACTGATCTTTACGTTATTAGTAACTTCAAGCTTTCCATCACATTTTCTATCTTGTAACCCTGATTTTTACGCGTTCACTTAGTATGACGTCAGTCTTTTGTAACACGGTTGACGCTGTGATTGTGTTACAACTCTTTGTTCAGTGAATGTCGCTTGCTGTCTTGCCAGTACTCTTTCTCGGACACAGATGCCCGCCGTCAAAGCCCGCTATCGTTATCCTACTCCTATACTAACTCCTCGAGTTCCCAATCTTCGCCCTTTGTCTGCAAACTGATCATGCCTCGAATGATACATAGATACAACTTTGGCCCCTGGAACCATGCAAGCCTGGTCCTTGGCAGGATCCGTAACCTCAAATACTGTTACTTAATCTTAGTCTCCATCACCTTCTGTCCCTCTGGCCGCCCCCATTCTATTTGCCTGATACCTCCATTTGACAGTTACCTACTCTGACACCGCCTCCGCCTCCTACGCAGGAACGTGAAGCTTCAAATGTACGACCTTTGAAAAGTTCATCAAGCAACACGCACCATGTGCTAATTAAAGCCCTGTGTCCGCCACGCGTCGTGGCTAGCTCAAACCAAACCTGTCCCACCACCCTGCCCACGCGACTTCGTCCCGCCTGAACAACATTTTTGGTTGCCAACCATCCCTACACATTCATCACCCCTTCTTGCACCATATCCTCGTCCACATCTTCTGACGATGCGGAGGGTAACACGGCCGACAACTCTCTAATCGAATGCATGCCCTTCTCGCAGACATTCCCAAGCATATACTGAGCCAGATAAGTGGATTTAGCCCTGTTTCAGCAACTAGTTAACCGTCTAACACCAGGGCTGAATACTTTTCAATCAAGTCCGAACACACGCCCAGTAAACTCGGCTTCGGATAAATGGACATCTGTGATCTTCACAATCCAGGCCAAGGTCACTCACTGTCAGCAACGGTTTTCTAGTCTTAGATCAAGTTAATTGGCTTCACCATCGAACCAGTCGTACGCCATACCCCACAATCTAAGATTAGTTATCACGTGGTAAGTCCGCCTCTTTGGTCTTGCCTTCCTTTGTTGTGTCGTTGTCCGCCGAGTTCAGCTTGTAACGCTCGATACCTTGATTGGTATGCTCCATACAATTAGAGAATTAAACCCATTAATAAAACACCAACGTTTGATGCGGTGCAGCAACGTAGAAACACCTCTGCGTGTACCCTAAACACGGTTTATTGAAGGGAAAACCTGGGCACGGAAAAATCACTTGACCCCACTCCCACCATTTGCAACCTCAGTTGGCGAGTTCCATGTTAATCATCGCCAGTATAACCATGGCATATTTGTACACCCATATACAGGTTAGTCAACAAATAAACAGAAGGTGTCTAGTTAGCGGATCGCCCACTGTTCCGCTTGTTAAATGTTTTTATCCGTGGTGTGTAACAAACTAAGTCGGGCGTCTTTTGAAAGGAACGTTAGTTGCCTCGAGTGTATGAAAACGGGTAATGCGCCATTAAATGTGTGCTGCTTTGGCACTTGTTGAAGGGGCTAGGTAACTACCAGAAGTCAGACTTTACAAATCTGAACGTCCCTGCGGGCTGTCAACGTCTCATGCCGATATTAGGCACCTCGTGGTTGCTGAATACGACTGAATGCATCGTAAGTAGTTTACGTCTGCTGTACTTAATATCAGCCTCGGACTAGCGGACCACCGGTTCGACTGTTGTGTTCCGACAACCTGCATCATTTAACGGTTGAGGAATTGTCGAAACGTGTAAACAATTTTGTATCCAGCCGAGAGTTCATTCAGCACCGCATAAAGGTGGCCTACCTGGGTGTTCAATTTTTCCTATCAACGGCGTGCTCTAGAATTCTGCTTCATAAAATGTACACTGATGGCCCTCGAGTGATCCATATTTGCGTTGGTTCATTATCGTTACCACACGTTGGACAACTGCGCATGACTCTGTTTCTCTACCCTAGTTGTCTCCGTTGAGAACACAGAATATGGTGTTGATCAACCTGTAGGACCAGCGCACACAAAGACGCCCACTCCATCCCAAGAGGCCCAACTCTATTCAGTATAAAATGAGTATATCTCAGAGTGCAGAACTTTTTAGATTCAGGTAGCATCAGAGATTAGCTGACTGACTTTGCACTGCTTTTATTTGACAAGGGCCTGGGACGGGATATTTGAGGACTATCCTGTCCGTCCTGAAATCTGGCACCATACGGTTGGTTAGTCGTTTTGTGCGTAGCTGGGGAGGCTTCCTTTACGCGTAGGCTATACGAAAAGGAATGTCACCGCCTGCAATAATATTGATGAAATCCGTGATGGTGTGGATAACGTCAAAAATTTGTGACTCTGCTTGTTTGGCCCCCGGCGATGCACATATTGTCGGTGCACGTAAACTGGCCGTTCGTTATGCCTAGTTTTGGTGGCTATAGGATGAGTCAGTGCACTGGAGCCACTCAGAAAATCCATACCTACTGGCACAGATCGTTTTATTTGAACCGGCTTTGGGGACAGTTTGAAGGCTCCATAAGTTTTCAGCTATTTTCCATTAGGATTAACTGGATTCTCTTTTCTGATTTTACTCGGCCTCGGACCCTATGAATAACGGTGCAATCCGTCTGCATCCGGTTTTAATTTGCTCTGAGTGTAAGTTAGTGAAGAGACACCGACGGATTTAAGGTTTGCAATTACGTAAATGCTTTTTCGATTACTTATGATGCAGAAAGTACAGTCCATAGTGGGATTAGGGAAGCACACCGGCCAACGCTCATTTTGCACAATGGTATGCATTTAAACCAAGTGCTTGTTCTCATAATATTCTGCAGGGCTTTTTTCAAGAACATCGAAACATCGCCGGGCATCACATTTTAAGAGACTGCCAGCACAGTGAATTCTTATCACGGTGGTGCAACCGATAGCCGCTCTCTTCGCTTCATCTCCCTGATCACGTTTCATCTGTATGCGGATGTGTCATAACTGATCCGACCCTACGCAGGCCTTTTAACCACAGCATTCAGTATATACGTGTACGTCAGTTTGCTTCAAATTGGCCTTTCCTTTATTCTCCATCCTAACCGCTACTAGCTGTGTATCTGGAGCGGTGGAATGATTTCTGTTTTACTATATGATTTTCCCAACTTCCGGGTAATTCGCCCTTAGAAGAATCAGCGGTACTAGCAAACGGCAAGCAATGTGCTCGGTGTAACCTAGAGGGCTGTTGGCTAGCCATATAGGCAACGAAATGGGGGCTTACTTGGAAAGAAAAACAGGATTACTGAAGTATGTCTGAAATGATTTGTGTAACCGTCAGCTAACCGTCCCAAAAGGTCATAATATGGTCTCCGTTTTCATAAAAATTGGTTCTGAGCTTGTCCAACCATTTAGACGCATGCCAATGTTAAACTAGATGGGTTTGATTTCGAGCCCACTTGGCGCAATGTTTGTGTGAGCTATTGAATATTTGTTTTGTAGTAAGTAGAAAGAACTTCTGAATGAACATATGAAAAAACTAGCGCTATTTTTGTCATAAAGTTAGATAGAGGGTCTACAGCTTCTGAGCAAGGTCATGCTTGTCGGTGTGCTGAATTCCTAGCAGTGTTTTTGAAACCAAGCAGCAGTGAACAAGTAATTATGGCATGCAACCTCAATGGTGGTAGCTACAGCAAACGTTTAGGACTTTATCGCTTCGGTTGTTGGGACGAAAGTAAAAGGTACGGCAAACACTAACGTGTCCGAAACAAACCGTGTTGGTTTATTCGTATGAAATATGACGTGACCCTTCGATATACCGACTAGTTTATTATTTTTTTTCAGGAATTGTCTGGTTGCAACACGAAACTATTGACCGTAAGGCGGAAGGGCGTTCAACATCTTAAAAAAGCAATGATTGTCATTACCTGATCCCAAGCAACCTTTCTTTGTATATTATTTATATTGGGTTTCTTTTATTAGGCCAGCAGAAGTTATTATAAAATTCGGTATTAAGTCCTGGGGTTGAAGTCCTGAATTAGGCGGAAAGGGTCGCGTGTGTGCAGAACACCTGCTAGACGATATACCTCATAACAGTTCCAATGGCTCCGATAAATCTTGAATTTTGGGATAGCGGACCTTCTGTCAGAGATTTCAAGGATAGTTTGAAACGAGATAAAGCGTGGCGTTCGACAGAAACCTTGTTACTTATGATCATAGGCGCTTTCCGATTCATGTGTTTCAAAATGCTCATACTACTGTGAATCTGGCAGAAATAAACGTGTCAGTGATTAGTGAAAGCCACCAAATCAAGATTTAAAGGTCAACCAGATGCTCTGCCATGGATTGACTTGCCGTCAGGAACACTAGCATCACTCCGACGGTTAACTCTCCTAAAACGTTATACTCCCGTAGCCAACTCTGATCAGTTATAAATTGCCTCCAGTGACGCAACAGCTGACGAAAAAACAACTGAGGAAACCTGAGTACTTTTACAGCAATTAGTTTTTACTGTTATGGTAAATAGCGACAGTTTAAATCCGGTTGGTTCAAATGGAGAAGTGTTCAGGCATCCGTTGAGTACAACAGATAATCTGCTTAAGTTTTGCTTCTTCAGGCGAACTCAAAGACCATGTGGGGTTAACGAAATACACTCATTTGCAGACAAGGTTGGTTTTGAGAGAGATTCATCCAGAACTCAGCTGAAGCTCTCGTTTGTGATGGTTCCAAGCAACCGAATGTGCTGCACCGGGCTGCCTCATGTTTCAGTTGCCACGGTATTCAAGATATCGCGATACATGCATATTCGTAATGCACTACTCATAAGGTTGCTGAAAACTATTTAACAGCCCACGACTGGTTTCGGCCTCCCTGAGGCTCATCAGGTAGGCGCAGTCCCCGAGTTTCCTTCGACCTTATGTTCTACTTGAAACCTAATTGCACGAAGTTAGCGAAGTACACTCATTAGCGAACGAATTTGGTTTTGCGAGAGACTCATCACAAACGAGAGATTTAGCTGGAATCCAGATGAGTCTCTCGCTAAACCCACTTTGTTTGCAAATGAGTGCGTTTCGCTAATTTCGTGCAGTTTGGTTCTCAGTAGAACATAAGGTTGACGGAAGCTCGGGGACCGCTCCAAGAACGGCGCAACCGGTCATAGGCTGTCAAAGAATTTTCAGCAACCTTATAGATAGTGCATTACGAATGTACCATGTGGGGTTTTTGTGATTCCAAGGATCACAGCCGCAGTGCGAAAGCCGACGCTTGTCTGTTAATAAGTACCACAAAATGACCACAGGAATGACACGTTGCTGAGGGGTAATGCCGGATCTATAAAAAGCAATATTCCTTGATTGCTTTAGTATTTAGCTTTAGACGTCTAAATGCTCACGTCCCTAGCCACTTTTCAGCTAGGTGTGGATGCATATATACACGGATCGGAGCACTATCTTGTTCAAGGATGATATACGCGTTCACACCGTTGGAAAACGCACGCGCGGCCAAGCACTCTGATTTATTACGTTTGGCACATAATGCCAAGTCAAAAAGGCTTCATTTACTGGATGGACCTCCAAGTATGTGAGCTGTGTTGTGAATGGAAACCGGTGCGGTCAAATCCTGACCGTCTTGCTTCATCGCCCAAAGTCCTATTCTTGATTTCTAACGGTATTTATGCAAGTTGCTTCAGTCTTTCGCGGGACACGGTTGAATAGGCCAGACTACCCTATTTTCTACCATCTATGTGGTTCAATTGCCAAGAGCATCGCCTCAGTGATGCCGTAAATTTCCCGCCGAAGAACTGTGTGCTATGTTGCCTTTCACCAAATGTTTATTTCGTGTCAATTAATGCCGTCTTTACAGGGAGTATCGGGCATTTACCTAACCGAAATCGTCGCTTGATGATGTGTTATTGGCAGCACTTTGTGAGCTGACCTGAACCACCTTCAGTCATGCAGGTGGGAGTACGCCGTATGCTGGCGTATCTGAAGGATGCACGAAAGTTCATGCAGAGTAACATTACATGTAGCACACATTATGAACTATTACACATTGCAAACAATCACCGATTGTCTTTGGCAGTTGGTGACTGACACGTTACATTAGCGGAGCATATTAGCATATATATAGGGTCACAATATTCAGTATTCGGCTGCCAAGCAACATGTAACAAAAAGCTCACAACCGTGTCGTGCCTCAGGGTGATGAGGAGTTGACATTCGGTGGTGAGGGTCTGCAACGTCATTCCAGCATCCCTCTCAATTCTGTGAAGCAGTAGGTTTCTTGCATCTTGGGTCGACTGAAGACTGGATACAAAAATGAGACCTTTATACTTATTCCCCGTCATTAAGCTGAGCTTGAAGCCCTCGCGTTCCCAACTGACATCGGCAAAATTGGTGAAATCGTAGTAATATTTTTTTCAGCTCGAGGCACTGGTAACGGATATTGAACAGCGATATTTAATCCCGAATATCTGGGACAGTGTTCTGACCTTTTCATCAAAGCTGAGATAGATGGGTAACTTAAGGAGGATGCAGTTTGTGTGCCGTTCATGCTCCTATGTGCCGATTCTTCGCAGCACGAATCATACTTTCTGTCCGTCATCGAACTTGTAAAGATCAGTTTTGAACATGTCTTTGTGCCGCTTGAAATATAAGCCAAATTGTGAAAAGAAAGTGGGTCGAATATGAACTGTGTGATTGAGACCACGGCTATGCCAATCGAGGAAACAGAAGGCTCACCAGTACTGGCTGCTTCTGTCTGGATGTGGAGTTTCTGGGTCGGTGCTTCAATAAGCTCCATTTGCGCCTCTGCGAACTGGTTTTGTTGCAGCTATAATAATTCTTGGAGCTGATTTAGTTCGGTTAACGTCGTGGGTTCCAGTTCGCCAATTGTAATAATGGTATTTTCCTCCGCTTGGTTGGCGGTCTGAGCCTCCCAAGATAGCGCTCCCGTCGAAAAACACCATCAAAGGTGGCAACGTATAATAACGCCTAAATCCAGGCCAACTCACCTGCAAGACATTACCATATAAAATGTATGACCCGACAATACACTGGAAATTCTCACTTCTTCTGGATAAGTGATTGACAACCGGCATTTGGCGAACACTGGGTCATGATTGGCTTTTTGGACCAGATTTCAGACCAATCAGAGCTTACCTTGTTGTCGAACCGGCAAGTAGCACTAAGTTTTGGCGAACAGGAGTTCCTAGGTGCAAGCGATAAAGCGGTACCGGTGTGGAATTCCGCCTAGCAACTCTCCAGTGACATAGACTTGAAACCGGAGATTTTGCTTGTAATGGCCTCATCGGCTTGCAAATCCCGTCTGCCCAGTCTCCCGGTCGTAATGAGCTCTCGGTCTGGGCTGCTAATTGAGCAGCTGAGTGATTTTTTGGATTGATGCCGATATAAAAATGTCCGGAAGCATCAGCCGACTCAAGTTGTTCGGTTCTGTTGGAAGGATCTGTCGGTGTGATTTGGTCCGCATGCCGGATGTACCTGGCGGGGCCGAGTTCAGCCGTGGGGGCACCCTGCCGTGCCGGCGAAGAATGTGTTCTGGAATCCACGTAAGGTGCTTGCCGCTGTGGTCGGCGGGGGAGCCCGTTGTTGCTCCGTGATGCCGGTTGAACTGTTGCTCTATTCTTGTGTTACGGTGACCAGACTGCCTTTTCTATGGTTGGATAGTGTCATGCGGTGCTCGAAGCTTCTTTCTTGACAGTGCCCTGCTGGTGAGACTCCAACAGGCGGGTTGGGGTTTGACTTCACTCGGTATGTCAGCAGGAACCTTTGTAATATCTGCTCGATTGGTTCCACTTTTTGGACTTCTGTAGTACATGCTTCAGAGTGTCAACGAAGCCTTGACACTCCGAAGCCGTTTTACTGTGTATGAAACGGCGGCGAGCTGATATGAGTTATGCCGTACTCCCTGCAGAATTCTGCGAACCTCGACGAAGTGAAGTGATTGCCGTTGTCGAATACAATAGGACCTTGGGTTCAAAAGCAACTGAACAATCACCGGAGTTACAGAACTGTAGTAGTATTTGTAAGGCTGCTCACTAGAAGAATCTCCGGCCATTTGACGCTTGCCTCGACCGCGACCAAAAAGTATTTGCCACAAACTGGACCCGCATAGTCGATGTGAAGACGAGACCAGGGTTCAGTTTGCTGCGTCCGCGACCATAAATATCCTTCACGTGTGACTTGTATAGCGCACCATATATAAAATGTATGACGGGACAACAACATTGGGGCTCATTGGCCACACAATACTCTTAGTTGCAAAACCTTTGCGAATGGAATGAAACTTTTTACACCGAAACGTAGCATTTTGTTGCGTGTGTTCGAACCAAGAACCACTCTAATCTACTTTCATATTTTCGCGGCTCTACTCAAGCAATCATACCTCTGGCCAAAAATTCTGATGGGATGCTTTTCTAGTATCGCTGGAAGCCCGGGATGCCTGAGGCTCAAACTTTGGACGGGTACCCTGAACTCAGTTGCCTGTCTGTTTTAGTCCATCAGGGACACGTGGTAGCTTTCGATTCAATTCCATTGTACGAATACTGTGCGCCGACAACATTCCGAAAATTTTGATGTGATCTGGGTGCGCCATTGGCAAGCGGCATTCGGCGAATACTGGGCCATGATTGGCTGTTTGGTCCGGGCTTTAGACCAATCGGATCCCGCCTTGTTGCCGAACTTTTGGCCAATCTTGTGTGGGATAGGCTTCTTGGTGTTGAGTTCTGGTGTTGAGTTCCGCCTGACACCAACACATTGAATTGCCAAATCAACCCAAATGGAACTCTTGGCAGCCTAGATGCTGCACAATACTTAGGTAATAGACAATTGAAAGGACTTGGACAAGGGACGTGTTTGGAGGCGTCGTCGAAGAAAGAGCTTTGACGGCGAATAATACGTTTCTCTTGCATATTAGAAGACGGTTTGAGGGCTACATCGTGAGAATTTGATTCGAAAGTCTTACCAACAAGGTAGTGGGATAATATGCGTTTTGTTAGAGGACCTTCTCCTTAGCTTCTAACTCAAATGTCCACTCCGGGAGACAGCGGTCTTTAGGTTTCTCTTTAAGGACGCCTGCCAGTGCCAGCGACTCAATAGATGAACCCCCTTGACTGTATGGTACTGGCCTTGCCCGAGGAAAGCAGCCTCGGTCAATAAACACGGACATGCTGGTCATCTGAGGGAAACGCCTTGATGCTTTGTAATAACGGTCATGCCTCAGCCCATTCTTCGGTCTGAACATTCCAAGAGAGCATTTTCTGAAAAAGAATCATCAAAGATGCACAGAGTGCATCAACTCCTAAAAACAGTGCACCGCGTCGTATTTAAAGTCCATGAGGCGACATTATTCTGAAAATTAAGACTCCTGGGATGACCACTGACAAACGGCATGTCATCATCATCATCAAAGACAGCAACATCAGTGTTGACACTGATGCTTCACTGCCGTACAACCATGAATTTCATCTAGTTTCATATGCATATATATATATATATAATTATATATAAAAAGCCCTAGAGTGAAAAGAAGAGAAAAGAGTGGATGAGGGAGGGACCTAGTGCTGGCCTATGTCAAGCATTCTGAGGTGCCTACACCTCCAACCGCTCAATCAGACAATCTGGAAAGAAACTGACAGCATGAACGCCACTGACATCGATTAGCCGCCATTTCTTGCAACGTCTCCAGCCAAGCACAGGCGGGGTCACGGGGACCCCATCCTGGAAGGCGTACAACACCAACAACACCCAAACTCTTCGTGATCTCTTTCACGCCTTTCTGCCAAGTCATGCGCTGTCCACCTCGCGGTTTGCGCCAGTCTGAAGGAGGCACGGAGAACAACACTCGTCTCGGTAGACGGTGTTTCGGCATGCGTAGCACATGACCGAGCCATCGTAGTCGGTGGTGCTGGATGATTTCCCAATTGATGTACCTGCAGCACAACCAAATACCCGTTTTCTAATCACCTCGTGACTAACACGCTGACGCCATCCAAAACCAGCCACGCTTCTGAGGCATCGGTGGTCGAAAACCTGGAGACGCCTCACATCATCTGTCCGTAGAGGCCATGTCTCGCACCCATACAACAATACAGCCCTTACTGTAGCCTGGTACACACGACCCTTAAGATCTAGTGAGATGCCTTTTTGACGCCACAAGTGACGCAAATTAGCAAACGTGATTCGAGCCTTTGAGATTCTTGCACTGACTTCATCAGACACACTTCCGTCAGAGCTAATACAACTACCGAGGTATGTAAAGTTTTCCACAATCTCCAGTGATTCTCCTTGAATTTTAAGGGATATGTCCGGAGACTGCACGTTCTGAAGCATGACTTTGCACTTTGAAGGTGCAAGGCGCATGCCAAAAGATGGTATGATGGTGGTCAGTCTGTTCAACAGGGCTTGTGCTTCACTTTCGTCTTCAAAGATGAGGGCGATATCATCTGCGTACTCCAGATCGACAAGGCTCTCACCAGCAACGATTTGAACACCGGGGTTTTGAAGACCTTCCAGCGTTCGCCTCATTATTTCATCAATGACGAAGTTGAACAAGAATGGAGAGAGTGGACATCCTTGTCTGACACCCACTTTGTAGGGAAGCTTTTGGAGAGCTCACCATACACTCTCACCCGCCCAGAAGTATGTGAATATAGGGATCGGATTATGTTTACAAACTTCTGGGGCATACCCTGTTGAGCAAGTATATTTAACAGCACTGACCGATCGACAGAATCAAACGCACCCTTGAAGTCAAGGAACACCAAGATTGTGGGTCGTCTGTACATGTGGCGTTGCTCTAACACCTGACGGAGTGTGAAGATGTGGTCAATGCAGCCTCTACCCGGTCGAAATCCCGCTTGATTCTCACGAGTCAAGGTTTCGCGTGCCATCGTAAGACGACGAAGAATCAATGACGCCAGAAGCCTTGTCACAACAGGAGTCAAACTAACACCTCTGTGGTTGCTACATTCACTGCGAGTACCCTTTTTGAAAATGGGCACTACTATCGATTCACCCCAGTTGTCTGGGACGGTCTCTTTCTCCCAGATAGACCCAAATAGTCTAGACAGGCACTGGCTGAGGAGCCCACCGCCATCCTTGAAAAGAGCAGGTGGAAGGTCGTCAGGACCAGCAGCACGATGACGCTTGAGTAGAGAAATACACTCGGACACTTCTGAGACCGAAGGCGACTCCATATTTACGGTCCAGCTTTCTGTTGAAGGCCAGGTTCTGGATTGGAGGTAGCAGGTGGCCAGCTGAATTGCTGTTCAAAGTACTGTGCCCAGCGGTCCAGACGTTCTGCTTTATTGCATATCAGGGAGCCATTTTGGTCTCTGATTGTTTCGCTGACAAGAGGTTTTCGAGGACCAGTCGAACGAATCAAATGGAACAGCCTGCGCACATTTCCAGCATTCTTTGCATCTTCCATTTCTTCGGCCTTTCGGGTCCACCAAGCTTCTCGGTCTGCACGGACACTCAGTTTCACTTGGCGTCGGATGATGCGTCGGGTGGAGTTGTGGTGGCGGCCAGGGGGAATCTGTCGCCGGGTCTCCAGCAAAGACACGGTCCTATCAGAGATCCAATGTTTGAATGAGGTTGGCTGGGTTGTACCGCAAACAGACGTTCCGACCTTGAGTAGCGCTTTGGATATCTTTTCCCAGTGGCCGTTTATATCCGACACCGTACCGTCCGGCAGGCATTCGACGAGCTGGTTTTGATAGTTTCGTTTGACTTCTGGATCCACTAGCTTCTCAATGGCTAAGCGAGGTGTGCGTTTTGCGTACACCTGAAAAGCGCAATGAAAAGCAGCAGCGTACAAGTGCATGGTCGGAGTCCACGCTGGTGTTCCAGAAGGAGCGGCAAGCGGTGATCGACCCTCGCCACCGATAACTCACGGCGATGTGGTCTATTTGGGTTCGTCGCTGGTTTGTTGGTGGGCACCACGTTGTCAAGCGATTTCCGCTGTTCCGGAAATTCGTACTGCAAAGGAACAGTCTGTGATCGGCACACATCTGAAGCGGTCTCCGTTGTCCGTGCGTCTCGTGTCCAAACCAAGACGACCACCCAATCGGGCCTCAGCAGCGCTCAGTCTACCTACCTGGGCGTTCATATCACCAGCAACCACAACGATATCTGAGGTTTTAACCTGCTGTAGAAGGGCACCTAGAGCGTCATAGAAACTGTCCTTGGCAGATTCAGAGCTACAGTCAGTTGGGGCGTAAGCAGACAATAAACAAGGTGCGATGGACCTCACTTCCTCTAGATTCTCTCACAGATGTTGCCAAACGAACCGCACAGAGGCGACTATCAACGGGTATCCAATCAAGCAGAGACGCTTCCGCTCGTTCGCTCAATACAATACCCACCCCAGCATATCCAGCTGCAGCGGCCTCTGCATCACCAGAGGTGCGCAGCCGGAACCTGGAAGAGAGCGAGGGGGCAGTCAGTTCGATCACGGTACTTGCGTCCTGCGTCCTTGTTTCTGACAGACAACATACATCAATGCTGAGGGAATCCAGCGTACGAGCAAGAGCCACCTGTTGACCTGCTTGCTTCAGTGAACGAACATTAAAGGTGGCTAAGTAGACAGGCTTTCGGGGTTTGAAAACAGACTTCGAAGTGTTTAGGGATGTAACTGAACTCGGACGTACAGAATCTGCAGCTAAGTGTGATGCAGGGCGGGCAAACCGATCAGTCCTAGAGCTGGGACCTGCGGAGAAAGTATTAAAATTGGGGCGGAGGGTGGAAGACGGAAAACGTGAAAGTGTAAGAAGGAGGCGTCAGCAGTAGCATGTTTTCGCTTACCCGCCCTGCTGTATGCAGCAAGTAAGGCGACCCGGCTGATGGCACCACGCGACGGCCGATGTGGCATGAAAGTACTGTTAGTTGTAAATGTCATGGTTGTACGAGGGCTGGGATACTGCCAGGGCGCCCACACCTAGACAGGAGGACGATTAGGGTCCTCAACCAAAGCCTTTGGCTCAAAAGCCTAACCGCAAGGCAGCGGTGTTGGGCTGGAAATGCAAGTACATTACCATTTTTACGGAACACGTCGCCACACATGTTCCAACCCCCAACCTGGAGGGCCAGGAGACTGTGTTCGTCAGACCTCTACCCATGGACCAACCTGGTATGAGAGACTCTGTGAGTGACGCGGGCACCCCCCAGTATAGCTCAATGGGTCGCCGAGGTACACAAACCGCCACACCACGGTAAGGTCCAGTCTCTTCGTGACGGACAAACGGCATGTGATGGATCCTGAATCCTGATTACCTCTTGTGTCCACCCACTCGGCTAACCAGGGCTGACCTTGAGTCTGGACCGGCCAGTGGCCCGATCTTCTGGCCAGTCGGGTGTGGGTTATTCCTCTTAGTCGTTCCAAAGTTAAACTGCGATCGGTCAAGCGGTTTTGGTGCGGGGTCCCCCCTAAGATGCTTCCACACTCTTGTCACAGAGTACAACACAATTCCGTCTCCAGACTATCTTTTAATAAGCTTTCCTGCACAACAAGCACTCGTTGTTCTTCGGGCTGGCCCCCCGTTGATTTTCGTGGCATAATTGAACCGTTAGTAACTGAGTTCCACGCAAATGCATGCACGTTGCAGCACGGAAGCCCAGTCACCATGACAAGGTGACAGCTTTTCGTTGGGATGCGCTCTATCGCTATTTCCCTCCAATTTTACTCAGTTCTCTTACTCCTAACTCCTGGGACCTTCGCTCACAGACGCTGAGTAAGCCTATTCTGTTGCTCTGTTTGACCCAGAAACCCTAGAAATTCATTATATTTTAAACAACATGATCATTTTTTGCACAGTTCACCCTGCCCTGCGCACCTATCAAGTGCAGAGTGGATGTTTTCAAACCCGAACCTCATGCACGTGCAGGAGAACTAATCGATGTTGTGGTTACGTCCGCCTATATGGGTAGCTGCAGACTGGTGAAAGTTCGGATTCTTTACCGAATAGGGAAGGCCAGCCTACCGTTTATTGTACTCCGACATCTGCGGCGCCGAAGTGACAGCTTGGCTATCAAAGGTAGAATGTGCAGTGCCGTGATCCGATCTGTTTTACATTATGGATCACAGACTTGGCAGCTGCACGCACAGGTTCTTCGGAGACTTTCTGTGTTTGACTATCGATTTCTCCGAAACGCTGTGCGTGTCTTGTGGGGACATCAGGTTAGTAATGCTGAGGTACGCCGGATTGTTTTCGGAAAAGTTCGCTCTTCTCCGATAGGTCAATCTGTCACATGCCACACGATACGCTGGTTAGGCCGCCTACCTCGTATGCCAGAGGCCCTTTTGCCTCGTAAAGCATTGTCTGTCCAGCGTAGTATCGGAAGGAGACGGCCGAGGGGCGGTCAGTCCATGGCTTGGCACCGAATTATGAAGACCCTCACCAGTCAGGTCGGTTGTGTTGATGACTGGCGTCTCCTCGGATGGGGACCGTAGGACGAGCTAAATGAACGTGACAGATGTGGCTGTCATGCAACCAATGGTGGTCTTGCTCAAGGCTACCACCTTCACTGCGTGGTTCTCATTTCCTGTTGTACTGGACGAACAGATCCATTTATCATCAATGCATAGATTGGGCCATCGTCTCCAACGCGTAGCACTAATTTCCCCATTCTCCTTATCCTCGTTTAACGAAGCTGTGTCGGTCGGGACCACTGCACTTCAGTGTACGATTCGTGAACTGAACTGAACAGCTGTCTGGGAAGGACGGTGTATCCCAGATGAACGCAGATAGGCTGATTAAGGAATTCATCACTGTCCTCGAACAGGCAAGGTGGAAAGTCGTCGGGACCAGAATCATGATGACGTTTCAGTAGGCACTTCTGAGGCTTAACGTGACTCGATATTCACAGTTTACATTTCCATCAAAGACGGACAGTCCGAATTGGAAGCAGCAAGTGTCCAAATGATTTGTTCTAAATATTTTACCCTACGGTCCAATAGTCTGCACAAACACTCAGGTTTACCTGGAGTCGGATGATGCGTCGAGTTCAGTTGTGTCCGCAATCAGGAAGAATCTGTCGCCGGACCTCCAGCAAAGCCAGAGTTCCATCGGAAATCTAGTGCCTGAATGAGATTGGCTGAGGTGTACTGCAGTTGCAGGTCCAGGCATCAAGTTAGGCTTTGGATATCTGTCTCCGGTGATCGTTAGCATCTGACATCGGACTAGCCGGCAGGATTTAAAGGAGCCCGTTCTGGTGTTTCTTTATTTCCGAGTCCAGCTTCTTATTGGCTGAGCACGGTATGCTTGTTTCGCGTGGGCTTCGTAGGTATTTCAGAAGGAGTGGTAAGCAGTGACCGATCCTCACCACTGGTAACTGATGGCAATGTGGTCTACTTGGGTTCAGGACCTGTTCTTTGGTGGATACCACGTAGTCAAACGATTTTCCCTATTCCGCAAAACGTTACAGCAAGGGAACAGTCTATGATCAGCGCATATCTGCAGCAGGCGCTCTCCGTTGTCCGTGCATATCGTATTCAACCCAAGACCACCATCCAGCTGGGCCTCAGCAGCGCTTTGCCTACTTATCTGAGCTTTCTTGTCACTAATAACCACCGCGGTGCCCGAGTTTTTAGCCCATTGTAGAAGAGCACTTAGAGAGTCATAGAAACTGACCTTGGCGGATTCAGAGCTACAGTCTGTCGGAACGTAAACAGACATAATAAGCAGGATGTAATGGATTTCCTCATCATTATTGGCAGCAATACACCAGTAATGTATACGGATGCTTAGCTGTCATACAACCGTGAGGGAAGAAGGCCTTAGTACAATAAAAAGAAAAGGGCAGTGACTTAGTGCAAATAAGTCCCATGTCCTTAAGGAAAACAACCAAGAATAGTGTCTAGACAGCAAATAAAACAAATATCTGACCGTCATGTCAAAGTAAGGCGCTATCAGCAGGATTAACCAAGCGTCCTTTGCGAACCTCACTCGTGCTAAGACCAGCGCACAATGACAGGTGAACCTTAGTTAGGCAGTCTGGCTAAGAAGTGACAAATTGCGCGTCACGGATCGGTTGCGGGCTATGTCCTGCAGGATTTCCAACCAACTGGAGGCAGGATCACATAGGACCCAGCCCGTAAGGTGCAGAACATTCTTTTCCTACTCAGTTTGACAATACCCACCCTCAGTTCAGGTTTCCATATGGCATGCTCTTCACGGATCTTTCGCCAACAATCGCTCTGAGGAGACCGTATACGTCACACATGTCAAAGCTATCTCAACCTTATTAGTCTAATCTGCTGTTCCAATGAATGGGACTCACTACGAGGTACCCGCTTACGCACCACTCGTTGCGAACCCGCTCCAGTCAGCTTACCCTTCATACGCTAAGGATACACCGGTGATCAAACACCTAAAGACACCTGAGGTCTTCAGGTCGGAGGGGGCAGGTTTCACAGCCATACAGCAGGACCTTTCTTAAGACTATCTTGTATACACGGCCCTTTAGATTCGACGAAATTTGGTTCTGATGCCATAAATGACGCAGGTTGGCGAATGTTGCTCGCGCCTTGATTATGCGCGCACTAACTTCATCTCTTACAGTACAATAACGGTTTATGCAGCTGCCAAGATACGTGAACCGATAAGAAAACTCAGGCTCTTTATTCTGAAGCTTCAAAAAGACACAGAAGGGTGGGAAATCTTGAAGTAAGGCTTTGCACTTTAAAGGTATGGAATGCGTGTCATGCATGAGATCACCTCCGATATTCTGGTTTAAAGTGCTTCGCGCAAACAAATAATTATTAAACAACAAAAATATGTCGTCCGCCTAGCCCAAATCGATTAATGTCTTTCCATACTTGATTTCCATACCTGAATTCACGGTTCGTGGGGTGTGCACTCCATGATTACGTCGATGGAAAAAATCCAACAAAAAAAGGAGATAGGAGACAAACCTGAGGAACTCGAATACTTCTCAGGAACCTACTGGACGGTTCATTGCGCTCCCCAATCTGACCGGAGTTATGGGAATGAGGGACACGAAGAATGTTTGGGAACTTCAAGTGCATCCTTCTTGGCCAAGAACATTTAGGAGAACTAATTTATCCACAGAGTCAAAGGCACCCTAAAGTCGAGAAAGCCTGCGACTTTCTTTTGGCGGTATAAGCGGCACCGCTTAAGCACTTGACATAATGTAAAGACATGATCAATGCGTCCTATGCCAGGTTGAAATCCTGCTTAATTCTGTCAGACTTGCGCCGCACTATCAAATCAGATCGTTCAGCTTAACACCCTTTCCATGCTTAGCTGCCATGCCAACGGAAGGAGGCACGATGGCTAGCATAACGCCAGGTTGCCTAAGCCTACACAGCAGCACTCGAGATACTGAGGTTGGTTCCCAACCGGTCCGTAGGCTGGCGCATAAACCACTGAGCTACCTCGAGCCTTGTAAGAGAAGGAAGTAGTCATGTCACGACAGTCGTGAGACTTATACCCCTATGGTTGAAACAGTCGGTTCGAGTGCTTTTTTGAACAAGGGTACGACCGGTTACTGGTCGCAATTGTTTGAAGCATGTTCTTCGTCGGAAAACACGTACGAACGATACAGTCAAAGCGGAAACAGCACATTCCCTTTCATCTTTGAAGGTTATTTTGGAAGGCTCATCTGGTCCAGCAGTCCGATACTGCGTTGAGGCAGGAATTCATAGTGGTGCTTCGTCAACTGAAGTGGGATCTTTACTCACACATAGCGACTCTGAATGAGCAGGTCGAGTAGAAGGCTTAGGCAAAGGACAAATTGTTGTTGAGAATGTTCCACACAGTTATCTAGCCGTTGGTCTTTATTACGCCTCATTCCTAGTAGTATCATTGATTGGCTTACTTGCAGAGGGCCTTTTAGGTACAATTTTGCCTAGCCCTCATGTCCCTCGAAGGAAGCACAAGGGTCGAGATACTGCCAGGTTACTGTTATATCATCTTTGATAATTTATCAGTCAGACACGTTAGATCACCGGAATGGAGAAGACAAACAACTTCGAGGAAGTTGTACTGCAAACAAGTGGATCGTTCCGTGGTATGGAATTCAACTGAACCAGAATATAAAAGGAGCTAACAGTCCAATAGGATGTCAGTGAGAGGCTGAAATGTAGAAACAAGGTTTCAATTTACAAGACAAATCGTTAGTAAAATGGATTTGTTCGTTTGGAGGTAGTCCTCCTAATAGTTACCCAAGCCTAAACGTGAGCAGTCGAGATGCAAAGGTCGGCTTCGAACCACGGAGCTTCCGGTTAATACGTTCATGCCTTCACCACCGAGCCATCTCGAGCTCGAGACGGCCAGTCCTAGACAGGAGAACGATTAGGGTCCGCACCCAAAACGATTCGCCCAAAGGCCTGACTGTAGGGCAACGGTGCTTGGCTTGAGACTACTCGAGTGGTTCAAATATTAGGGAGTGAAATGCCAAACATTTGTTCCAATCTGGAGGTAAAGGCGGCTGATTTTCAGGCCTTTGTTCATTGGTAAGCTTGGTAGGGTTTATTAGTGCACAGTTGATGATGGCCATAATATGATTCAGAAGGTATATATGCACTAATAACAGTCTTTACTATGGTTGACAGTGGTGAGTTGCAACACGTATAAAAATAAATACAATGCAGAATGTGGAGCAAGACAAAAGGGGAACTTATCGGTTCTGAGAGTCCCGTGGTGAAAGTCCGGACGGCGGTAACGTGTTTTCTCCGCAGCATAGTTGCTACACGTGTTCCATATTGTCCGTGGACTTGTGGAGGGCGGTTGACGTCCTGCTCCCTGCGCGCGCGCGAGTTTTGTGTGTCTTGACTGTGCTCGGCTTTCCTATATGTAGGTGCGTTTGCGTGTACGTGGGTGTCAGCACATGACTTGTTGCTACGCCTACTGGCCGGTAGAGACAGTCAATATCAGATGAGTCACCCTTGTGTGTCGCGATTTGTGAGTGTAGGGTAAAAAGCGAGTCTCGTGATCTAGGGGCGATTGTGAGCTGTGTAGTCAAGTGAGTCACGATTGTGTAGCGTGGTTTGTGAGTGTAAAAAAGGACAGATCTCGTGATCTAGTGAGTGCCGGTGGGCTGTACAGTAACGTATGTTGGTGAAGGGGCCGCTACAGGTTTTGCACGAGCATCCTGTGGTGCGACTCAGTGGGTTACTAATATATTCAAACGGTTGCACCGTGCTAAGTTTCAGTCTCCTCGCGGGATCGTTATATCTCACTTCCTCAAAATTCTTTCACAGATGTTGCCAAACGAACCGCACTGAGTCGACTTCCAACAGGCACCCAGCCAAGCAGAGGTGCCTCCGCTCACTGGGTCAACACAATGCCCATCCCGGCATATGCAGCTGTAGCAACCCCGAATCACCAGAATTGAGCGACCGAAACCTGGTAGAAAGCCAGTTACCGATCACTTTTATTACATACTTACATTCTGGAGCCTTTTTTTGACTGAGAGAATCCAGTGTACGAGCAGGAGACGTAAGTCGTCCTGCTTGCTTCAGTGTACGAACATTGAAGGTAGATGAATAAACCAGGTTTCGGGGGTTGAAAATAGACCTTGAGGTTTTTGACTTCTTAGTGAAAGCGGACGCGCGGAAGCTGCAGCTGACTTTGGTGCATGTCAAAACGGTCATTCCTAGTTCTGGAATTTGCAGAGAGGGTATTCATATTAAGTTGGGATATGGCAGAAGAAGGACTATATGAAAGTGTAAGGAGGCGTTTGTCGCGTTCCGGGGTCCCGATTCAAGAAAGGCTGCACTTATTCTCATAGTCCTCATCACTGACAGTAACACCACATCAGACAACTTTTGCCCTATTGTCGTACAGCCGTGTCAGTTTATTTCAATAAAGCCTAATAATGGAAAGAAGAAAGAGATGGGGAAGGGAGGAGGGCCTTGGGTAGCCCACCACAAACACCCGAGGTGTCTACATCTCCAGCACTCAGTTAGATAATCCGTATAGAAACTGACAGCATGAACGCCACTGACATCGGCCAGCCGCCCTATTGTTCAGTGTCCCCAGTCAAGCTCGGTCACACGTAAACTCTTCATGACATCCTTCATTTCCTTCTGGCACCTCAAATTCCATCCACTTCTATGAATTAGGTGCGGAAAACAGCGCTCGTTTAGGCAAGCTAAACCTATGACCAAGTCACCTCAGCTTCCATTTCTGGATGCATTCTTCCAGTGAAGTATCCTCTGCTTCATTTCGAACTCGCCGATTCCAGCTATAGTTCTAGGACATCGGTGATCAAGGATCTGGGGATATCCCAGATTCTTCGCTGAAGTGGTCAAGTCTCGCAGCCGCACAATAATACGGCGGGCGCAATAGTCTGATATACGCCTTCTTTGAGACCCTGCGATATGCCATTTTGACGTCGCAAGTGGCACATATTGGTTAAAACAGCTCTGGCCCTCCAGCTTCGTGCGTTTGCTTCGTATGTCACCCTACCGTCGGGGCTAATGCAACTTCCGAGTTACTTATAGCGTTCCACAACTTCCACTCTCACTCCCTGAATTCTCAACGACTGGTCATCCTGCACCATGGCTTTGTTCTTTAATAACACGAATCCTCCCGGGCGTTGGTAGGAATCTAATCTAAGCTAGTGTCTCAGGCCAAACACCCAACACAGTCCAGAATTCCACGAAGCTTGGGAAACCTCTTCTTAGACGGGATTAAATGCAGTATCATGGGCGCAAGTTTTATTTAAACAGACGTCCGTAATTATTTATGTGGTTTGCACTGAGGCTTCTTGTTATTCATTATGTATAAGCGTCAAGATTGAATAGTGTATGTAGACGGCGAAAAACAGTGGGAAAGGTTGGACCCAAAATAGAGTCAGTGGTTTTTAGTACGTGATTAATTTGTTGTATAGAAAAAAAATAATCAGTTGTGATAACAAACCACAACCAAGGTGGCTGCTCGAAAAAAGTACCAATATTTAAGAGGTTGTCTGTTCTGTTGGAGTGAGGTTGAGCGCAAACTGAATGTGGTGATAGACACGTTTTGGATCTGGAATCCTATTCGGCTGCCCGGACTGAAGTAAGGGGTCTTTTTCAGACGGCATGGGCACCCAGAGCCCTCAACTGAAGTATTCGACCCGCAACGCGGCGAAGCTAGCCCGCTGTCCAATGGGAGTGGGCGATCACGACTCTAGTTCATGCGCTTTTTGAGTAGCTGGAAACCATTCGCGTTCTTCAGTACGCCTCGTGATCACTAGTCGAAAGGCGTCATGCAGCACGGTACAGAGTTTCATCGGGCTGCCAGCCATATAGTACCGTGTACGCTCTTCTTATCGTCTTTTGAAGAAGGTATGGTGATAACTTAATTAAAAGATCCATTTCTGGGACGACAAGGCTGGCCTTTTGACTAATTTATTCCTACGGAGCTGTTTCTACGCCGTTCTTTACTTTCTCACCCTTGTTCAGTGACCAAGTCACGCTAGCTTTTGACGCGACACCATCACTGAGCGTATTTACCACTTATGGGGAACCACTCAACCAGACCAGGACCCATCCCGTTCTTCACACTTTTCTTACAGCCGCTTATGCACCAATGGTTTATTCGTAACCAAGTCCCTTCCAATAGGACGTACGTGGACGTCTTTCCTTGCACGTTCTGGAGACAGGCGGTTCCATCCCATCCTCATAAACTGGATTACATCCTGGTCTTCTCGCACCGACCTCCGGTGAGAGGCTGTAGTTTTAAACTAAAAGGGATTCACTTGATAAGTTTTTCATCATCATCATTGCGCATTGGAGGCGTGAGCTGCGTAAATGCACCACTGTCAATGGGCTGTTACGTCGGGGAATTGGGAAGGGGGCTATGCATTGAAGGCAATAGCTTGGATGCATGAGCGCCATTGAGGGCGCGATTGGGCCATGTCTGACAATGTCTCTAACCATTGATGTGGCCCGTCTCGGGGTCCCCATCCAGGAAGATGGCAGTGACCAGCGCAGCTGAGTTTGCTGGTAATGGCTTTTATACTTTGCTGCCAAGTCATTGTTTGACCGCCTCTGGCTCGTTTCCACCCTTCATGTGGTTGTGCGAAAAGAACCCTTCGAGGAAGTCGGTCGACTGGCATGCGCAGCACGTGGCCAAGCCAGCGCAGCCTATGCAGTGTGATCAGTTCATCTATCGAGAGTGAGTTATTTCTCCCGAATACCATTCGACGTACTTCAGCATTCCCTATCCGGTGTTCCCACCAGATTCGGGCAATGCTCCGGAGACATCGGTGGTCAAACACTGAAAGTCGTTTGACGTTCTCGGCGCGCAGCGGCCAGGTTTCTGTACGGGGTTTTTACATGGCTTTAAAATTTCGGATAACAGCACACCATCAAGACTGTTGCCTGAAGCGCGTCAATGTTCGTCGACTCGAAAAAGACGACTGTTTTTGGACATTAGACGACGAGCTTCGCTGTAAAATGGCGGATCTAATGTCTATTCAGAGCACATGATTAGTGGATACCCGCTGGTCCAAGTTGAGTTGGAGTGACGTTTATCGCGGACCTTCAAACACCCACCACAATCATAGAAGTACGACTCTAAGAAGCTATCTTTATATTGTGCTGCTTTAGTTTTCTAATGCTTTTCTGCCCTCCATTTGTCATGCATCATCCAACCCTATGTAAATAATTCTAAGTATCCGTTTCAGCTAGGCATGCAATCAGTTATTGCTTTGCCGAACAGTGGCTCGTTGGTCTCACCAGAAGAAGTTTTATTGCCGTATAAACAACCACGATGGCCCGAGATCAAGCGTGCTCTTTTATCACTGGCCCAGCGACAGACAACTCCAATAGGACTTGTTTCCCAACTAGATTTTATCGAGAATTTAGTGTGCCTGGGGCGATCGACGAGTCGCCTGTTTGACGTTTTACCCGCCCGCATGACGTTCATCGGTTTGGGCAATTTTCTCCATTTCTGTCTGACTCCGGTTGAGCGAAATTATTTCGAGAACACCGTGTTACCATTTATAGTTCATTGTGCAGTAGAATTGGAAAGCCTTACGAAAAAACCGCTCCTGTACAGCGTTGGACAACAAGGTAGGTTTGAAGTTCCTTGATTCTGTGACTCACAGATTACGACGAGTTAATTCCGTATCCTGTGGTGGCTTCGCTTATTGCCTGTTCTTTTTTGTGCTTGCTTCCGACCCATCCACAGTTGAACTTCTTATTTAATGAGATCAATTTTACCTATTTCTTTGGGTCCTTGTCAGACCAGTGAGTTCTCTTTTATGAGTGAAATTTTGGTTCAGAGAATTGCATCAGAAACAGAAGTTAATGTCTCTCATCTCGTTCTTCGAACACTGTCGATCAAGCCTGGATCATGATAGATCTATTCGAATCGTCCGCCGGACATTGAAAATCGAGATACCACCCTCAGTGTGTTTAGATGAGTGTGGCACTATGGAGACTAGCTATTTGTCTGGAGCATTGGGCGAAAAATTGACACAAGCACTTCGCAACGTACCATTACCGTGTATGTTCGTAGATCAGCACTGCACAACTGAGGAGGTGGCGGACAAACTACATCTCTCTCTGGTAAGATGTATTCCACTCTTGCCATTGCTTTTAACACTTCTTTGTTGGCCTACGAATTTAAAGGTGATATTAGGTCCATCCGCACTGTCATGTTCTGGGGCGGTGAACTTTTTAATTTTTATACTTCGTTTGTTATGTCCTATGTCATGTCCTACGTAATCGAGGCTATTCTTTGTGTGAAGATACCAGCATTCCTCTGTCACACGTCATCAGTGAGGTGATCAACAATACGACTTTTCTGATACTGAAGACGGGCATGATAGATGACTTGTTGGTACACCATTCTTTTAAATGCCAACAAATCGACCACCCTTGGGAGAGCCCGTTTTGCCCAACCATATGAAAGCTGGCAGCATGGTAAGCGAAGTCACTTAACAAAGCTTGCAAGTCAACCGGTGAACTTAGTCGTATGGGAGGTCGACGTTCCTATGGAGTGAAAAACTGTAGGTGAACTAAATTTTATGGCAAGAACTATTGTTTTGGATATATTCTCAATCCCCTCCAACCTTCTAACCCATAGTGAAACTGTCGCATCCAATGTTTAGCCACCTGTCCCGTTTTGTATGAAGAAACTGTGGCAGCATGAGCCACTGTGTCAATTGTGTAGCGCATGGCCCCAGCCTCTATAATCGGTTGCACGCAACGCTGATCGACAAGGTATACAGTCAGTGGTTCTCGAGCTTGTCACCTATCCTGCTCCTTATGCATATCGCCGTCGCTTCTTTGATTTTGTTTGGACTATGTGAACCGCAAAACCATAAAAGTCGCCTTATCAAATATCCTAGTACTCATCCTAGTATCCTAGTATTCACAAGGAGGCACTCCGGAGAATAGCTTCCATGAGTAGTTCTCAACGAATTAACCCATCAGGTACCACTTATCGTGTTAGGAATAGTGTGCTCTCTCTCAATGGTTAGAATGTGAAACTACTGACTGGAAGGTCCGTGGTTCGAACCAACCCCTGGCTTTTCGATGACTCTTGTTTATGCTTCGGCAACCCGGAAGTATCTCCATCTTCCTGCATCCGTCGTGTACGGCCACTCTACACCGAAAGATGCCATAGCGATTTTTTATGTTTGATATGCGTCCCTTCTAAAAGGAGACTCCATCTCATGAATTTCATTACCCTGTACCTATGACCTGCATCACGTGTGGCGTAGGCGTGTCACCAGCTTATCCGTCAGGGGTCGAGTTTACAATGCTGTAGAGCACTCCATATTACTATATGGGTCAGATACCTGGCCGGTGCACGCCGATGACATCGAAAGACTTTCAGTGTTTGACCGTCGATGTCTTTAAAGTCTGGTAGGAAAACCGGATCAGCAATGCTGAAGTAAGTTGAATGGTCTTCGGAAGGAATAACCCGCCAACGATAGATTAACTGATCGCACTGCATAGATTTCGCTGGTTTCGCCACGTGCTGCATATGCCAGTCGACCGACTTCCTCGAAGGGTTCTTTTCGGACAGCCGCGCGAAGGGTGGAAATGAGCCATGGGAGGTCAAACAACGACTTGGCAGCGAAGTGTGAAATTCGTTACCAGCAAACTCATCTGCGCTGATCACTGCCGTCTCCTTGGATGGAGATTCCGAAACTGAACACATCAGTGGTTAGAGACATTACTGCACATGGCCCAGTCGTGCCCTCAATGGCGCTGTTGCATCCAAACTGTTACCTTCAGTGAATAGCTTCGATGAAAAGTCCACTGAGAACCATGTATTTACACTCTAATTATATTAGCTCCCACTTCCAATGCGCGGCTACCTACCCCACCTCCCCAAATCATCGGTGGACGAAACAGTGGCGGCTATAACCACTGTACGACAAGTACGTGGTTCTTACAGCTGGTAATGATAATGATGATGATGAGCAAGTTCTTCAACTCTCAAACTTTACTGTAGAAACCTCATGGGTGGCCTGAGGGCGGACGATCTGGGAATAGCTGATTAGCTACCCACTCGCTCTCTTTGAAGAGTACTGATTTCGTTTCAAAGATTGACTTTTGGCCGTAGATCAAGCTTTACAGATTCTGAGACGTATGGCAACAATTTTCACGTCCTTGCAAATCGTCGTCCGAAGCGTCGTTGTTATGGTTTGTTAGCGAGATTAGCATGGTCCCTGGCACAGAACTAGTGAGTGACTGTGAAATCTCACGGTCCTGTTATTGCTAACAAATACAGTGATCTAGAAGTAGATAATCTGATATCCCTTGGAAAGGCTACCAGAACACTAAACGACTGGGTTGGGACATACTTCTGTTTCCTGCGATAGTAATACAGTTTTAAACTAATAGCTCGTCTGTAACACCACTTCGATGCGTGGCTCCGATGCCACCCGAAGGAAGTACGAGAGCTGAAGAATCGTCAGGTTGTTCAGACCCGGACGCAGTTCGAGCCAAGCCTCAACAATGAATTGTAAGGTTTACATTCAGCAATTAGCTGCGTCGATAATTGCCGTCTTCCTGGATGAAGACCCCAAGACGGGGCACAACAGTGGTTAGTGACACTAGTAAATATGGTTCAAAGACGCACATGCATCCATGCTGTTGACTCCAAAGCATAGTTTTTATGTCTTCTCATTTTCGAAAAGGTCCAAGACTTTTTAGAATCTCAAATCAACTCCCAAAGTAAACAGCGAGACTAGCAAACCATGCTGAATTGCGCACAGGCAGAAGAGGAGGAATTCACCCACTCAACCCCGCACTGATGATGTCACCTCGATTGGTGATGAAACGTTTGCAATCCAACTGCCAAGCTCGGCGAACAGACCAACAATCAATCAGCGCACCCGAGCTACCTATATTCCACAACATTGCCGGTCCAAGACTTTTCCCAGACTAATCTGTCACCTAGCTGTTTCCTCTGGTTTGTGGTCCTCCAATCCTATTTCCCATCGGTAGACGAAACTGAAGCCGCCAGAATCACCGTGCACCATGTACGTGGGCAATAGTTGATGGTGTTAGCTTTATTTAGGTTACCTGTATCTTGCCGGCCACTCCAGTTGATCCCGTCTTCCACCTTTGTGCTAGACCGTGTCACAATGCTCCTTTATGTGAGTACCATGGACCCCTTATTCCGTCACCTTTATCGTATGGTTTCTGAAACTTCCGGTCGTGCTGCTATTCATTCTGAGCCCCGTTTGCATTCATTGTACAGTCACAATGACAACCTTTCTCGGTGCATGGCTACATCTGGACCTCCGAAGTATCTTGTTTTTCTTCACTTCATGTTGCAGTGACAGGAGCAAATCAACCGATTGGGACTTTCCTTTTGTTTTTTATGAGAATGTGTCCTAAATGATCTTCCCAGCCCTAGTACTCTATCGTTGAAATACAATGTATTTCCCCGCAGTTTGGTTGGTGAAGGGGTGACTTTATTTTGGGTGTAACTATACTTAACCTGTGAGCATCTGCGTGTTGCTCTGTTGAACTATTCAGTATCGGTGCCAAAATGAAAGTCTGCGGCATCTGAATAGAAAGCCTATTGATTCAGCTGTGCGGCCTTGATAATCTTCAGCAAACAACCATCCAGCTGTCACCTTTTCGTCTGCCTGTAAGTTGCTCACAATGCAGAATGGTCGTTGACATGGTGAATAAGGTCTTGGATTTCGATAACCCGAATTCGAACCCCGTAGGCACTTTTGATTTGGCTACTGGCCTTCGTCCTGATTGTTTTTACGTAAATGAAGACTTCAAAGCACAATTATCCACCAAAATGCTAACCGCGGCCTTGGCTGCGCTCTCTTCACTTGTTTTTTGCCGTTGTGCACCCTCACCGTCACGGTACTTATAGACGGTATTCGTGTACTATTTATGCCGCCGTTAAAGACAACTGGCCACAGCGTGCTTGTGGTGCGTACAACATATTCTTCCATGAAATTTCCAGCACTTGTGAGATGCCAATCGATACACTTGAATTAAGTCTTGGCAGTAAATGTGTTATCACTTTCCATATGCTCCCAACTTTATGCAGGTTCTGACAATTCCTATAACACCCTATAATACTTCTGATACCTCAGCGGGTAGCTACTAATGGTGGGTTGAAGTTTTTACGTGTCCTTATCCGAATGGCAGCATCAAATTAGCGCAAAGTTGGAGTTACACGCCAGTTACTTCGGACACTTTGTCTGCATTCCATCCAGCCACATAATTTGAGCTTGTAAGCCTTTCCTTCCGGAAGACAGGCTCTTCCTTCTATTTGCTTTTAGCAGAAGGGCCGGTCCCATGACGCTTTTTTCACCCGCGTGTATTTTATTCAAATTTTACGACCAGTTATTTGTAATTTTGGCCAAAAACAATTAGACCTCCAAGCTGCCGTCCCTTCTTAGAGTCTTGAGCCCTGTTCTAAAACTAACAAAAACTGTCAGTGCTTCGACATCCTTTCAGGTAAAGAAACCTCGAGTGTGGTGAGCGACAGATGGGTGAAGGTTGGATCCTCCCCGAAATCCGGCATTCTTTAGTTGTCATTTACGTTGGAATTTGAGCAGTAAGCTAATACGAACTGTTTCCCTTGTGTATTCCTAGCTTATTGCCCGACGCACCCCTCCATATGTTTCATTCGTACAGGTTCACTTCGTTAATGCATATATCGGCGGTAACGTCCTCCGTTCCGGTGGGTTGCAGGAGGACTCTTTGTTTATGCGCTATCCGGATCTCCTGGCTGCTCTACCGTTGTGTCATCGACTGGAGGAGTTTGAAGCGCTTTGGATCGATCACTATAGGGGACCTTTTCTTCCCAGATACCTGGGGACTAATCCTTGTGAGAATTTTCCCGAGGACCTGACGAAATGGAGGCGTTTTGTGCTAATGAACAGCAGTTGTTTTCCAAACTGGGCCTCGGAACTGCAATACTCTGATGCCTGTCTGATTAGCGAGGTTGTAAAGGCCACTGCTGCCCTCTATGGTGTCAGCAATTCGGTAGCAGTGAAAGTAAGATTCGGTCTGCTGTGTGTGCGTGTATCATTTTGGTGCTTGTGATCAATTTTCCGGATAGGAATTGTATGGTTGCCTTCACAGCCGTGTAGGAAAGTCTTTTATATCTCTTTCGTGCCTTCATCACCAGTTAGGTATAAATCATTGAGTGAAAGAATCAGTACCCTGTCTTAGTTGGCTTTTTATCTGGTTTACGAAGGTTAGTTGTGATATTTTAATGCCACTGTGGTTTCTCTTTTTTTTGACGCGTTGGCCACTGAATAGATTGTTGGTGCAGCCAAACGTGGTTGGTGATTTTCTTCCGTTTGATTTTCGAAACAAGTTGCGTAGTCTACAATTCGTCGCTACCTTATTGTGTAACTGGGTGCACGTGGGAGGATAATCTCTAACTAACTGGTGAGGACTACTCCTAAGTTAGTTGAACTGTGTTTGTGCCGTTTGTCTGGCCATAATAATTTCATAGTATAGCCATAATTTCAATCGATTGACTTCTACTGAGTGGCACTTTCTCATCAACAGTACTGGCTTGCTCACTGTTTCTTGCTTCTAACGTGTGTTTTAGTGAATCTTGAGTCTTGTATTTAGACCTGAATCTTTCTCCGCAGTATCCGGAGATCAAATTTTTTTTAAAACTGTGGAAGCGATGGGACGGAAACAGGTTGCATTTCGTACACACCGATACGGAACCGCCGATGAGTCCATCTGTACAGTGCGTTAAAATGTATCATCTGAGCATCGTTGGAGCATGACTTCCAAGAATGAGATGCAACGACCCGCTTCTCATTCTACCGTGAGTTTTATTGCTCTACGTACCGAAGTCAATTCAGCCAGCACTGGATGCATGTCAATTTTGTAGTCTGTAATCGCAAACATGCCATCCACACAACGCTGCTATACTGTGACCGGGCTCCAATAAAGCAATGAAACTATCTGCAAAAGTGGTCCTGACGGTGGGCTCACGACACCGTCGTCTGTTTGTCAGTGTCGTCCATATCTTCGATATATTTACTTCAAATTTACCATTTGTATTGCTACCACTACGTAGATGACATCTTTGCGATTCGTATTGATGCGGTTCTGACAGTTAACTTCTGTACGTAGGACAACGTAGTTAATAGGAGAACGAGAATTGGATGTTGGGATCTCATTTTTAGGCGTACACCCAGCTGGTGCATTTCACAAGGTCACATGAACTGGTCAGTTTTCGTGATTTATTACCGAGGTGTGCAAAACGCAACCTAGTGCACACTTTTGCCTACATTACATAGGAAGATCTCTTGCCCTTGGGACAGAAATCCGTAATTTTATAAAACCCTGACCTTTAGGTTAGTAGTAGACTGGTGAACAAATATATGATGCGCTTAGATCCAGTAACCTAGGATGGTTTGGAGAACATGTTTTCAGCTGGGTCTTTCCAAGTCCTACAGTGTGAGGGGCTAAACAGTAATCAACACAATGTTGTGGGCGAAATGGACACCAAAAGGCGGGAAAGAGGACATGGGTTATCTGTAAAAAAAAACACCTTGCTCAAGTCATCAGAAGGATGACGTAGGGTTTTCAGTGTGTTCAGGCTATGTTCGACACTGGATGCGTGCTTGGAGTAAAAGGCCTTCATGCGAATAAAACGTTTTCACCGACAAAGAGTCAGGCCGTCGTGTCCGACCGTGACAGTTTCAGTCACTGTAATTGTACGGTGCTGTACTGATCTATGTTGCTTGTCAGTGGCTTTGTAAGTAATCCGGAAATTTTTTCCGCTTGTGCCTCTGATGGATGTTGCAAAATTAAGCTGGTTATCGTTCTATTTCCAAAAGGTAACCAAATTGGGTTATGTTCCCTCATTCTTTGGCTGAGTTTTCTTGTCATATGTCCAACACACTCCGCTGAACAGCAGCAAGAGAAGGAGTACACCAAGTTATTGTGAGCGTGCACAGACTTCCTCTGTTTGAAACTTAGGGAACAGACGTTCGTTTGTTAACCAAGTTCGGAGCGTTCTGGGGATGAAATCTTTGTTTAGGCCCGTGTTCAGCAGGACATATCATTCACACGAAAAGTCAGTGTAAGCGGATTTCCTTTTGACTATGGTGTAAATAGCAATTGCGTTGATATCGCAAAACCTGTTGTTTCTCAAAAATTTGGCGAGAATTAAGAGCTCTTGTTCTAGTGTGTCTTCAGAGCACATTGCTTTTGCTCTGTTAGTAGGCGTTTGTCAGATGGCGTCTCTGTTTTAGTGGACCGAAGCTGTTAAATTCGGTGTACTGTTTCGACTACGTCGGCTTTCCATACACAGAACGTGACACCGTTCACAAAAAACCTCTGGAAAGTAGTAGGAATTCTCGGTTTCTGCTTCCAGGATGATTTTCGTGGGAATGTGAGCCTTATTAAGCTTGTGTTGAAACAAGTCCATTCCGGTTTATTCATTGGAAACTGCGAAAATGTCAACAAGGTGTTGATTGTACTCTGTCTTTGTGGTTGGTTTCAATGGGCCATTAAGTTGACTTATGACCATATCGACTAAATTCGGCCCAGTGATGAACGCATGGTGACACCATCAATTCGGCGATAGAATGTGCAACTGAACAACAGTTGCACATTCAGTGGACATCACAATAACTCTCTCAGTTCGTTGGTCGATTAGCATCTGGAGTCGCGTGTCTTAATGGAGTTACATGGATAAATAACCTTTCCAGTCGATGGGACGTTGATAAACGGTGAATTCACGTCGAGTAAATATGAGGATGATTCTTTCAGCCACATGCCCTTTTTTGAATCAACGAATCGGAATGTATCGTCTGAGTTATAAGGACATATTTTTTGGTACAGTAAACAACCACAACAGAACCTCTGATCATCCTGTTAGTTAATTGAACTAGAGTCTTCGTGACAGATAACCAATGCTGTCTTTTCCCCGTTCTTCCCAATGCGACAAATGCTACTGTTTGACTCTGCAGCCGTGTGACTTGAGGACCTGGTGGAAAACGTGTTCACCAACCTAAGATGTATCGTATGCTACCATTGGTACAAGGCTTTTTGGAGGACTAAACTATCCACACCACGTATATTCACAGCTTTCCTTTGCATTGATCGCCACTGTACGCCATCCGTTGAACGACAGTCATCGCGCGCTAATTTCCCAAATGTGTTCTTTCGCTAAAAATCCAGCTACTCGTTTCGAGCCCAGTAGTATAGTTCCAAACCATCCACGTCTCACTATACGGCGCTTCCGGGTTTGGGATCGATTACACCCCAAATTGTCCAGTTCGGAACACTTCCGCAGACTATTGGTCTGCAAAATCATCTTGTTGTGCATTAAAGTTTCTGATGAAAATGGCGGCTAGAGATGGGAACAGCACCGTGTCTATAATATTGTTGCGATCAGTGATTCTGAATTTAGAACACAATCGTCAGGCCGAGCCAACTAATTGTATTTCACCTCTGTAGACTTACCTAGTGACACTCGTTGTGGGTTTTCGGAGATTTCAATGCATCGGAACTGATTGCGCCATATGTGACAGGATGAACTTATTGGATACGTTCCACTTTTTTTGCTTTCGCCACTTTTGTGTGCACATTGCCTCTGTCTTAGAGGGCATGCTCATCACGCATGTTATGGATCTCAGTGCGATAAACCGCGATAATTTTATGACATCATTCACACGGTGAATCTAATGTTCGCAGTACCTTGCGGAAAATGCTGTTTGAAACTGTCTTCAGCTCGGGTTGGGCGAGTTTTCGGCGACAAATACGGCAGCCGAACCTGAGGTGTTATGATGCCCTCCAAAGCGAATGTCCACAGAAAGCACCCCAAACTCTATAATACCTCGATTTTTCCAGTTTCCAACTGAACACAAATAGGTCCCTGGTTATAGCGTTTTTTTGTCGTTACATTTTGACTTGTACTTCAAATATCCTATCGCAGGAGATAAGCTCACTGCAAAGTGGTTTGCGTCTGAAGTCGTACCCCGAGACGTTCGTCAGGTGTCACTGCTAAAGATAATCCCCGAAGGAATCCTACCAGAATGGACCGAATGTGAGGATCTGCTTTGAAGTGATATCCTGCTGAAACCAATAGAGAAACGGTCATAAGGTGAACTTATAATACTGTTCGACTTCTGGTACAATCGAATTTTATATATTCTACGAACATCAATCACTTCACCTGTACCTGCCGTGAATTTCTTTCGGATGTCTGGATAGAGCGCTTAGTGTCGCGTTCCGGAGGCGCCTCACTTCTGGTTGGCACACTTAGCCACCCGAGGAACGACTGACTTAATTCCACCATCCTTGATTACGTGACAGTAGGTAGTGGCCATTTTTTTCGTTCTGATACGTGTGATCAACTGTCAGCATAAAAATTTTTGGGTTTTCTTCTTCAGACCAGGACTGTGCACTTTACATCTACTCCTGACTGAATTTCACCCAACGGTTTCGTTAACTTACACACTGTACGCTCGATCGCATTTGACCCATATCTTTGATTCTGTTGTGACTGACAGAACTATATGAAATAATTCAATCCGTTTCTTGTTCCCATGTCATTCAAGAGGAGAAGACAGATATGCAATATTTGTCGACTTTGCTGTAGGGGTTCACTGACGCACTACACATCTGTGTTCCGTCTGTCTGTCAATGCTTGAATCTGTTTTGATGCCGTTTAAATAAAAATACTGTAGTACATTTGCTGAATGTTGTCTGTTTTTCTCACTCCAGCGTCATTCGTTGGTACCGTTCTCCCTTCTCTGGTGGCAGTTCCTGATGAACTCAGGCGGCTCGGGTATGTTTATCTGATTATAATTGAAACCACTGCATATAAGCTTTTTCTTCAGCGTACGGAACCAAACTATCTGTACTAGTTACATGCTGATGCAATAGGGCACATCATGTCGAGGCTTATTTCCTTATGCTACACTACCCTCATATCACATCTCAAAGTAATACCCTATCTTCACGTAACTGAACCTTGTCATACTGTACTCACTCCTGAGAGCGAACGCTCCCAGAGCTCGAGAGGGACGAGTTTTCCAGTTCCTGGACCGCTCACTATAAAAAATTTATAGATGCCCTCTATGAAGAAAACATCTGGAACTTCTTGGTCTATGAAGAATGCTTATTTGATTGACATTGTTTTAAACTCGCAACACATACAGGCATAACTCTTGAAAGCATTGGCCAATCTTAACCGACAGTGAGTCCTTAGCCAATAGTTTTGAAATCATCCAAAAGTTATTTATATGGATGTTAGCACTCATGGTTTACCATCCAGAAAGACGGCTGCTGGGACAGGATAAACGTCTGACTTAGAAATCATACATCACTGGTCCTGTTCTTGTCATCCTGGAGGCTAGAGGAAGTTTACAAGGCTCCCGTGACGTGGCTTTTTAAACAATAAACTGCTGTTGATGATGTCATGCGATGACACAAGTTAAGATACTGTTTACATACTGAATCGGTCACATCGCGGTTACCACGGCAGGATTGATTGTAGTGCCATGTTAATCTGTTGATCGGACACTGCTAACGCATGCTGTAGGCCAAAGTGAATAACCCTAGCATGGTTCCCAGGATGTGATGAACGGCTGATCCAAATGTCGCAAACGCGGTTAGTGTTTCAGGGAAGGTTAGTGTGATTCACGGTGGTGTGGCTGCCAACACAAAGCAAACAACTTGTTGTAAGGTCATGACACATCACGGGTTTCGGCGATGTAGCTAGTAGCGATGGAGCTAGTAGACTATTCTGTAAGTTACCACGACAAAAGGTAACGGTTGATTGGCCTATCCAATCTGTCAGCCGTGGGTAGATCGTGTGCGAAGTTCATTTGTCATTTAGGTAAAATAACGCCAACTGTGGGGCCACTGGAAAAATCACCCATGAAGATCCCCCAGAGGAAATCCTCGAAATCCTAGAGATGATAGTAAACGAAAGGAAGATTGCTACGTGCCCTTTTACCCAACCTTGATGTTGGTACGACACAAATCGATTCCACAATCAGTTCTAGGAATTTAGTTGCACGTAGACGGAACGATGTTGCTAACGTCAGTAAAGTTTCAAGGACTCGTTCATGTTTACTCGACATACTCAGACAGGCCATTTGTGCTTACTTTTCGAAGGCACGACAAGAACCTCTACTACTGGCGGGCAACTTGCTGAGATAGAAGGCTATGTATAATTGGCTGGTAAATGTGGAGTCTATCGTTTCCAAGCCGGACGTGGGTGGCTGTACGAGTTTGGACTGTGGAATAACATCGATTCATGACTTCTTAGCAGTGAATCTGCAGAAGTCCGCACCATGCAGTTTAGTCGTCTTTCAGACAATTGTGCACAGTGTCAACCAACATACGCGTTCACTACTTATTCAGTTGTGATAAGCTGCCTTATTTTCCCGCACACCGCCCATCCTGGAGTCGGACCACAAGCCACTTCATGATCTTAGGACGCTGTTGGGAACAGGGTGAAGAGACGACACATTGTGGATTGGGTCTGAGCTTTTGGTAAAGATGAGAAGAAGCACGAAGAATATATACTTTCCCTCCCTCTGGCGATACCAAAAGTGGTTTCTTAGGAAGAAAGCTTGAGGCAGCTCAGTTGTTGGGACGCGAACTAACCAACTGACCGGAAGGTTCGTGGTTTGGACCCAGTCCTGTCATCTTGACAGTCCCTGTCTAGGCTTGGGCGACCTGGCAGTATCCCAGCCCTCGTCCTTCCTTCTGGTGGCATGACAGCCAGACATTTGCTCACTGGAATGATTGCACTTGTTTTTATAAATATTGTTTATAAACCGCGCCTTTTATTTCATAAAATATCCCGGTATATTCCCGTCAGAGGTAACAACTGACCTAGAGAATTGGTACGACAAATATCGTCTCCTCTAATCTCCGTGATTCCCTTCTAAGTATTGAAATGGAAGACTTTGGTCTTCTCGTAGCCCGTGGGTAAGATCACAGTTGATCCATGAACAGGTCACGAATGATTGAAATGCCATAACCAAAGGTCCTCCAGTAGATCTTATTCAAATTCCTGTATTTCTGTCCTGTTTCATTCCCAAGTTTTCCTAATAATCCCTAATTTATTTGGGTTTGAATTGTTGTAACTCAAGGACCACCGAAGCCTGTTGGGCATAGTAACTGTTACCCTGGTTTTAGTCATCTGGGCTTATTACTTTTTGACACATTTTACAAGCTACCATATCCTCTTGTAATACTCCGACCTGATGTATTTATGAATTGGTTTGAGTTCGCGATTACTTGTTCTGGGCAGATTAGTTGTATTTCATCCCTAGCGTTTTTTACTGGCCATGTGTGAATTATTTGCCTGATGCCAAAGCTGATGGATTTTTACGATACTTTTTTCGTATGCAAGTGAAAACCCAGACTTCATACTCGTTTGTAATTCTAGCTAACGAAATTATCTTCCCCGCGAGTTTTGTCGGATCGGACGCCTGGTCATTAGTTCTAATGTCTCGCTTACACAGCGGCCTTACTGTTACGCGATTGACATTATTGTTAGGACAGCAGCTAATGGAAGACGGATACACGTTTGATCTAGTGTATATATGTTTAGCCTCCTTTGGCCCAACCAACTGCATTTTGTTGTCTCCGTTGTAGATCTACACCACACTGAATGCCACGAACCGGTGAACGACCGCAGAACTCGGTTCGTATTGACTATGCGGGCACAAAAGATGACAGATTTGGCAAGCCAACGAGCTTATAATATTTTACACGAAGCGCTGCAGCATGCGAGCGTTCTACAATCCGCCACCAAACACCAACCATCTTCAGTCGGATGCTCAAATCCACCAAGTGATATGTCTTTGTATGTGCAACACACGAGTCCCAAGTCTGTTGATCTGGCCATAGTCCACAGTTTTACTGGCGGCAATATGACCTGGACAAAGTCTTCTCCCCTTGGTCCTTCGCTGCCTTCTCCGTTATATCAAAGTTCACTGAGACATAGTATTAGCAACTCTATTGGAAGTTCATCAATTACCACCAGTTATCCACAATCCTCGATTCGCTCTAGGTAAGTAATGTTTGATAGGTCTATTGTATATGATAGCCTTCATGATGTGTCGAGTCTGGGAACTAATCACAAGTGATCCGTCCTGAGCACTTAACTGAGCTCACACAAACCCTTGGGGTTGTAGCCTAGAACTATGGAAGGCGAAGTCTCGATGTACAGATAATTCTCATAAAGCACCTATGATGCTCACTTCCATGACCTTCGTCTAACGAAAGATCAAGTACGGAGCACTCGGCATAAGAAGATAAGATGCTCAAATGTCTCATGATTTTGGTGTCGAAAATGGACGAATGTGTGCCTCTGCAATGCGATACACGCAAACCATGGGTTTTGTTTACGTTGCTTCTTGTAGTGCGGATTCGGTACTGTCACTTAAATGACGTATTGATCTATCCCTTTGGCCGTCAGAAGGAAAATATCACGTTCTTTCGTAAACTGGATTGTGGCGCGCACAATTATAATTCGTATACCTTCTAAGTACAGTTCGATTTCATTGTCTTTTTTAGTTTTCATCATTTCTGAGTCATTCAGTTCATGAGCTGCGAGTAAATCCGTCGGATTGACTCAAACAGGCCTCAGTCTGAATAGCCATGACTGGTACATAACACAGTCCTCTATGGTCAACTTTTCTGACTCAACCTTGAATGTGCTGACCATTCCCAACATTTAAACTATCTTCCCCTAGTTACACTCCACCCGGTGTCGTTAGTCCTTTGAATCGGTTCCTTCTTGCACTTTATGCAAAGGATCGTTCCAACCACCTGCCGTTTCAACACCACTTTCTGGCAGCTCGGATTCGGGTTTTAATGATCCATGTACCTATAAAACTGGTGTGTAATCAGGTGTATCCTCATGCACCACATCATCTCTTCACCGGGTGCTTTACTTGCTTCCAAAGAAAGCATTTTTAAAAAATAGCCTATGTATTTTGACATCAACGCTACTAACCTTCAACTCTTGTTCGCACAGTCGACGTAACAAAAGTTTGATTCGCAGAACATCTTTTCAAATGTTCCTGAAGGCCCTTAAAAGAGCTCGAATCATTGTTGGTTGTTGTGTTGTTTTTGTGTTCGTTTTAATAAGGCAGGGGATTGTGGTTGTTCATCCGGCGTAGTTCCTTAGGATTTTCGATAGTTTTGCTTTGCTTCGCCTGACTATGTCGGAATTCTCGGAGCCTTGAAAAGAGTGAAATAAAGCGATACGATAAGTGTATTTATACGGTAAATCACCTGACGTTTTGCGCTGTTACCCATGCAAATAAAATAACTGCCATGTCACGTCGGCCGTTGAGTCTTGATATCAGCCGAGTCACCTTATTCGCCCCGTGCAACAAAGTGGATTAGCTAAAACCTGTGCTTGCTGTCGCCTCCATTTTTCCTCATTGGTACCCTGCCCCACTCAATGACCACTCTTTTGTACAACCCAGCTTAAGGCACGTCAATCTGGCTGGTGCACGACTGTTTCTACTAGGACATTCGATGTTACTCCTTTTCATTTCAAGCTTTAACCGTTCTGTCCATTTTATCTACACCACCATTTTATTCTCAGTTTTAGTCGCGGTCACAGTCCGAGCACACAGTCGAGTCTCCGTCGGCTTAGTGACCTGTCGTCCAGTGGAGGCAGCAAGTTGTTCCATCCACGAGCAACTGATCGAATTCCAAGTTCGGAGCTTCTTGGCTTAGTTGAAGATGATTTTGGGGTATCTGCTAGATTGCTGCATAATGTGGCTGGCGGTGACGAAATGATAGAGTCCACATCGCGTACGCTGCCTGCAACGGAAGACAATGCTTGTACCTGTATCAAGTGAGGCTTCATGGCTACCAGTTATAGCCAAACTCATATTTCTCCCCGAGAAATTGATGTACCTTATGTCATTCCTGTTAGCTACGGGCCTTGACATAATCATGAGCTAAATTTGCCTTATTTCAGAGCGTCCTCTTCGACATCTCCATCCGAACCTGTAGCACTGAGCAGTCTCTGTGCACAATCTGCTGAAAGATCAGTGACTGTTTTGGAAGGACATCATACGCTAGACAGTTTGGTGAACTGCTGCATCGACAAAGCTTTCTATGAGGTACGTTTATGTCATGTTGTCGTGTTCCTACCCCAATCAATTTATTCAACATAATTTTGCCACTATCTTCTTGGGCTCACCACTTCCAACGCGCCCAGTGCTGAGCACTTCTGCTCCCCTGCTTACGACCGTATTATTTCATAAGGAAATTGCTCTTTTAGAAAGTGGAACAAAATAAGGTTGAGGGAAGCTAACTTCTAATCGACCACATTTGTTACGGCATGTCTACATCTAACAACCAGTGAAAAATGTGTATAGGAACTGTTAAGAAGGTCGTCATCAGGGTTTCTTCCTACAGTCTTTCCAATTGAGAGCGGGAGAGTCTCGCAGACCCATTCATGGGAGGTCGGTTGTACCTACTTTCCATATTCTCTTTCGTACCCTTCCGCGAGCTTATTGTGCGCACCACTTTGCACTGGGAGATTATCATGTCTTCGTCTGATTGTTGTTATATAAGCAGGCCTCCATCCATCGTGCAGGCGAAAAACATTATTTGTATTGTTACTGATTACCTAATTGATGCATGTTACTGGATCGATCCGTTAGAATATGTTAATTGAATCTGCCGGATACTATTATAAAGTTGTTTGTCAGCTAACAGCTGAGACGAACATAGACTTCTGTCACTCTATATATTACCAAAGAAATCTGGATTCTTTAAAATCACCTTGGACGATCAAGCTCTGTCCTGACAGTCCTTGTTTTCAACTGGCCGGAACCTGTTCGTGCTAGAACCGAACCAACTCACTGGTGACACTCGTATTGACCTCTTGTCACGTGATTTTTTGGTGATGTTTGATTAAGGGGATGTCCCTGCACAACGAATGCTGCCAAAAAAATAAATATTGCTTCCAATGTACAGCTATTTACTATCGTTTCCCACATCTTTGGTGGACAGAACTAAAGGGGCTAGAACATTGTACAATGTGTACATGGTTTATGGCTGGTGGCGCCTTCTATAGATTGCCGGCATGCAAAGACGTCACCGTAAAACCATTTTCTATCCTTATGGGCTAAAAACAGTTACTTTTTTTTACACTACCATTGATAACAGTGATGCTCTCACGAGGCGTGCGTGCGTGCTACATCTGGAGATGGTGGATGTATGTTGCAGGGCTATATTTCGTCGTTGGTACTGGCGTTGTTTGTACTGCTTAGTCTATTGCCTCGGCGGCTTGTAGTTGGATCTTAGTGAGTTTCTCATTGACCATAGGAATCGCATTCTCCGGATCATAGTGCAGTGTATGCTTGCTTCAATTTCAGGCATATCCCATCGCACAGAGTCGACTTAGTCAATTGCGTCAGTATGCTGACGATTTCATTTCGAAAACAATTCGTTCTGCATTCCAAGGAATATCTTGGCTAGATCGATTCACACAGCATATCTTACAAGACGCTCAGCTCAACCAATCACATGCAAACCAGTCGCAACACGAGCCGCTGTCGTCCGTGCCCACTAAGCGAGGTCATCGGCGCTTCCTTGCACATCCCTATTCTCAAGGCGGCGGAAGTCACAGGCACTCGGCATCTAATAGACGACTTGCATACTCATTAAAGTGTGATGACACCTCGAGCAGCAGCTCATCTCAACAGTTTATCAGGCGGCGAACGCGAGCTCTCGCATATCATTCCGACGCTTTTCCTAAAATGAAAGGCTTCCAGTACGAAAATCGTTTTCGTCGCCGTGAAAGTTTTGGCCTTTTAAAGGACATTCATAAAAGGCAACAATCAGCACCCCAAACAACGTCAAATGCCGTAAGTTGCATACACCTTTCACCCAATCCTGCATATTTTTGTGAACATAACCTGCTACATATTTATGTGTGACCGATTCTTCCATTCTTCCGATGTAAAACTGCCGCGAGACCTAGAACACCATCAGAACACTAGCTGAGAAGTAGCATCAGTGGTCTTCTCGCTGGCGAGTCTTTATTCATATGGTTGTGTAGCACAGAGTACCTGCAGCAAACTAGCAATAGGCCGCTTCCCTTGACTCTCCTGTCCCTGTCCCCGGAATTGATGTACCAATGTGACTGTTGGTGTTAATAAAGTACAGTTTTGCCCCTCGTGAATTCCTAGTACCTATTTTACATTTGACTCCCATTCGACCATTAGTAATATATTTGTCGAAATTCAACTATCCAGAAACTGCAAGCTTTCCCATGAATAGCTAGTGAGTACAGACCGTTTTGCCACCTCTCCCTCCAGGCACCTTGGAGCTGTAAACAAGATTTTTTGTCGCACGTCAAATTTCCAACGTCTACTTCCAACCAGCTAAGTTCTGGTTCACTACCAGATCGAATTCGGTTGGATCCTTCCCATGTTCACAAGCCGGGTAATCACTGCGTCTACGTTACAAACCGCTTGTACCGTTATGCAGAGAGTGTTGCCACGTCTTGTTGTGTCCAAGCCCTGCATGAGCTCCACTTCCGTTCTGTCTCGGTGAGTATTCCCGTGAAATCTGCTCCTCCTTTTTCATACATAGGCTTTTTACGTTTCCAAATTATCTAGGCTATAAAACACGATGCAGTCTGACCAGTCAGCTTCGATCGACTTTGTCTTCTGCTTGGGTGCCTTCTCTGAGGAGAATAATTACTGCAACAGATGGCCGCACTAGCCTTTGGTCACAACACTCGAGTTGTTGTTAGTATATGCATGAATGAGCCGCTATTGTCCATTACATGATGTTCTGGTTTGCTTTAACCTATCTGTTTATCTCGTCTTACCGTGCCTAATTGAACGTGCATACCATTTCACGTTCAGCAACAATCTTGATTTTATACAACGCCTCTCCGTCCACTCGAAGAGTGATTTCCCTCTCTGAGCTGTTATAGTTCTTATTTCTGAAAAAGCTACCCTTCTGCTTCTGTCTGCATACACAGATCGATAGGAAGGTTTCCACCTGAGTTCATTTTACCTGTGTCATTATCTTCTGGCGATTTCCAGTCGTGTGCCTAGTGTGTACATCAGTCAAACTTTTCACGAGGCAACATTTTCTATCCGTTGATTCCGTTTGTCACTTTCACCACACTGCTTTTTACAGAGGAAAACTTCACTTCCCGCCTCAGACATCCGTCCACCGGGTGTGATTACCACCGGTTGGGGTAAGCACACCATCAATCCAGGTGCAGACCCTCAAGTTAAAGTAATGACCCAATGGATCGCAGCGGCCGTAGCCTTATCTGGAACTCAATCTCTCTCTCCATCCTCAGAGGAAGTCCATCAAGAGGTCACTACGTGTAGTGCATCTGCGATGTCGGACATTCATGCCACACAGCGTCATAATAACGACTCGACAGACACCCTGGGTTGTGTGCCCGGGGAGCAGCTACATTCAGCGGAAGTTGGTTCATTTCCCATGGTGGTCTGTACCAATAACGACCCAAAGCTCAGTCATGTAAGTTTTACAGTTTCACTGAGGTTTTAGTGCCCGAGATCGTCCAGAACTGAGATGATGAACTCCTGACTAGACGGTTTGTGGTTTGGTCGTTGGTTTGTTCGCTGAGCTGGGCAATTTGATTGCAAACGTTTCATCACCAATCGAGGTGTCATCATCAGTGCGTTGTTAGGGAGCGTGGTGGAGCGTAGCGATGGGTTCGTGGTTTGTGGTTTGAATTCACCCGTAACATTTCACCCGCGTCTGTATTGCCTAGGGGGGTAGGCTGACAATATTTCAGCCCCCGTGCTTCTCATCCCTTCGTATAACAACAATACGTCGAAAGAACACCGTAATAGCTTACAACCGGTATATTTCGAGTGTTTTTATATGTTTCCGCCAGTTGATATCTCAAGCCGCGGCTGTCATCATCAACATGAGAGCCATTCACTGGTTGTATTAAGTGGGATGTGGTCTACTTCTAATTTTTCATATACGCATGTGGTATTGCGGTCCCTGATGCAGACATTGGTTCCAGTTGCATTCAGATCATCAGTGTCAACCGGGTTTTGCGAGATTCACTTAGGGATTTCAGGAACCCATCGCACGGTGCAGCCGTGCTGAAGACACTAATTTCAAACTGAAATCTGGAATTAATTCGTTCTCTTTTTGTGGGTAATGTAAAGCGATTCTAGTGCTATCTTTTTCGTGCGTAAGCTCAAACCCGGAAAATACTCCAATGTATGAATCTCCATCATAACTTCTTGAAGCCCGTTTGTCCCTCATACTGTAAAACCTTAAATTCGACCGCCCTGTGCCAGACAGTCAACCAGTGCTGAGCAACTGAGAAGTATTCTGGTAGGTATCAGAAGTGGGTAGCTCACGAACTGAATTTAGAACCTAAAACTTGACTGTTCTGTCGTTGCTCGAATCTTACCGTCTACTGTCTACTGCAGTGAACTTATAGTCTGGCTTGCGTGTTGCCGTATTTCGGCAGACTATACCCGCTTCACCTCAACTTCCCTTGGGCTGGGTGTCATCGTGAACATTGATGGAAAACGGTGAGGAGTTAGCTGCCTCAATAAAACTCATTGCAAGGTTCGCGAGATACACTCATTTGCACACCATTTTGATTTTAACGGGGGACTCAACATCCGTTTTCAACTGAATGTGCTACACACAGACCGCCTCCTGTTTTAGTCAGTAGGTGTAGCAGTATATTTTATTGAAGGAAATTACTCAAAGGTTGTTTAAAACTCTTCGTTAAGCAGTTTTCATCGATCTTCTAAGTAGTTTCTCTGATTATAAGGCTTTTTGTAGGTGTTCTTCTATCCTTTGTGTAAACAGCGTCCGAGGATACTGTTTCTCTCACATTCAAATTGATATACAGGCCGCTTTCGGTTCTGTCGCTCGTCACAAACTTTGGTGGTAGCTGGAGACCACGGCCCTCATAAACTTTATTGCTTATAAGGGTAGAGTACGAGTGTATAACAGTCTGTCGCCTGGGTTAACCAAGCCACTGATGTAAAACGACACCACCCCTTTGACCATTCCTCCTCAAACTTATTATTGACGTGCTGCTTCGAACTACTCCACCTGCCTTTGAAAGCTTGAGAACCAAAATAATTGGTGTTCATCCAGAAACATAGAGTGTGCAGATAACATTGCTCTCCTTAGTTCAGATCCTTTAAGAGATCCTATCCATTTTAAATAACCTAAATAGACCTGGCGCACGGTTGAGTATGCCCTTTACAACTGAAATCTGTAGGGGGTCCCTATAAGACCGGGTGGAATCAAAACCAAAGATCATACCTCCAGACCAGCCAGCCGATGTGATAGATTATTCGCCTAGGCATTTGTATAAGTTCAGGTTGACCGCTTCTACATAAGACCACTTCTCGAAACAGGAAGGCCAGTGAAACCCTTGCCAAACTTTGACACCTGTGTAACATTAGCTTGTCTGTTAAGGACAAAGTATGCAATGCAACGGTGTCAACCATACTACTGTATTGACCAGAAACGATACCTCCACGCGGATAGGACGTACAAAAACTCTCACTGACTGACCACTGCTATCTCCGAAGCACTGGTCAGGTATGCGGGGATATCGTATTAGCAATACTGAAGAACGTCAGATGAAAGAATGAACCCTGTAATAACGGATCAGCTAATCATGCTTCATAAGTTACGATGGTTAGGACGAGCTCCACAGGACAGACGGTCCGTCACTCTAGTTATTTCGACTGCTATCACCATGGATAGAAGAGACGCTAAACATTTCAAAACCACACTCGAGCATCATCATCGTCACGAATAAACACACAATCACTACCAGACTCCCGATCAATGAATATAGAAATGGGAGGAAAAGGAGCACAGTATCAACCTACCCAGGTACGCAAAGTGCGTGCAGTGCCAGCACCTGCGACAATCCCCATAGAAAATGACAAAATGAAATGCACTGAATTCCGTCCGCAGTCAAATTTTAGGTTGCCCTTGACCAAACACCAGATTGGGAGTCTGAACATGTGTGGCAAGGTGTTCCGTAAAAATGGTAAGGTGCTTGCATTTCCAGCAAAACACCGCGGCCTTTTGGTCAGGCTATTGAGTCAAAGGCTTTGACTGAGGGTCCTGATCGTCCTCCTGTCTGTGTGTGGGCGCCTTGACAGTATTCAAGTCCACACAAAACCAGGAACTGCGCAGATGCCAGCAGTTTCATACCACATCGGCTGTCGCGTAGTTTCATCAGCTGGGTCACCTGTTAGTGTATTCGTCGGGGCCGTAATTCCCTCACCCATTTAAGGAGCGCTCTACCGTGAACCCAAGTCGTAGGCTCGTCGAACTTTCTCTTGACGTCAGCTTCTCGGACTTCGTTTTCATCGTATCCTTTCATGTGCCAAATCCGGGGCAAGTTTGCTAGCAAGCTGCCATAGAACCTACTGGTGACAGTGTATAGACGTTTGTCGCTTTTCAGAAACCGGAACACAAGATTTAGACCCTAATCCAACTTAGACCGTCCATATGTTCACCTCCGTAGGACCCCACACTGGTTTAAGTAATACCCTCTTTACTTGTAGTTTCCGTGTGTACCAACCAAAAAGCTGTGATCCTCCAAAAGGTACGTTTTATCAGGAACTAACCGCTCTCCAACCCAACGAAGAGTTACTCTGACATCCCGTTCGCCGGTAGTTTGTGTACAAGTAGGACTTCTCAGCCCTGCAGAGGCGTGAATTTTTTGCCTGATCAGCTCGCACTCAAGATGTGTTGATACTGTCTTTTTATTGATCAGCAACCAGGTTCAAAAGCCATTGCGTAACGATGAACATGAAGCTGGAGTGACCACATTCGTTAGTCCCCGACAGCGACAGTTCATCCCTTTTTTCCGGTCTTTTCACGTCGATTCGGGTCTTGCTGTGGTCTGAGTGAGATTTCCCGATTTTTTCGGAAAACCTAAGAGACAGACTCCTCGTTTAGCCATTATAAAAATCTGACCTACAACTAAAACAGTTTTATCAAAGCAGCCTCATGCGAAGCCGTGAATGATATATCCACAGGAGATGTCAACGGCAACCTGTCTGATTAACCACTGGCCTGGCAGCAGCTTGATGACAGGAGGATCCAACCCGATGACATACGCCCTCCGCTGTCCATTGGTTATAATTAGCTGTCCAGCCACTTGCGTAATATCGTGTTTTTTCTTTGAGTTTGATTGACAATGCACTACGTAGTTAAGTCGTTTTCCTCTGATTTTATTGGGAGTCGGGGACACTCCTTAGGTCACCTAGCAACGTAACATTCGAGTTCTAGGTGCGAACTCTAATAACTGGAAGGTTGTGGTTCGAATCCAACCTTGATATCTCGACTACCCCTTTCTTGGTTTCGTCAGCCTGGTAATATCCCAGCCCTCATGTTTCCCTCGGGTGGCATGAAAGGGTGCTACTGCTGAACGATAATTCTTATTAGCGGCTGAACAAACCGCTTTGGTTGGGCGGCCCTCGACTTCCCCTGTCTAGACTTGGGCAACCTGGCAGTATCCCAGCCCTCATGTTTCCCTCGGGTGGCATGAAAGGGTGCTACTGCTGAACGATAATTCTTATTAGCGGCTGAACAAACCGCTTTGGTTGGGCGGCATCAGGGCCGCAATTCATGGCTATTAGCTGAAACTACATTGCAATGAAAGATTTTTTCCTGATAACAATGTCCCATTTACTGCGTTCTGGTTATTACCAACCATTCTCACACTTCATTTGCTATTTCCTGTTGCAAATGAAGTCGGTCTACCCTGGGAAGCACAGTGCTTCGCAAGCCTTCGGGATAGATTGACTTCACTGGCAGAATTAAAAATTCGGACGAAATTTCCAAGTCTTATACAATCGACATTCCCACACTTGCTTCATGTCTATCATCATGCAATCTGATTTTCTACTAAATCGCTGTTACGGCCCAATCAAAAATGGGATTACCACGTTTTTCGCCGGAACATTTTCAGTCCTTTTGGACTGTGGACACAAGGCTCCTTGTGCTGTTGGGCAGTTGTTTTATGCCCTCTCTTACGCTCTGTGAAGCATTGTGCATGAATCCGCCCTTAGTAAAAACTGCAACATCTGGTATTCTTCTTAACGCATTGTTATTCATGTTAAATTCCCTCAAACTGCTCATCTGTTCTATCAGATTGTCGATTATATTCAACTGATGTATGAGCCATCTGTCTACCATTGTTATACTTGTTCCGCTTTGTAGAAGGTGATTCATGCGGCTTGATAAGTAACTCTTCTGTGTGGAATCATCCTTATTACTATTATTGGGAATTCTTGCCTCAGGGCATCTCACAGTAGGTTGGTATTTGTCCGCTGCCTCTGCGCCTCAGTCCAATTTATATAACGTTTGGACAAACGACTGAAATGTGCCGTAGCCATTTGCCCACATTATTAGCCCTTCTGCGCTTTCCTGTTTTCGTTTTGATGTAGGCCGTAGGTCCGGGATGAACCTTGAAGCATAGAGGCTTGGCCGAACAGGTTCGTCAACCTGGCCACTTAAACAATCTCAAGAACTGCGTCTTTCAAAGTGGAGACCTCCTAGGATAGGTAAATTATAGTCATTGTTAGCTGAAAAAATCAGTTCCCCAAGCTGGTTTCCCTAAATTAATTCAGTAAGCACTTTAGAGTAACGATAAAAATTCTCGAGAAATGCCAATCTTGAGGCTTCTGTCTTTTCTACATCAGCCAGCCTTTGGGATGCTCTTAGTAGATGGACGGTCTTTGCGTGTTGGTTGTCAGGACCTTTTATCCTGCACAAAGTCACAAAACAATCGTTTTTGCCTCCGGCCTTGTTGCAGAGTGTCGAATAAACCTACTTTCTTGTGGTCAGCTTGGTGTGAGTGATCAGTGCGGAACAACTCTCACACTCGATTACTCTTGATAATAAAAGCCAGAAAATTGTGGATTGATTGTTGTTCAAAAGGACGGTGATAGTTTATTAGGTTAGGGAAGTTGTCGGAGCGGAAGAAAAACAAAATCATACCCGTCTGAGTCGAAAAAAAAACAATGAGTAATTCCTGTTGGACACTTTGGGGCTATTTTCCTATCGCCCAAGGCCTCCTTTCTCCTAACGACACTACCCCATCCATTATCTTTTAACGGCTAAAGTTTTTTTGAACAGAATTGCTTAAAATTAGAACTGCACCATCTAAACTAACCCATTTTATCCATCGTGTACTGTCACTTGTTTTGAACAGTTCTCATGGTATCATCCATAAAGCGTAAGTAGCAAACTGCCTCAACAGTTCATCCGCGTTTTAATTCCAGTCGAACATGAACGCACATTGAATCCAGTGCTTTTGATCTGTGTTAAAACTATAGGTACTGTATACTCAAGTCAGATCCACACCCTACAATTTTCCTGGACGATGAACATTTCAATGGGCCCTAAAGTCATCGCCGTAGCATTGTAATATTATTCACCAAAAATGTTTCCCCATGAACTTTTTGTGTCCATGGATACCTTATTTGCTTCACAGATTAACGGTTTATCGCCCACAGCGACTCAATCACTGATGGCTGTGGCATCAGTAAGTTGCAGCTCAAGTCTTAACTTCGCTCTGAAGTGCGCCACAAATCGACCCGTTTCTATTAAGGGCAGGGAAAAGCCATTCGTAGCTTCCTGCATTTAGGTTCCCTTTATGTGTGTTGCAACTTTATTATCCTATCGGGTCCCCATCCACCGAAGAAACATGATTTAAGTCTCTCTAATCGACAAATTCCAAGCCTGAGTGTAATCAGTAACAGCAGATTTCGGTGTCGCTTTCTCATTCGAATGGCTGTTATCTAAAAAATCACAGGTTTGCGGTTAATAGGAGACTCACCTGGGTCCCCGCTGAGTCTTTCGTTCACAGTGTTCTTCGACCGCTTGCGCGGCACAAAGTTTTTCTCATATTGAAACCACATTCAAGATATCAAAATATTTTTATCGACATCACTAATTATAAGGCTGGTAGTAATAATAATAATCGTTCACCCGCAGCACCCTTTTGGTATCTGGCTGCTATGCTACCTGAAGGAAATACGAGGGCCATGATACCGCCAGATTGTCCAAGCCTAGACAGGAGCATTCGAGATGCAGAGGTTGGTTTCGAACCACTACCTTCCGGTTACCGAATTTCGCGCCTTAACCACTGAAGTACCTCGAGCCCTTTATAGGCCTGGTGGGAAGTCTTGGATAACCCATTATGGGCGTAGTACTTACTGGGGCGGATTGGTTTGCGCGTGCATATTCGTCCATTCGTTCAATTTTGTGTTCAAGTATTAAATAAGGCTGATAGAAAGTCTATAAATACATTCATTTGCAAATCAATTCGGTTTTGTGAGAGACTCTCCTGGAACCCAGCTGAATCTCTCGTTTGTGATGTTCCCAGGGGAGTCTCTCGCAAAACCAAATTTGTTTGCAGATGAGTGTATTACGCTAATTTCGTGCAATTTGGTTTCAAGTAGGACATAGGGTTGACGGAAACTCGGGGATTGCGCCTACTTGATGAGCCCCAAGAAGGGCGAAACCGGTCGTGGGCTGTTGACGAATTTTCAGCAACCTTATGAGTAGTGCATCACGAAGGGTGATAGGTCTTCGGAAGTGGACCTACTGGCTAAGCCAAAGTGAGGACAAAACCAGTAGTGGGCTGTCCGTAACTTGTCATCACTCCTATTAATAGTGTTATATCAACAAAAGGCACCGGATTTTATTTCATTTTGATTTCATTTCTCACAATGCTACACCCATATGGTGACTGGTGGGGCTGAAGATGGTGGTGATTCTTTTTTATCAAATGGAGTTTTTGTTGCGTGTCTCTAGATCTAGCTCCGAATCGGCTGACTATCATACTGTGGATACACTAATAAACAAGCATTCAATACTCAGTGGGCGTAGCGAACAGTTTTGCCTCTATGCACAAACATCAAATCCCTGCAAACCTGAGGAAAAATCCAAATGACAATTCTGGCCTTGAACACACTTGCACACAAATAAGCAAGTGTCGTATCTTGACCTAGATGGTTATCGGCGGTGAAAAGAGCTCTGATGGCACTCCCCTACACGGGCGTAAAAACAGATGTATCCAGCACGCGCTGGTGGAGTGGTGACACACTCGCTGCGCATCTCAGATGTCCGGAGTTCAAACCTCTGAATGGCCTACATGCATTGCTGATCGGCTCTAATAAGAGCGAAGCTTGAGTCCAGTGCTTCCCCCCTTTAGTGTGGGCTCACCAAAATAGTTGCGCGAGGACTGTTTAAACGAGTGGTGTGAAGTGAATTCTAGAAAACCCGCAACCACCTATAATATACCACGGAGCCAGCCTGAAATAAAGCAGATCGGTCACAAGCGTGATTAGCAGTAAACCGGTGCCTCATTCGCGATATTTTGTCAAAATACAGTTTTCTACCAGCACATCATTCACGTGCATGTTCACAGATGTTAGGTAAACAGAACCCATGATGTGACGGCAAGGAAATACCCACCCCTTTGAGGGACTTTCCGGCCTTGTGACCCTGTCTAATGCATCTTGACCGGTTCAAAGAGTAATCTCAACGATATCACTATGGTATTCAAAAACTCCCTGTAGACGCGGGGTGTTGTTTACCATTATGATTAGGAATTTTCGTTCTTCGTTATGGTTGTTCCGTTTTGATGACGAGCGATCCTGAAAGGTCCGTTGCATTATCGTACCCGTCACGAAGAAACCGGACCTTAGCGTGGTGTGAAAGTTTGTGTGCCACCGTGACCTATTAAGCTATGCTCTGCGGTGTCCATGTGACACTCACAGTCTCTCACCAGGTTGGTCGATGGTCAGTTTGCTGGTCCTCCAGGCTGGGGATCGAGTAGGTAAGGCGGTATATTCCCTAAACATGATAATGCACTTGCATTTCCCCGCCAAACTCCACTGCCTTGCGGTCAATTTTTTGAGCCAAAGGCTTTGACCAAGGACCCTAATCGTCCTCCTGTCCAGATCTGTGTGCCCTAGCAGTATCCCAGCCCACGCACAGCCTACAACTACTATATCGGTTGCCGAGCTGTATCATCAGCCGAGTCGTCTTGCTTGCTGCGTACAGCAGGGCGAGCAAGCGAAAACAAGCTATTGCTATCACCTCTCTTCTTTCTAGTTCACGTACTTTTCCTTCGCCTCCGCTACTCCATTAATGGCACTCTCTTTGTAGGTCCATCCGTTCGGGCTGACGACCCCATACTCCTCGCATATCTCTTGGCCGCAACAACTTCACGTCAGCCGGCGCCGACTGCTTCGGGCATTTCGAAATTAAACTTCAAGACTCAGTACCCGGTCTAAAGGGCATTTTTAACGCTAAAGCAAACATGACAACAAGCTGCCCTTGCTCTCATAGTGGACTCGCTTAACATTGACGTGTTTTTTATCAGATGTAATCAGAGTGGTTTGGGTAACTGCTCCATCACTTTCCACCAGCTTTCGGATGCGCAAATCTGGTGAGCTAGAGATCGCTTTGAGATAATGTCCTGAGCCACCGAGCTGGATAATCACAGCTTGGCTGGATACCCGTTATCCTGGGAACGTCCGCGAAGGAGTCTCAATGTCGGGAAGCTGATCATTGCCCATTTATTGCGTCTGCTTGTGCTTATGATAACTGAGGATGTAATCGCATTTTTAGTGGTGTCCTCTTACGGAGGAATTCCTCTCAACACAATAATTTACTCCGGATGCTATTATGATACTACTGGATCCCCACGTAACCAGAGTAGCCCGAAAGAGAGGACGCTGAACTGCAAATCAGTTTACTCAAATATTGCTTTCTGAGAGTTGTTTTGACCACACAGACTGCCTGTACATGGCCGAGTCATCTTAACAGATCATGAAAACCCTACCCATCAAATAAAAATATGTACACGATGATGACTGCTTGAGAATGAGGATGGATAAATTCTACCGCCACCCCGTGCTGGTCGGATATACGATGCTGTAAGAACTCAGCGGTGCTGTTTAGGACACCATTTGGTGAAAGCAGAAGGGAAAAATCATAATAAACTTTGATTTCTTGACTCTGAAACATCATACCTTAGGGATACATACAGCATTCACCTTGTTCAATCGTAGTGAAAAACATGTACCCGCACAAGCCGCCTTAATCGAGCAACTGATACTGAACAGCACGTTAAATGTCACATATCACGTGTCTATGTGTAATGCTACGATAATGACTGCAAAGAACTCCGAGGCTTCACACGCTGTGGTTTCAAAAAATGAAGTTGATGTATCTGGAAAGAACTTCATCACAGATGTTCGCACTAGTTAAATTTGACCGAACTGTTTGCATGTGGTACGAAGTCAAAAACCCTAATAAACGACCATAAAATATAGTTGACGAAGTCGAATACGTTGGTGGGTATTTCAAACAAGACCGCTCTTTGGAGAGGCCCAGTCGCACAGTGCACTTGTTTTGGTCGGTCCTTCTCAGTGTTCCGTCTGATTCCCTCTACTGGTCAAAGTTAGCCAGGGATAGCGTTTACCCCAGAAGTTAGCGTCATAGACGCATGAACCGAACCTTCCGGTCGTATGCTCCGTGATTCACACGCGGATAAAAGGCTGGCGACCACCTGCCTCATTTGTGAGATCCGTCAGGAACTTATCATTGTTGATCAGCCTATGTCAAGTGAGTCCATTAGTTTGCTTCGTAAACATTGTTTATAATTTGATATTACTCCGCGGTCGTTTGAGAGTAAAACATCTAAAATGTGAAGTGCAGCAGGCAATCATCTACCTAAAAGCCAATCATACATATCCAAACTTTGGCACTGAATATAACATGTGGGTTTCATCTGATGACCAAGAGGCTGAAATACTGAGGTGATCTGTTTCAGCGACCAAGTTAGATTTCCTTGGTAATGATTTAGACGGAAGTCGGAGTTTTCAAGTGCAGAGGTTTTAGCTTGTTTTCGGTTGCCTCCAGTTGTCTGTATGGGGAAACTGGGAAAACTTTAATTCATAACCGGTACACTGAATAAACTTTCGTTCTGCGATGCTACCGAGACTGATGCCACTTGTGAAAATGTTGAAGAGTCTAACTACACTAATAATACTTTGGAATCCTAAGTATCAGTCCAACAGGACCATATTCGCCCGAAGAGAATCATAAACAACAAATTTCTTCTGGCCTCGCGCCTGAAAGTGAGTTTCCAAATTAAGATATGTCCAATTTATTAGTAAAAATATCAAATGGTGTGCAAGGGGTGGGGGAAAATCTCACCAGGACTGCGTTGTCTTCTTGGAAGACAACATACTGGATGCGGGGGTGATTCGACTTATTTAGCCTGTCCTTTAGAAATACTCGTCATTGTTCACCAACCTGCTTCTCAAAAAAGAGTCACAACCGATTGTTCGTTTTGACTTCATGTTGCTTGTTTGCTCCTCGCCACTAAGGTCGCAGATAGATGCAACCCAATACCATCGTGCACCATGTAAATCAAAGCTCAAACCTAGCGAGCCTGAAAACCGTGTGACCCGACCCTTCGAAAACGAACCATTGAATGTATCAACTTTATGCCAGACATGAAAGATCAGTTTCATTAACAGAATCCTCACAAAATTCAAATCGGAAACATAAAACTTTGGGGATACAGTGTCTGAGATAATGTATACCTACTTATGGTTCCTAAACTCTATCGAAATAATTAAGTGACAGCACCCTACAAGATATCTAGGTGGCTTGTTTCAGCACATAGCAATGCTGGTAGAATTTTATCTTCCTACTCGGTCAGGTCGATGAATACATTTCCGTGTGCAGTACTTGCTAGGCTACTTATGACGACATGATCTTATGTGGATGGTGGTAAGCTTAGTAACCGCATGGAAACCTGCAAAGATTGAAGGAAGCGTGGTTTTCTACTTGAATACTTATAATTTGAAGGTACATTTCGTTTAGTATGATAGTCACGGAGGGCCTAAGTGGAGTTTATCGAATCGTGTAAGTCACCACGTATGATTTCACATCGCTGTAGGTACGTGCATTCATATTTGCACAAATGGTGAACGGTCTGCGTGCGTTGGGAAAATGTCTGGGTGTCCAACAGAAGCAAACTAAAAGGTTTCCCAACGAACGTCAGCAGTAATCTAGTCTTTATGGAAGGGACTTCAATGAGTGCCATCTAAAATGTCCCACAATCAGTATTTCACTCTCCTCTCCACTAGCCCTTGGTGGATCTATTTATGTTGACCAGTGTTCTATCTGTAAAAGTGTTCTCCTAATATCTTAGTAAAAATAACTTTTACTGTAAAACGTCCTCTTCTTACTCATAACTTTTGTCCGTTTGCAAACTCCACGTGTTTTCAGGGTAATCAGTAAGAAACAGAATAATGCCAATCCCGGCATTTTATGAATCCGTTATCTCGTTTTTTCGTCAACAATATTCTGAAATCAAAATCACAGCTAAAAACCTTTCGGATAAAACCAATGCTGACCAGTAAAACTAGATATATTGTATCTATAGCTACATCAACTGGTAATAAACCGGATCGACGCAGTTGGGGTTTGTTTCTGGGAAAGTTGGCTTCAAGTTTACGTAAAGCTGCTTGTGACAGCTTTTATGGCTTTGATCATCAAGAATGCTTCATTTATCCCTGTCTCGAGGACGGTGTAATTCATCCATTCGCAGTATATTTGTATTTGGCTTTACTCTCCCTCGGTTGTGTGTACACGTTCGTAAGAAAGTTCTCCGAATTAGGAGCGCACTGTTAGCAATCGCCAGCTGTACATTTCATGAAGCTGAAAAAGCAGGCACTGACTACTGGTCCAAGCTATTTATCTTAATATAAAAGTGGACTTCCCCGTGAACTCCCATGTCTCGGTGGGTTCTAGGACTCTATTACAAGAACCTCGTGACTTAGGTGTGTTAGAAAATGCAGCAGGCCGCAAAAAGGTTGCTCAAACACATCACTAAGTACAATCAATCCACAAGAGTACTTTCACAAGAGGAGCGGAAATTCCGTTTGAGAAGTCGCAACACGAGAAACCAGTCAAGACGTGATCACTTGATGACGGATCCCCTGTTGGAAGGATGAGTGACGCTGTATCCTGTCTAGGTGTGAGTTAAACACAATGCTAATCAGCTCCTCATGGCCGAATTTTCAAGCTACTAGCGCAGAGTTCGAGGGTTTGAAACTCCCTAAACTTTCGTGCAATGCGCACTGCTGACGATTCTTAACAAGGATGAAACCATTTGGTTTTCACGGGAGACGCAAGTGAATCTCTCGTATATGATGTTCTTCAACTGAATGTGCTACACAAAGGCCATCTCATGTTTCAGTTGCTACGATATTCGAGTTATCGCAGGATATTTTCATAAAGGAGACTACCCACAAGGTTGTTGAAAACTCTTCGACAGCCCCCGACCGATTTCGCCCGGGTAGCGTTTTCACAACCTTGTGAGTAGTTTCTTTCATGAAGGATGAAACAACTTTCTTGTGCTTTTCTGTTTCTCAGCGTAGATTAACCTCACTTGAAGGACGAAATCTCAACTGAAATTACCCAATCTTTTCACGTTAACATCAGTCAAAGTACACCGCCTAGATGGGCAACTATGGTTTGACAGGAAAAACAGATTCAGTGACCTCCCTGTTCACAGCCCAAGTTCAAACCAGCCTGAAGCTTTCTGTGCTTCGCTGACAATACAGGTGTGGGAAAATGAGCATCGAAACAATGGCTGATAGAATCTTCCAAAAAAAGTATCGAACGTAGCTGCGCCCTGACAAGCAGTAAGCACAAGTGATGTGTGGATATCGCAGTCCGTTGCTGAGGGGAATTGTGATGTAGTTGTAATCAGGAGACAGGATCACTGCTTGCACCAGTCTTAGACTTTAAATGCCTTGTTATATAACTTGAGGTCAGGATTGCTTCGATACAGATTCAGTGTGCCTTCACGTGAGTGTGCGAGTTACTGACTCATACCATGGGAAATGTTTGGAAAAAATATGGCATAAGCAGAAATCCATGATACTCACCTTCCCGCTTCAAATGCTCCTTTTTCGGTATTATTCCCCAAAGCTTTTCACCGCATTGAAACTTGTTTGTGCATTCCAAGTGAAACCTATCAGCAAAAACTGATGGCTCAAATTGCTTGCATTTAGATGGTGGCTATTCAAAGCCTGACAGGTCAATTCATGTTATTACGAAAGTTGACGGAATCGCGTGGGATAGTTTAACAACATTGATGCAAGCAGCCACACTACTGCACCTCAGAGTAACCAATTACTCATAGTACAAAATTCGGTCAACCGGGAATGGTGTTCGCGAAAACGAAAAACTTCTGTTCCAGTCCGTACTTCAGTCCTTTGAATTCTCATAGTATGATGGATTAACGACAGCACTTCAGCTTCACGTATCATATTAACACCTTTCCATATCATATCATATCAAACAGAAATTTGAAGACTGGCCATAAGACGATTTGTGATTACCACCAGTCGGTGCAAAGTAAACCTAGCCTTTGAAAAGTGATCATCGCATGGTTCAAAGCTCTTCTGTTCAAAGTGAAGAGGTCTGCTTAACTCAATATCATCACAAAGGAATTGCTGAAAGGATGGGCTGCCGAAATTAAGAGCCCAGTATATATTGTCATTTTTCTCACGCGCAAATTGGCACGTGACAGTGGTGCGAAAGCACCGTGTTCTATAAGTTAGAAGCTGTTAAACCTGATGTTTACTCGTCTTTGGTGTGAGTTGTTAAAAAGAGAACTGCTTTCTAATATACAATCTAACACATAATATAATATATGTATAATGTAATATTCTAATATACATCTCAATCAAACAAAGATATCAAATAGAAATTGATCTCCTAATGTGCGAAGTCCAAATACGTGGAGCATGAACAATAATTCCATGCCTTGGAATGAAGACGGATCAGTCGTCACCCACAGTAGTCCCACCCACAGTTGTTCACATTACGTGCGTTACTTGGCTTCCTTGGCCTTTCAAAAATTACTAAACCCATCGTATTTCCTAGCAAAGAAACTGTAACGAATGTACTGAGATGGTAGTTAAAGGTTATTCAGCTGTGCAGCTGTGAGGTCAGTTGGGGAATTCATTCAAGACAATCGCTCAAGACGGTTGCTTGAGCTCTCCCCATACAGCATGTTTCTGTATCTCTGGACCTTGTTTGTAGATATTGCAACGAATAAGGCGAAAGATGGGCAGAGTCAGACAAAAAAGTAACGGCAAAGAGTCCTGTTTCCGGAAAATTATCGAATGATTTTATGTACAAAAGTTACTTAATTGTGCGGTGTATGTAGTAAGGACGAAATAATGTCACAACAAAACTGTTGTTCTTTTCAGCTCCGTGTCAGTGCAGTGTGCTAGAATCAAAAATGCACTCTACTGAATCATCCTCAGGATAATTGCCTGTAATTCGATATAGAGATTGAGCTTGATTTAGAAGAGTCTGCTAAACGTACAGTTGTTGCAGACACATCGTGCTCGGCTTGGCTGGCAGTCCCGATCTAACCACTCTGTCCAGCTGGCTTACCCGGCTGCGATTCCGACCCTACTTTTCACTCACGTTCTCGTTCGTTTATTCGCTAAACTATACCCAACTATTTAGTTGACCGTCTCCCCTTTCGTTCTCATCTCTAAATCCGTTTAGCTCAATTCAATCACTGTCATCCACTGATTGGTTAACGAACCGAATTCGGTTAGGCCTGAGGGAGAAGTCATTTGTGTCCGGTAACAGCCAATGAGAACCAGGCTAATTGTCGCATTATTCAATGCCCACTTATTCGAGCTCGTTCTGCTCTACGGGCTTAAGGAAAGACTAGCCGAATGGGGAGGGGTCACATATCCAAACTGAAAGGTAGGGAGAACAAAATCGTCCGATCGAATCACAGTAGGTTTATTCAATTTTTCTGCGTTGAGACGAAGTGTGAACATTAGATTAGTGTCATAATGCCATCCACTCACGGGTTTCTCCTAATCGGATCAAGCATTTGAACACAGTACTTGCTATCACACTACCGGTGCCCCTTCTATGGTCAATCTTATTAGATCAGAGAACAAGCACGGGGGAATGCACATCGTTTGACCAAAAAAGGTACGTTCATCGTGCGTGATCAGTTCTCATCCTGGTGAATAAATTTAATTTTCATATTTGTCCAATAGCATTACCTTTATCTTTGGTTAAGTTCATTCTCACTGGCCTCGTTTGGTTTGTTAAAAACGACGCCTCGGGCAGTACCGCCACCACCCAAGCGCATTTCTGTCGACGCCTGACCTATTGAAGATTCTTTCGCTATTTAACCTTTTTGAGTTTAACTGGTTAACGTGACATCAGTTGTCCCGCTCCATGTACTTGTACATAAAATGAGGACAATTGGAAGCAGAGCAAGCATTACAATCCCAACCTCTTTTTAGCAGATATGCGTCTATCTGACTTTTTCGCCCAATGAATGTACACTTGCAGCTTCGAAAATGCAGCATTCCAAAAATAGCCCATCTATCACACTCTATAGACTTTTGGTGGGTGAAATTTCAGTTATTCGCAGACCAATTCGATAATGACAGGCCGGAACTGGCTTGTATCTTACGAGATACGGAATAACGACAACCTTGTATTGTTAAACGCCTTGTCACGCGATGCTCAGGCTAAAGTCCTTTATGATGCGTTTATGATAAACATACCATTCGATGCCTATCAGTGTAAAGTCTTCCTGCTGAGAACTAATAAAAAATCTGTGGTCCTAACTTTACACGACCAGCAGAAAAGGTCACCCATTAAGAAATGAAACCTGGTGAACAAATTTCTTAAGGAAATGTTACTAACAAGTGGAAACCCAAGAAAATCCACGAACGTCGACGGAAAGGCAAAGCCAAGAAGTGACGAAGACAATAGATTTGGCAGTAAGGAGGGTCTATCCCCAGTAATTCGAATCTGAACCTCTTACTTACATCTACCTAGTATATAGATCAAATTCAACCGTCAGAAAAACCTGTACGGTTAAAAGATTCAACAATTAAGCTTATAATTTCCACTTCATCAAGCTTTGTCTGCAAACTGACATACAGTTGCATTGACACATGCATTGATAAGATGAACAGAAGGCTGAATGTACTTGTTCTTGAATACTTGCCAAAGTTTTTTTCGTGGGTAACTTCTCAATCAAATTATCTGACCTAGCTTTAGCGCAAAGCAAAGTGGTCCTGGCGACAGGCCATCAAACTGACTTCAGAGCATAGTTACCCATCTTGTTCGATAAGGACCATCCATGACTGCTTGGAGCCAGTGAGGGGTTGCACGTGCAGCTACAGCTTGTGAGCGCCGAAAACTTTAATCCAACTAATCCCACTATTGTGGGGCTGGAATCTCTTCAGAAAGACTGAAACATTTGGTTGGTTTGCTTTTTAGGCCCGTAAGACTAATTTACGGTCGTAGATTGATGAGTTTCAATTTTTTGGCTGACGAGACAAAACGAATTTTTAACAGTCTGCAATATTTGTCTTCTTGCTGCGCCATTCAGTCGGGAACTTGACATGAACTTGGCCTGTAATCAGTCAGAAGCTAAGGATGTTCAATCGACAAGTGTATGTTTCTTGAAAGCACGCTGCTCATAAGGTTTCTAAAAAACCTTCCACAGCCCACCATCGATTTTACTCTTCTCGGGGCTCACCAGGTAATTGTAGTCCCCGAGTGTCTGTTTCATTTGAAACCAACCTGTACGAAATTCGCAATTGCATTTCATAAATGTTGCACAACTTGGGTTCAAGTAGAACACAAGGTTGACGGAAACTTGGAGACTGCGTCTACCCGATAAGCTCTAAGAAGGGAGAAACCTGTCATCGTTTGTGGAATATTTGTCAGCAACCTTCTGAGTATTACCCCTTCAGGAAAATATGATGCCATCTCTCGAATACCGCATCAAATGGAACAGGAGGAGGCCTTGTGCAGCACATTAAGTTGAACAACATAACAAAACAAGATATTCAGCTGAGATTCAGATGTGCCTTCCGTGAAAGCCAAATAGGTGTGCAAATTAGTGTACCTGGCAAACTCTATGTTTTTTTTCGAAGGTTGCCAAAAGGCAACAAGATTTCTTTATTGATTTTACTCGTTGTGCTCGGACTCTATTCTCAGAGGATAACTGCAGAGTAGAAGTACCAAATCTCCAAATAAATTCTTCTTCCAGAACCTGTCCACAACGGATCTGTTTCAGTTGCTTCGGGGCTAACCTTAGAACACCAAGCAGTAACTTTTAGAGAAACAGCTCAAATTGACGGACTCATTAGGTTGATCTTCACTCACACTTTTGTAAGGAGGTTGGGGTGGGCGGTGGACTTCCTTTTTATCATAGTATTTCGCTCTTTGCTTGAACTACCGGTAACCCACTGTCTGGTATACTCGAATTTTTAACTCCTTCCTGACGCACAGACGGTCCGTAGACTTTCATATACACTAAACACGGCAAAACTCTCCACTAGCTATCACGAAACGATGATTCTGGTCGTCTCGCTCCATGGACTAGAATACAGCTTTCGGAAGAACTTTATGCTTGATCAGCAGCGTACATTCTTGGTCGTTCAAGGGGTCACATTCCCCTTAGTAGAGTTTGGATTCAAGCGATTAACAACAGATTGAGCAACACAGGCTGTAGTCGGCCGAAGCACTGCACTCGATCATGCGATTACAGTAGTACTGGTGTGTTAGACTCGGAGTGTGCGACTCCTCCACGGGTGCCTCACTGATAGTAAAACCAGGGTATCACTCGGCTAAGAATAAAGCACCTGCAGGGTGTTTTGTGTTGCAGACTTAACTCGTGTATCTTGATGCTTTTGTCCGGTTCAAAGGTAGAAAACTTGGATGGGATGATGGTCCATGGGGTTTTTCATAGTTTTGTCTCCTGCCATTCACATTAGGTTTAGATGTGGGCACTTTTCATAAGCTTAGAACCATGTACTGTTTAGCTAGTACGCATGTCTGCCAACGAAACCTGAGCGAAGCATAGATTCTTTTTTTTAGCGAATACAATTTGGATACAAGTAATAACGACAAATCTGAGCCAGCCGTACAAGAAATGAAAATTAATACATATCTATGCAATAATTGATGTGTCAGCTTTTCTCCAAGAAAATATTCACCATCCACTCGGTCATTTTCACGCACACGGCTTGTAAATTGTTTCAAATAACATTGGTGATGCACACTCTTGTCTTAGAACAACTCCACCGTCCGGCGTATCTCGGTGACTCATGCTTGATGAAAACTATCGTCTTTAGCGTCCCCATCATCATCTCTTTGATCACCTTCATGTTCGTTATCAAAAACATCATTCTCAGTGACAGTCTTCACACCATACTTGTCATCGTTTTCATCTACGCTTCGTTAACGACTCTTGAAGACTGAATGTTTCGGGGTTGTCGATTTACTTCTGATGATTCCAAACCAAAAGCTTACACAAATAAACTTAATAGGATCGTGGTAAACCTGTATTAGGACGGCAGTATTGTTCGAAGTTAATGGCTTATCAATTAGGGACTATTAGACTGTTCCACGGGACTCCGTTGGTCGGAGATTTGATAAAGTGTTATATTATGGGGGTACTACGAAGATAGAGCTGTTTGATGGGTCTTTACCTGCAACGCTTTTGCTGTGTATTTTGAAGGAAAAAGAAATAGCTGGACCGAATTTACTGCAACTGAGTCGCTCATATAAGAAACCTTTTTAATAAGGAACACTCTGCATGTATGAAAAGTGGCAATTTTCCTCTCGAAATTTCTGAACCCAAACAAGGGACCATAAGAACAGTCACCTGAGACCCAAAATATCTAAAAGGAAGGTCTCCACTTTGTGACCCTTTTTAAAATACACCCGCTCACTATTTACTAGGCCTTGTAGAAAGGTAGACATACTAGGTTCCATTGCTCAAGAACTGTCGGCCGTGTTTGCTGATCAGATAGCCAGTGATCTTTTCGTCAAACTTGGCACTTAAGTTGCAGACGCTTCCCTTCCAAATGAGGAGACATCATCACTGTGCACAGAGAGTGCTCATGAGGGGTTTGGTTTCTTTGGCCTGAACGTCAGCTAAACTAAAGTATGAGGTTTTTGTCCGTTCTTTGGCCTGAACGTCAGCTGAACTAAACTATGAGGTTTTTGTCCACAGAATAGAACTGGTGTATGCGGTCAATTACAATGCTTTTCCTCTCTGAGTTTTGCTCAAACATTGTGGATGGATCTGATTAAACTGGGTGCCTGTGTACAGAAAACTTAGGTTTCCACACGTATGTTTGATATGTGTTGGAAAGATGGTTTATTCAAGGTGACTTAGGGCCGTATGCATTGTGTCTCTTGTTTAACTGATTACTGTGGAGCGTGAGAGAAGTATAGAGTGAGCAAGGATATCTTCAACTCACCGGAACCATGGTGAACAATCGGTGGTTTCACTGCTACAGGTAGGAGAAATGCATGGAAAAATTTCGAAGTTCATTTGCTTGATAAGATTTCATGGCATGAAGTACAGGAAATGGTAGAAACACTTCACAAGAATTATGGCCGTCCTGGCTCATCTAACAATGTGTGAGGACCTCAGATTTGCTGAAAGCATGTTATTATGCTATGCACGCTGGAACGGACATACAGCAGCTGTTTGAGCAGTTTCCAGGAGCACATCTCATCCTCATAAGTACATATGCCAATAAACACTTCATTTCACCCGTTTATCATCATACTAAGTAAAACTGGACAACATATTAACTAATCCCATTTGAAGTAACACTTCAGGGCTTCCGCCATATCTGTGAATCTTCAACTTCTCCAGTTGTCTTCCTCCTGCTACTCATGAGTAGCGAAAATTAAATGCCATAAAGCTAAGCATAATCAGTTGCGAATGAGAAAATTGTTAAGACTATATATAAAGGTTCTGAAATCCAGAAGGACTTACCATAGTAAATATACGGCAACTAAAACACACAACTTTATTTCTTGTGACATTTGCGCGTACTTCCTCGAAATGTGGGCGCTACAAATCTACCATAAAATTGCCCTTGGTAGACTTCATCTCATCTACGAACGTTCCGTCGGGTGCAAACGTTACACATAGTCCCGAAATGACTTGATTCCATATATGATCGAAAACTCAGTACTTCCTTATCATAAAGTCTCTAATAGTGCAACATAGGTCACGTTACCCATCACTCACCAATTAACCACCCAAACCCAAACCAATTGTCCCGGCACACCTCGATGAATACAGGCGAACAAAATCTGTGAACGACCCCAAGAGGAATATTCCATTAAGGTGTCCTAGACAGGAGAATCAAGCCCGAAAAAATACGGATTCAACAGGAAGACAAACCTCCTAACCAATCTACCATAGATGTTAGTCCTCCCCACTAACCAACAAACAGAAACATCAGACTGACACCCAGCACTGATCAAGCCCGCTAGGCATATGAAATCTCACGGATTGGTTCCCTCGCTGCCTTAAAACCCAATCAACCCGCTTACTCACTCACTTGGCCTGACGAAGCTTTTGTGTCAAAAGCGAAACGTTGCACAACAATAAATTCACCGGTTGTTTACCAAACCTCTCTGAAAAGAAACGCTACTTACTTTTTTGAACTCCTCAAGCAATGTTTTGCAAACGCCCTTAAACAAATATGGTCAAATCTCCCCCCCCACAGGCTGACCTATCCCATGAGTGAGACTTCCTAATTCTAGTTTTAATCTTCCGCAGTTCAAGCAACTTCTGACAGGAAACAACAACAAGGACAGATAAGATTTAAAGGGATAAATGGCTCCTAAAGACCTGAATCCTGACCCACGAAACAAAGTGAACTGAGTTCATTGTCCCCCTTGGTTGATCATATTTGCTGCTCAGAAGATGTCCCAGAACCTTGTCCATATTCTCTAAGTTCTGTTTAATAATACGCATGAGTCTGACTTTATTATGGTGGGTTAAGTCGACATAAACATGAAGACTACCTTGCACTTCATTGTTCAGGCGTTTTCTCAGTCACCTCAAAGGCACCATATGGGTGATTTGTTTCCCAGTGTACTGTTCAATCAATGCTTCAGCTGACAACAAGCTGATGCAATTCATATGCAACGATACCATTTAGTCACAACGTCCAATTAGTTAACACAAATTTATCAGTTATCACGCTGTCAGGTAAAAACACTGTGCAAGGCAAAGCAAAATCCATGTGGACGAACTATTTTTAGCAAGACACCCATTTGCAAGGTAACTTGGTGTTACCGAAAAATTCAGTTAAATTTCTCGCTTATTCTATCTGCGAACGAGTGTATTTCGTCAGTTGGGTACATTTCGGTGTTCAAGTGGAGTCTGCCTGGTGAGCTCCAAGAAGAGAGACACAGATATTCAGCTGTGGAACAGTTTTCAGCAACTTATGAATAGTTTGTTATTTCAAATAAATATCTTTCTTCGAAACGTTCTAAACCATGAGCAGGCGGCTTGAGTTTAGTACATGGAAGCCCTAGTTCGATTAAAATGAATTAAATCTAGCACTTGAATCCCGATAACAATATATGTAAAAGGAGATAACTATATAAGATTTTGTACCTACATTTTTTGAACATCCGTGCTGCATTCGATTCGAATGATACCAACTAGATTATGTTGTGTGTGATATCTGTTAGAGTTAATTACTGTTTGAGAAAGAGCGCTAAGGACGAAGTTTCTTGTACCTCACCCTCTCTATCATAATGAGTGACCATTGAGGAGAATATTAGTAGTTCAGGTAGCGTAGAGGTTCATCGGTTTGGTCGCCGAGCTGGGCAATTTGATTGCAAACTTTTCATCACCAACCGAGGTGATAACAGTGAGTTGTTAGGGAGCGTAACAGAGCGTGGCAGTGGGTCGGTGGTCATACAAAACCCATCGCTACGATCCACTAAGCTCCTGGACAATGCACTGATGATGTCATCTCAGTTGGTGACGGAACATTTGCAATCAAATTGCCCAGCTCAGTGAACAAAACAACGACCACAGTGAGTGACCTTCGTCAGGAGCAAATTAATTCGCTGCAATCCAGACAGCTACACCTCCACTCCTCAACTAAATTGTACTGTTTCCATCAGAACTAGCGTAGCGAGTGAATACTTGACAGACACTTCGTAATTCGTGACAACTGATGCTGGCATGGTGTATTGCAGACGGGCAATACAGACAGGGTCAAGGTGTCGAAATTCCAGACTGCCAAATGAGGTGGGTAGATAAGCTCACTATAGGTTATCATAAGCTCAATTTTCGAATGAGTTTCTTTTAGATACAATGGTCGTGAAGGTGCAAGCGAGCTGCAATTTCCTCAGCTTTATATAAAAACCAAATGTTCCCAGAATCTGGTGGTGTTAGGTTCCCGGTAGATGACAGGAAAATCTCGGTCTTTGTTCACTACATAAGTAATGTAAGCTAAGTACCAAGCGTTTGAGCACAGCTATATCCACAGTTTTTGCAAGTTGGTGAATAGGGTCAATATAGATAGTGATCTTGTATCAGATTAGATAAACGCCTGGCTGCCCGACCAGAATACGGCACGAGCATGCGAAGGGATACACGAAAAGCTCGGTTGACTAGCTGCCTTTCAGTAACGAGTTGAATAATGGGAAATGGCTTAAACTCAAACAAAGCTTAGTCATCATTTTACACATTCTATGCACTATTCTATGTTAAAATCAGTTTCTCAATACCTTCTCCCGTAGACAGAGGACTGACATAGATTTTCTTCGTGTATGCTTTTGATTTACACGTTCCCAAATGTGACCTGTTTCGGTAATCTCATCTGTGTAAACACTTAGTTCAGGAACTGTGTTTCTTGTTGTGACCATTCACCCGATCAGACTTTTACAGAGATTAGGCATTCGGTGATATTTCTCTTCACTTGTAAGGAAGTCAAACTAGTGACCTGTACAGTTGTCCACAGTTTTCACTTCGCTTGGCCTTTCATCTTCCTGCCTTTTAATTTGAACATCACTCATTTGCTTCCCGCCTCAAGAAGTTTTCTTTGTTAGGAAAAGCAGGGTTGAAGACGTTCAATAGCTGACAAAGTGAATGTTGTTGCTTGATGTTTCGTCAAAACACCGATGGCATAAAACTATCTGTACACTGACCGGTTCAACTGTACTCTTTCCCAGTTTGTTCTTAAATACATACAGCAGGGTGGGCCCAACAGTAAATTCTACTCCAGTTTGTTATTGACAAACTTCTCTGGTGAGCCTGAATCGAATTTTTCTTGTACAGAGTAATAGTTCTACCAGTACCGTCAACGATTTTACAAATATAGCCCATTTTTCCCCAAGTGACAGGTTCGGGAGCAGCTACCAGTACCGTCAACGATTTTACAAATACAGCCCATTTTTCCCCAAGTGACAGGTTCGTGAGCAACAAACTAAAGTGAAAGAAGAGCATGTCCTTTTCGAGTTGATAAAAACCTTACTGACAAGCTAAAATGTGCTCCCTGGGCTGTAGGCTTTAGTTACCACCTCATAAGCTCAAATATACCGGAAACGTGTCCGACTAACGCATAATAAGAAGGACCTAACATCTAAAGACTACGTATATAACGTACGCTTAGCGTAGTACCGTACCTGTTAGGTAAATGCTCAATTTTTCGTGCTACTTTCTGTGCAGCAGTACCCCCAGAAGTAGCGTCTTCTGTGTTTTATATCTTGTCTTCCTCGCTTACCATCTTCAGAGACCCGGATCGGTCAGATAGAACGCCATTCAGTTTGTGCATGTTGTCGGTTCTGTCCAGTTAAGAGATCCTTGTCCCCTTACATGGACTTCGAATAGGATTTATGAGCATGTCCATGTGTTGACATCTCAGCAGAGTCTAATTCTTTGTTTAAAACTAGATATATTGGTAGCTTTACCTACAACATTATACTTCCCAGATTCCGCCCTGCATGCCTTTATGTTTTGTAGGTGGGATTCTCTTGATTAGTAGTTCTCAAACGTCTTAGATAGTTGCATTCTTGACTCAAAGATCATAAAAATATCCCCTTCTACTTTGATTTTGTTACGTGAGCAGTGGAACCTGAACAGTTAGAACAAACTGTATGTGACGTATAATATGACGTTGCAAGAACTTTTTACAGCAATAATCTGAGACAACCTCCTGAATGTAGGCCACGTGGAAATTGCAGAAGAAGCGTCTCGCAGCATGTGATCCCTCAAGGTGTGAATTTCCAAAAGAAACGGGCATTCCTGTTCTAACTATATTCTTCCCTAGGTAGTACTGTGCGTAGAAGTATAACAGCTGGTGAGATGTGTGGGTTTTGTGTATGGGAATCGACTTGACGACCATTTAGAAAACATGACATCCAGGAGTTCGGAAACATGGAATCACTTTTGACATTTGTACGAAGCATGCTGTTGTACTGGGGACTTCCAATACCAGAAACAAGCAAAATTCTGACTTATTCTACGGTTAAAACTGTACCCTACCAAAAGGTACTATCTTGTTGTGGAAGTTGGGCGTCAAAATGCTGCCATGATCCCTAGAACTACACTGGCTGGAACTTCATTTCGCAACTCTTATCCATTTCGTGGAAGCCACCAAAGAGCTGCCGGAAACAGAGAGTCAAGTCCCCGTGCTACCGTCATTTGTGATGCGAGGGACTCGTGCTTCTTGCTGCTTCAACAGTGGGGGAAGATTAGGTTAATTTCTGCAGACGACAAGTATATCCATACTTACGAAAGCTACCGTACTGCTTTCCCAGAGCGGAGGCTGTTTCGAAAGGATTGGCCTAAAAGACTTACATTCTGATCTTTGAGCGGCTGACCGCAGTCATCGACCCACTATCTAATATGGTTGAAATGTCTTTAAAAGGCGACGGTTCGGCAAAAATGCGGCTGTTGCGTGCAGCACCGTTGGGAGTTAGGTAGTCGTAACTTGCTCCCTGTGTCCTCCTTCTGTGCCCAAAATGGGTCAAACGCGAATGCATTTGGCTTTGTTAAAGTAACATCAAGGAAAGACAATCAACCGTCGGATTACAGCCTATGCTACTGAGGCAAAGAGCCAAGTGAGCCGAAATGTACTGAAGATCCGAAGCTGTCATAAGTTAGCGGCTGTAAAGCATTGTCGTGATGCCGAATTCGTCCTGAAACCTGGAAGACTGAAGTCCTTTTTTAGGAGGATAGAAAGTACAGATCCGAGATGCGTTTGGCACACCTTGCAAAGGAGCTATAACGGCGTAATACTGACATACCTGTTTTAGGGTCCATGATCCCTGGGTGCCTCGTCCAGACTCCGGGTAGTTTAAAACTGATGGCCAATTCCTCATGTATGATCGCAGCGTCTGAATCGGAAAGGGAGGAGCGGGTAGTTAAGAGTTGAAGCTTTGAATGAAAACGGTTCAAATCTACTTGAGATGTGTTGGGTTATGGAACTTGCCACCATTAATTAATGCCTAAACAATGAGAAGCTTTCAAACCTCGATCTGGATGCTTCCAAAAGGAGAAGCGGTTATATTTTAGACCATGTCATTGTCCGACGAAGAGATTTAACGAAAGTTCTCATAACAAACATATGACGTGGTGCCGATTGCAAAAGGGATAATGGATTGGTGCGACCCAACGTTTGACTGATCCCAAAGTAGCATCCTCGTATTGGGAGCAAGTTAATGTCAACTAGAATGAGTGTCAAGCAGCTGTAAGATCGATCAGCATTAGAGAAGGTTCCAGAGGTTGTCGCTCACAGGTTGTCTAATTCAGCGACTCCAAAAGCATTGGAAGAACAATGGACTAGGACCAAGCGCCATGTTGGGACTGGTTTAAGTTAAGCAGTTTAGTCAAACACAGGAAGGCTTGAACGCTGGTTCTATACAAAATGCCTCATTCGTATCCGCCCAGTCGATGAGAAGAACACAACTAGCCTTTACCGAAACAAACAACGTCCGCATTTACTCCATAGAACCTTTGTTAAGCAGGTTAAATGATGAACCCAAATGTTCAAGTCTTCTCAAATCGACAACGTTACGAAGAATTCGCTGGTGCACTAAAGGAAATCCGTGGACCAGAAATGCATCCAGCATCCAGTATATAGTGTACTGCTAGACCTGCTTTAGGTTTAAAATATCTGCTTGGAAGGAAGATTTACCAGCAAGACTTACCAAACAATCCAATATGAATAGGACAACCCCATACAGTTAGATGAAAGCTTTGAGTGGATGGAGCATTCCAAGCTAACCACGAACGAAAAAAAATCTAAAGGACGATAGCCAAAGTGCAAAGCTCATAGGTTTTCGTAATAGGTGGGCTGCCTACTGGGTCTACACTACCTGTAAGAGCCAAAATGTTGCAGAAAACGGGTAAAAGCCGAGGAATCGGTCCTCTCTACACTGCAAGAAAAATCCAAGAAAGCACTCTACCCAGTCGGATGAAGGCTGATTTTCTGGGAGGACGTGTCCTCGAAGAACAAGGTCGATCTCGAGGTGACCACAGCCTGATTGAACCTACCTTTGTAGAGTGTCTTCTGTGGGAAAAAACGCCGAGAAGAGTACTAACTGGCTTACTTTCTGTTAGTGAAGTTCACAAACAAATGTCACAACAGCCTGACTGTGCGATATGACAACACCAGGAGACATCCTACCAGTGGCTATTCATTCTCACCCGAATGAAACTCAATGGACATCCCTTAGGAATCACTGCCATATGAGTTAATCTATGAGGAGTGCCGTGTCCGCTGAAACTGGGAGGAATTAATGCACGAGCTCAGCGCCTTGGTGTAAAAGAAACAACACTGGTCCTCTTTGTTGTACTGTCATGATTAGATTGGTTAGCTCCTCTAAACAGGTTCTCACCATTTTACCTGCCGATCTTATTCCCTCAGTTATACATCAGCCTCAACAGCTTGCAGGTAGCACCAAATTCAGCTCTGTGCTAAACGCCTGTGTTTCACCCGTAATGTGTCAGGGCTCACGGGATCATCCATCGTTGGCTGGCAGGTCGGTTTCCAATCTCAGTCCATGTAATACAACAGTCCTCGAACTAAAATCATTCACGGAAAGGGATCAGCCAGTCGTAATTGGAAAGGGACCAACCTCTCTTGGAGAAGGAAGTCCTCTACCATAAGTAAGAGTAAATAATCTATTTACCTCTAATTGCCGTAACAATACAATGTTAAGAAATACTTCTACGAACCCCTTTCATAATACCTATGACATCATACAATCCTTTCCAGAGCCCACTTTATCGTCCGTGAGAACCGTTACCCTGGCAAGGGTTGGTGGAACTCCGGTTTTGCAAACGCCAACTGAAATTTTACCAGAGATTCTTGACTTGATCCGAACTAGTCAGCGAGAAGATTTTGACTGTTGTAGGCGTTCTGTCAAGTGGGAGACAATCCTTGGACAGATGTTCTCTAAAGCTTTGTTACGTCTGCACAGTTTTACTAAGCGTCTTACAGGCGGCGCCGCTGATATGAATAGTGTGGCATAGTCCATCGATATTCTAGTACAGAATTCTGTTATAGCTATCTCCAGAGGCTGTAAACTTTTACCTGTCCAGCTCCGCACTGGCTACCGTTCATAACCGATCAACCGTCAAAGCTCCACTTTTTGGTCTGTAAGTCATTCTTCAGTGTTAAAATCTCCGTCAGAAGAGGTATACATGTAGGATTCCTCTTCCGGTTGGTTCCTTAAAGTGGTTTTCCTCGGGAGGACGGGTATAGGATCGTGTTTTTTATAGAGAACTTTAAATTCACTTCTGCTCGATCTTTTCAAGTGGTTCTCTGTGATGAAAAATAGTGTAGTAAATTTGCTCCAGTTCCAAAGAACTTCCCACATGAACTCAACTTGGGTGATCTCTTCTGACACCTTGCCTTTCCTTAGAGGCATATATCCATTCAGGAACTCACAAGGAACCGACAACCTGAAAGAAGATCCTTGCAGAAGGGAGTTCTTTCTTAGGACCACTTTGTAGGACGAACAGTATTGCATCCATGCTGTTGTTCCGGCAACATACTGGTGTCATTTGGTAGTATTTTGCACCATGTGAACGATGTGCCGTTACCCAAACCTACTGATTTGTCAATAAGCTATTTGCTGTACACAGCTGTGCTCCCCGTTTTCAGTACCAATCTGTTCACCCGAGGTGGGCATTGTTAAGACTTTAATGGCAGCATGGTGTGTTGGAAACCAGTCGATAATAGCTAACTCAATGTGTGGTTTGCTGGCCACACTTTGTCCGCCATGTTTCATAATGAACAGCGCCCAAATTGGTCTCATTTTAGCGCACCGGATTATCCAAACACTGGTGCGACCCCTCGTTGACAGCATGCTCTTCTGTTATAGACAACTTTCCTACTCATATCCCACACTGACAAGCTCATTTATCACTGGATCCGTATCATGCCAATTTCTGCGAGATTTCTGACGTGTGCCATGACACTTGAAAATGCCTTAATTCCAATTATTTTTTCAGAGTCACTATAGTGTATGCCAGCATCACCAGAACAAAGAATCACGTCCATTGTAGTGTTTGGAATAAATAGTATCTGTTAATTAATGGAACATGCAAGACGGTGCTTTATGAAAAAGTATTTAGATTTTAGAGGGTATGGTCTTTATTCGCGAAGGATAGCCTACTAAATCATGCCTTTCAGAGAGTGACGTTATGTATGCCCCAAGGGAATGATCTCTATTCAAAAGGACTGGTCCTGAAGGTATCAGTACTTATCAGTTTGGGAGTTTCTTTTTAATACCCTGGTTCTACTGTTGATGTGCTTTCTAAAACATCAAGGATTGTGATATCGCCTTTCTTGAGACAAAAGTTCATCATCTGAATACGCTAAAAACGTTTGGACTAAGGAAGAACCTAAAAACCCCGATAAGAATTGAGCAAATGTTACGCAGGTGATCTTCGAACCGTACTGTGTTTCTGCTCTGTGGTTCACCTTTTATTTGTTATGTGTGTTACCAGGACACCACATCCAAGTGGAATAGTAAGTTGACTTTGGCCGTGAATGTCGGGGAATGCCAATTTTCCCACCGCAGGGCGGTGACCCCACTTTGAAGGGACCGGTTCCTGGGGCTTGCTGTAGTATTTAAGTTCAAATGGTCGACAAACCGCGTTGCGAAAATTGTGTGTGGTCATGTTCCTGTTTGTTAGAATATCCAAAACGCGATTTTCTCATCTTGGTCTCTGTTGGGAGGAGGTCCACGCTCCTCGAATTATAACAGTTTCAAAAGAAATCCAACGGGAATGGAGTGAAGTGGTCTTACTTGAAGGATGGTCTCTATTCGGAGGTGGTATTACAATAAAGACACTACTGAGTTTCTTCAACCTGGTGGTTCTGTATGAATTTTTGAACATGTGCATTAGCTCCATGTCATTTGTTGATATGAAGTGTAAAAGCGCCATAAAATGGGTAAGCTGGTATTGAATGGTTCCTATTCAGACAGGATAGCCTTTGGCCATAAAAGTTCCATCAAGGGCCACTTTGGACAAACTGCGTAATCAGGTCTCACCAACAAAGCATCATTTGCTACGGCAGGGCGCTCGCATATATTTAAATACTCATCGTTAAACGGGTAACCGAAGCGCGATCCTGTCAACTATGATTGTGCTCATAACATTCCGGTTTGGTTGCTCTACTCAAGGACTATGATTCACATATTCAGGACAGTAAGCTAGGTCGTATGCGGACGGCATCTTGAATGACAGTGCACTGAAGGTATCTGGACAGTATGCACACAGAGCAACCATACTGACTGGTCAGAAGTGCCCAATGCAATAAACATCTTTCTATTTTCTCCCACCCTCACAAGACCAACTCCTTTATATATCACACCTAAGGGAATGATATCGAAACACACACCCCGTGAAATACTATCATAAATAACACCGAAATACGTCCAGTAGACTTTTTCGCTCCCCGATCAGTGAGATCAAGGCAGCAGCCCCGACCCAATAACGCGCAAGGAGTTCGTTGTTGTTACTCCGTTAAGTCTAACAAAATGATAACTTTCGGTTGAGTCATATAATGAATGATTCGTCGACCAAAGATTTTAACAACCGGCTGAACTCACGGTACAGTCTCCTACAGGATAATTTTTCAAAGTATCAGCACTCAAAAGGGTTTAAGTCATTTCCTGGAAATTACATAGGTAAGCACCTACCAAGTGGGTTCTACGGAATGTTACGTGTGCTCCCACGTACGTGTGTACGTGTGTGGTTGTACGTGTGTACACCCACTGGAGGCTGGATTTTCCCACCGATATTCTATTGCAAGACGTCCTTCTCTCGTTTCAAATAATGAAATTTTATTAGCTGATGCTAGGAAAGGTATGGTATCACGTAAGATTCGTTATGTCAGCACTTACGACTATCCGAAACAATCGATGCTGTTATTGAGGTGGGGCTACGCAAGGGTTCTTCCTGAGATCATCATACTTTGTACCAATTTAACGCGCTACTCATGAGTAGGCAAATGCATAGTCACTTTTCGCTTGGCCGGACCAGGCCATACACAGCAATCCTATCAATGCTGCATACGCGTAGATCCAGTGGCAATTATCTGCAATTTTTTAGCAGTTTCTTAGTGCTAGAAGTTGTCTCGCTAACGCCAAAACATACCACTGGTTCTTATGGGTTGTTTTTTCCATTGGATATGAGATAATGCATCACTTGATAAAATGCAGGATATACAGCACTCCGCAGCCCAATGCACAAAAAAATAGCGTGCGTGAAGTAATCGTCACAAGTTTAGAAGCTTTAGATGGCTAAGCTGTACCAAATTCGTCGGATATCCTTGATGGAATTATTTTTTCTAAGGATGAAGAAAACCTGTGCAGAAGCTCGACTCGATACGCATTACTCACTGGAAAATTTGACCGTTATCCTCAAAAGCTGTGGCATGTTCCTGTCAATAAGCCACCTAGCCGGATGACCTGACAGTACACGAGTGAGCAGCTTGTTTAACTTCAACTGGTCATTGATCTTTACAAGGGACCTGATGGTTTACAAGCTATGACCTGGAATTTGACCGGATTTTAGTCGGAAAGACTGATTGTACTGAACTTTCCATGATTTGACCAGAGTACCTCTTCGCTTGCCTGTGTACTACCTCTTTGAGTGACAGATAGTTTTTTTTCATTACCATTCTTTCTTCAATGATACCAAACTTTTGTATTTACTGGTAGGATGCACGTGTCCATGATGTGTGTACAAGGCTAGGCACCGTGACAACAAGTAGTTGGAAGTAATAAGAGGGAAGTGTTTTGTAAGCTGACGGACCGGAACTAAACTTTGTTGCTTAAGATGAGTGTACCTATGGTGCACGAAATTATGTTGCGTCCAAATCGTCTTTTTTCATTCCTTCGCTGGTAGCTAATGACGTTGATTTCCCTATTGTAATACCACAGTATTTATCGTGGCCTTATTTAAACTATACAGTTTTATAATGAAATTAGTAATGCTGCTGACAGTGAAGCACAGCATAGAATGAAATTCAACAAAAACCTTCGACGACACCTTCGTATCTTTCTACCCCCAGTCAGAACAGTTTCTTTCTGGTAGGTCTATCTCTCATTCACTCACTATACTGACGGAATGGTGCTTAAAATATTTACTTCACCCGACTAGATGTGAGTACTTTTCGAAGATTTGCTGTGGACAGAAAAACATGAGAATTATCTACATAACAAGAATGCACAAGCTTAACTATTAATGCACACATAAACCCTAAGAAAGGGGCTTGTCGTGTCAGGGTGGCCGAGCGGTCTAAGGCGCCAGACTCAAGGGTCAACCTTCTGGGTGTTCTGGTCCACGAATGTGGGCGTGGGTTCGAATCCCACCTCTGACAGGCTTTTCGATCTTGCGTGTGCGACCGGTGTCAAGTAAATGTAGAGAGAGTAAACCAATACATCATGCGAGATCGTTAGTGGAGGCCCTAACCTTTACGTTCGCACCACCTCCTCCAAGTTTGTTGCGTTTGGACTGGAACATTCGAACCAAGCCAATCTTGAGGAAATCCTGAGGTGCATCGAGAGGGCATTGTCTCAGGAGGGTTTGGCAAACAAGCGGTGGCTAGGTTACGGTTTTGACACAAGAGCTTTGTCACACCAAGTGGGGGCTATCATTATTACCACAACCATTTGATTCCTCATTTTTGTCCGAACTGCAAATGCCTCTTTCCTTCTTTAATTTACACTACTAACCACGCTTCCAGTAGTAATATTTCACTAAAGATATGGGTTGATTACCCACTTCCATCGGTGGACTTGACCTACATAATTGTCCAAGCCCGCCTGTGAGGCACATTTGTTATGGCTTCCTCAACTACACAATCGGTCGTTGCAATTGCCCCTGTCTCTGCTGAAGGGTACGCAGTGAACGTACCACCCTGTTCGGGGAAAGCCTGGGCAGCCGCCTATTCTGCAACTTTCACGAACTCGTGCAGTTCGTCAAGCATTTCGAGAAGATTTCACGTTCGTACTACAGCGTGCGAACCTCCTAAGCAAGTTCTTCCGGTGGCAAAACGTTCACCGAGCACCAGTGCCACCGGAAAGAGTTTGCACGTCGTCCTAACGACGGAAAACGACGCCGAAGGCTTGATCACACACAGTGCCAGGCGTACTTCAACGTTGGCAGACTGGGTAACTCTTTCAGATCGATCTAATATGAATCACAAGCAGGAAATTCTGGGTGCCGAAGCATCCAGATGGTTTAACCGCAACCGTCGACTAAATGGCAGATTGGCAGGGATCAAATATTTGGTGCCACTGATAGACATATCTCAGTTGTTCTGCAGGTAAAGTAGCCGTCTGATACGATAGCACTGGTGGATCCCCGAAGCACACTTCTAATGCACGTCTGCCTGGGTGCTTGAAAACTTACTCCGAAGCGCTATTACCCCAGAAATGATCGATGTGCTCCGGTCTTACTAAACCAACTCTTATGTTCCACCTGCTCTACGCACCTATACTGCATTTCTTCTATAAGACCTACACTAAGCAGCCTTCAGGTTGCTTGTGTTAAATAACCCTTGCGCTTGCAGCTGGTAATCGTCTTAAAGATGGAGGATTTTATAACCTACAGTTCATTGACAGTAACCGGTACTCGACCGCCAAACCTATTCGGATACTCTCATCGATCGCCGAAATTGAGTCTTCTGCAACAATTCATGTGAGTTATTCGGATGCTGACTTGGTCCTCGGGTGACAAATCCTCAAACAAAAGAAATATATGTCAGTAGTGAGGACTAGACGATACTTCCCCTTGATCACCACCTAAAACTACCCAACACCGAAGTGCTCGCACCACGCGCGAGTCTGCAGAAGAATGAAAGACGCTACGTAGTGGCTTCATGTATCTCTTATCCATTATTTGAAGTCCGTATCCACCACACACAGGTTAAAAGTTGGATCAAGCATCCTTTCCAATGAATCAATTTTGGCGTCTTACTAGGTTTGCTAAAAGTTTAAAGACGGACAGTTGAAGGATGTCAGTCAGGAGTATAAATAATAAATTCATCCACACTCCCTTTAGTCAGAAAACAAAAATAACGCCTAACTTGACATGCCTTATTACTGAAACATTCGCATGACTTGCCGTAGTAACATCCTCTTGATGCTCTGCATCTTGTACGCATGATGAACTCGAACCCGCGAAATTCATTAAGACGATAACATCTTCATGTCGTTGAAGAACATTTGCTGAGTGGATGGCAAAACTATCAAACCAACGAGCCAAATCAGTGTTGCGTTTCCACAGGCGTCAAGCGGAGATTTCAGTCTGTTGTGATGGGGAGGCTTAGGTATGTGCTTTGTGAAGCGCTTCATGGTGTCCAGAAAAGGGGTCAGCCACAATGGACGCCTGTAGAGTGCCAGACTCGCACACCTGCATGCACCAAACCAACTGCCAGGTAAATGGATCATGCTGCTGATATATGTGTTACGCTTCTCTGAGCCTGTAAAAGTTCGATGCTGTTCGAGGCCTGAGGTCGTACATGTAGTGACTGGTAACACTGTCTGAAATTTCGAAAACGTCAGTTCACCGAATAGTGAAAAACAGCGGCTTCGAACGATTGAAATATGCCTGAATTAATGAAATTCATACCACGGAATTTGCAAGTTTGGTTTCATTCTGTTCATCTTCCCATTTCCGGTCAGTGGAGCAGTAGTCTCTAGTGTTCGCGTACATTTTTCCGATATTGCTACGTTCTGTCATCGCGTCAAATCAGAAAATTATGGTTACTAGAACCACCAAAAATAATTCGGGTGACTTAACCCTAGGAAAGTCCAAAGTTGACTGTGTGGTACGGTTTTCGCAACAAGCCTGTGGTAAAGCCGTACTTTCTCCGGGTGAACATGAATTCCGATCTGCACGAGACTGCACTCAGTGTAGCTATGTTAACTTATTGTGATCAGCTGTTTGTGTATGTGCTTGCCCGGACATAGTTGCAGCGATATGGCACACCATCCCACTGTTCCAGGGGCGTAGGGTATCGGTTAGGTGAACGATCATTGGACGAGTGAGCTAGTAAGGTTGGGCCAATCGAATGACCACCATACCTCGGGTCACCGGACTGTTTCTTCTGTGGTACACGAAAAATGAAATTTATCCGAGTAAGTGTATTAAGAAGTTGGGAGCAGACACTGGACAGCTGTTTTTGTATACCTCAGTCACCTTTACAAAAGTAAACGATTAGTTTGTCCAGCACGTGTGAGTACCAGGCCGCTGTGCATATAAAACAGTCACTTTGATTTTTCAGTCCTGTAGCTGTCATGTCATCTTCCTTTTTTAAGATGAGGCGTCCGTTGTTCAATAGGCCCTTGGTTATTTATTCGGCTTGGTTGGGCTCAAGTAAAGCACAGTACAAAAAGAGACTGCTTTTGACATATTAATTAAGATGTTGAAATATCTGGGGTTTTTAAGGCATATTTACGTCAAATTATATGCTGAATTGCTAGTGAATAGATGTGTCGCTGAAAAGAGTGGCTGTTTTTTTGGAGGATGTTCTCGCCAGCTAAACATTTGGGCAGAAAATTTTACCCTCAGCAGTCTCTGTTTTTCCCCTATAAGCTGTCATACTATGTCACGAATATAGACGTCATCGCTTGTACCTGCACTTCAAAACAAACTTTTCATTTCCCGTTTTTGTATAGCTCGAGCAGCGAAGGGTCACGCATAGGCATCTAGGTGGCAACCAACTTAATGGTCACAGGTAGTACTTTTTAGTGTTGTTGCGAGCAGACTTTTAACTGGGCCTTATTGGGAAGTATTAGATGGAAGAACTACATGTGAACTACAGTTAGCCAAGCTGTGCCAAGCTGTGCGCTTTTGTCGTTTTTTCGTAACCCTTGTAGTTGGGGAACTGAAATGCTACAGTTCTGGTGCCGCTACAGTAGGAGTTAGGATTCCTAAACTGTGTCGTAGCGAGCTGATCTGAAGTGGAAGTTAGTTATAAAGACGAATTCTCAGCTAGGACTTGTGTGAGCTTACATGACTTTATTCACATTTAACTTCTTCTGTGATGACCACAATTTACTAATTGATGCAGGGCAATCGATATCTGGCCCCTTCAGTAAAACTTCATCTTCCTTTTCTAACAATGTTGTTCACGTGAGTCTTAAGAGGTGGAGTTGCCATATAGGAACTGTAGAGTGACGGAACCTGCGGCTTATCCTGTCATCCACCAATAGACCGCCGACCCACTTCAGCGTCGTCTGCGTGTTCACAAGGCGGCGTGACACCCTGGAAAACTAGTGGAGTGAAAAAGGCATTGTTTCGTGTGAGTGGACTAGATCGAGTGAGCACAGTAGGCTCCAACTTGCTTTTTAGTAATGCCAATCAGGGAATATCAAAAATTCAATAACATGAATGAACTCAGGTGTTTTGCGTTCCAACATTTAACTTCCATCATACTGGGAAAGTTGAACAAACCACACAAGTATGATGGTTTAGCCACATGCAACCCAACAGTTCTGAAAGCATATCGATAACCTTTGGTCACTTCAGTTTAAATGCTTTCCTACCGGAAGATGAGAAACTGATGACCAGAGTTTCCACAGCAGCATAGAGCAGTTACCACAAAATCTCCGCATCTGTCATAGCCTGCACAGAGTGAAGTAGTGTCATACAAATCAGACTTAAAAAGCCAACCCTTTGTGTTCGTAATAACTTACCGCCACACTAATTTTTCACACCACCCTCTATGTACACAGACTGACGTCGTCAGCCCAAGTGAGGCCAAACGAGCTTTCTGATTTGGAAGATAAGATAAGTGAGTCGTAAAATATACCTTACAGACAAAGACGCAGTCCTGTGGTGGGTCCTCAAACCTTCTTGGGAGAATGTTATTCGATCCGGGGTGTGGAAACACAACCATGTTATTCCAACAAGTTATTTGTTTTTGTTCTGGCACACGCTGGTTAACAATGGAACATCAGACAGTTGGGTCGCATACGTCAATTTTTCTTGAGTCAGGAAAGCCTAGCACGATAAAACAAGCTACATCGGAAGCCCATGAGGAGCTCTGTAAAACGGATTTGCTGTCGGGGGCAACACTACACTTAGTAGGCTGCCGAAAGCCCTTCGACGGCCAATTGTCGATTTCGCCCTTCTTCGGTCTCAACAGATAGTCCTCGTCTGCGAGTTCCCACCATCCTTACTTCCTAAATGAACACCAGATTCACGTAAGCCGAGTTCTACAACTATTTGCGAATGAAGCAAGTGGTAACGGAAGACTGCCATATATTGGCTTAATTGCAAATGAGGTCTGAACTACAAGAGGACTTTGAATATGATCGGTTGCAAATCTTGTCATCAAAATTGAAAAAAAAACAGATAGTAACCGACCTTTTTTGCACGAAGCAAAAAGCCATCATAGAAAAACCTCAAATAGTCAAACAGTCTGTGTATTTCCATGACTAAATCTGTAAAAGTGACTGTGGAATGTGACTTCACCTACGAGGAATAAATATAGTCCCTAAATGCTTTGCGTACGTGTACAAAGCTTCATGCTAATGGGTAAAATGCTGTTAACTTACGACGCTGTTATAGAGTCACTGATAGTATACAGCTTGAAACACCATGTGGTTTTTTATCACGTGACGCGTGCTAGGTGCAACGATTCTACTTATCGGCATAGTCTAGCTGAGTAATCTGATGTCAGTACTACCAGCTGCAGTGCGCTAAGCATACTACTAAGTTTTCTTCAACGACTGGAGTAGATTTGCTTTCTTGCTAGCCTGCTCTGGTTGGTCATGTTTGGGGTACTTCGTAAGAGGGCGCAGGAGTAGCGTAAGAAACAGCTCACTTATTCCACTCGTCAGAATCACTAAAGATTCTCAATGGATACCTTTTCCACCAAATTGACCTCGAAATTCGTTCCGATGCTGGGCTTTACTACCATTGGTTTTCCCTCGTTTTGTAATCACTGACTAGTTGAGGGTTACACGTCGATTGGTCGATATTTCGAATTGAAATTCTGTGAGGTTATGCGGTGAGGAACTAGCCTTCTGCGTCGACATGAAAAGCATAAATAAACTTTTCACCCAGTGATCGTAATGGAAGTGAATGCACATTGTTTGCGGCCCAAGCTAAGTCGCCAGGCGGCGAAGAATTTCGCACGAACCAAAAACACCTTTTTCAGAAATATTCTGAGAGTGCAGGATGACGAACTATAGTGAAGGGATAAAGTTTCCAAAAATACAAAATCCACGCAAATCGGATTAGCCGTGAAGTTACGGGGGTAACTATAATTTCACAAGTTCTGGCAGGTGGATCTCAACCAATAAACAGCAAGTCAAATTCCGTTTCGAACATTGTTGGGCCTGTTCGTTTGTCCTTTAGCCGATAAAATAAATTAGTTAAAGAACACACGACATGGCCTGATTTCGCGCAATGTCATTCGTCTTTATTAGGAGTTATCAGATGAGCACAGATAGAATCATCCAGCTGACCCCATGGTTAACAAAACCAGACTGCCTATCACGTGACCACAAATCTATCAGCCGATCTTGAACGGCTGTTGTATTCCACCCATTATGATACACCAAAAGGCACATTAGTTTGCGGCATCATCTAACAAAAGTCGAACAGATGCTCGTTCATTTCGAGTGGCTTGCCTCTGAAACCTCTTACTGAGGATGCTGTTGTTCCGACCACAGCTTGAATTTGTTTGGCAATGGCTTAGGGGGCCTCGGTCGCTTGTCAGTGCATCTTTGGGAAGGTGAGGATGTTGATCAGAGGTCTGTTCAAGATGGCGCTGTATGCACCCTCAACGTTGGGACCGCGCTGAAGTAATCCGGTGTCGTTTACGACGTGATTCCATTGTGGGGCCACAGTCTACTGCCTGAAGTTGAGTCGCTTGATACATTGACGCCTGGATTCTGGTTTTAGTCGCGTGCTTGACGTGGTATTCGACCCCACATTCATCGTGGGCGGCTTTCAAGATATCTTCGATTCAGTATATGACCCCCATGTGACTGTTGTGGTGTCCTTTCTGTCGGTCACTCTCTCGTGACTTTATGGATAGCAGAAGAGCTCTCAAGCTGACCACGGGACTGTGAATTAAAGGGTAGAGACCGCGGGCACAATGTTAGTGGCTGTCGTGAGAGAGGTTTACTATCGTGAGAGGTTTACTGGTGTCGGACGTCACAGGCAGGAGAGCCGTTGTGCCGATTGGTCTTCGCTTCTGCTGTAACTGTAGCGGCACCAGAACGATAGAGACGTAGACTTTTCAATTTAGTTGCAAATAGTAATAAGAGGTTGCTCGAGGAGTTGGTACACCTGAATCCAGTCCAGGCGTAGGAACCCAAAGTTTGTTTAGTTGGTGGAGTGGCAAGCGCCAATTAGCTGAACCGAAATGGATGGATTGTTGGAACACTTTATCTTGCCGATTAGTTCCAGGTTTCCGCCAGATGTGTTGCAAACGGTTTACTTTGTGTGTTCAAATGCTGATCTTCCAAAGGGTTTGTTTTGAAACCAGAGGTCGGAACCCGCGCCAATAATGCATGCACTGACGATCTTTCGTCAGCGGGATGACTTCATCCTGAATGTAGTGTTCACGGTCCCTGAATGCCTTCTCTTCTCAGACCAAAATTTGCGCAAACTCTTCAAGTTGTCCGATCGACATTATGCTTTTTTGACCTCTTCGATTGCACCTGGTGCAACTCTGATTGTGGTGGGGACAGTGACGTTAAAAGTGCCATTAGTCACAAAATTAACGCGGTCTGTTTAACATTTGGTTGCCTTGTACAGTTTACTTTGACACCATGCTAGGCTTAAGCGGATGCGAATGTCCAATCATTGAGTCATCGGCACTGGGAGTGACAGGAGGCTACCAGTCCGTAGTGAGTTTCTGAGGCGTCAACTCAGCATTCTGTTCAAATCAACTCAATAACCTTTCAATAACCGGGAGGAAATGTCTGCTTCTTGTGGCAAACGGAGGCCAGCAACGAAAATGGGACAACGAAAATGGACAACGAAAATGGATCCTCGGCTATGGTGCTGAGCTTGATGCACTCACATTCTTTCTTGAGCACATCGGAATACGTGACGAAATCTTCATCAGTATTTCTTTTGGTCGTCTTGAGACAGTGATAGGGAATCTGGAGGCAGACGGATAGTGATAAATTTTTCAAGTGACTCATTCAAATCATTTAAAGAATCAGCATGTATTTCCCAAACCGGAATAATAAACGTTGCCAATGTTTAACAGTTTACTGAGCAAGCGCTTCCCAAATGTTGTGGTCTGCCTAACCTGCAATCATGACATGACTGCATAGGATGCTGTGTTTCGGACAAGCTATAGGCCTGAGCCTCAGCTCCATGCGCGAAATTGCTTGCACATGGGTGAATCGTCCAGTTTTAGTTCCCAGTTCATGTTTATAATCGAATTTTGGTGTTTTCATCAGCTCTCCGTGATCATGAAATTTCTTCCTGTAATGATTGTTAGAAGTAGGCATGAAAATATCCGTTGCCAAAACGGATACATCTCGGGTGATATTGTCGCTAGGGTAACACGCACTTAGGTGGAGCATTCCCCAAATCCAATCTTGCTATCTCAATTTTTACAAATAAGTTAGACTTCTCATACTGAACGCCGCAACACACACACACCGTGAGACGAAGTGGAAGACAGAGAGAACTCATTCACACTTACCGAGAAGGATATCCGTTCCCCTTGTAACGTAGGTGGTTGATGGTTATGGAGGTTAGCCGACTACAGTCAATGTGAGATGAGATACAGTAGTTATATTCAATTAGGTATCTACTTCTAACACGCTGATTGATATGGATGTTAGTAAATATACAGTTATAGTAGCTTCCTGGTTCATGTACTTTCTTCGACGTTGTCACATCGCAACGCCCAATGATGTCACATTTCTGTAATTTGTGAGGCGAAAATTCCGGAAAATGCCACTTTTCACAGTGATGTTTGGACGAACACACTGCAATGGGGGTGTATAGGTCCACAGGGTTGTTTGTGTGGATTATTAATAGACACACGATTGTGTTCAGTTGAAAATGGCTCGCCACTGTCTTGTCATCATTGTCATCTAAGCTATGGCGTTAGTCTTCAGCACTGATGTTTCGCTGCCGTAAAATTAGAATTTACTTGGAAACCTTATTGTGAACAAAATAGTATAAGTGGATGGGTAGCAGACCTAATGCAAGCCTGCCACAATCATTCCTCCATCTTGTATCGGCAGACCATCATATTCAGGATTTGTGTGAAACCCACTCCACCATAAAGAACTTCAATGTAGAATCCGGTTGTCGCTCGAATCTCAATCAGAATCTCACTCCAATTCTAGTATCCTTGGATGATGGCAGACCCTAAGACGAAAATCAGTTAGGGTGGTCCTTTTTGGCAAGAACCATTCAAGGAGATCCTAAATGATCTTAACTAGGAGGTCCCTCTTAAAGTAAAATAACGCAGTATGTATCCCAAAGTTTGATGATAATAATACGACGAAGTATTTAGACTAGTGCAACATAGGTGTGACCTTCGTTTGTAGCGCCTGCGGCATAAGAACACTCCCTTGGCAGTTCTCGAGTATCGTCAACCGACAATGTCATCGCGGCTTAATTTAGAACAGCAATGGAGCCACCACTCTAAATATTCCAAGCCCCAGCAAGGCCTGTTGCGAATAAAAATGCGCGCTCAGAAGTGACCACATTCAGTCGGTCCGTAGGAGCAGTCTATCGAGAGGGAGTAGGTTTACAACTGGGTCCGTTCATGGAGATCAACTTTCAAAACAGGTGACTCCTAGTCTATAAAACTAGGACAGAGTGCACTGGGCATTATCCATCCCGGGTGACCATCCGCGGGTGGTCTCTTCTAGGAGGGACTTGACCAATGGGATAAAATAGAAGGGTCCAACGGCAAGTAAGCTTATCTAAAGATGGTCCCTACAGTGAGGAGATATGGTTGTGTTTCCGTGCCAGGTGGTTTGAAGCCATGTTATCGGGCCCTAATCGTTTGGTAGACTATTTTTCCGGTTATTAGTCAGATTTTTTACCATTGTCAGATAAAACGAAAGACGAGTGAATCTGTTTTGCATCCTGATATTTATCGAGAAAGTGTTGTGCGCCACGTAGCCGTTCGGAGTAGGCTTTGGTGGAGGTTTTGGGATGGCAATTCAGAAAGTACCATTTCCAAACTTAGCTCACGAGATAAGAGTGAATCGGTCGTAAGTGAATGTTTTCTTTGGGAGTAAGCTAGTTGGGGAGGCAATTAATACTTTTAAGTGAGCAGCAACCAGCAGTCAACATTCCCTACAGGCGGCTGATGATGGAAACGTTCTACAGATTCTTTATCACGTTTCTTTATTCGAAAGTATTGGTATTCCGTGTCAATCAGTGAAGGAAAAGATCATCAAAATCTTCATGTTTGAAAAGTTGTTCTCCCTCTGAGATTACACAAATGGGTGTAGTTTTAATACTTGTCACTTCCACTGGTATCAGGCTTCCACAAAGGAAGACAAAGACGAGCCGAATGGTCGGTGTTGACTGTTGAAAGTCATATGGGTGGTCGTAGACCTTCAACGTAGTTACCAGTGGGAACCATGTTATGAAACCCCAAAAGCTTTAAACCTCAACTGATTAAGAGTTGAAAGAAGCGGACTGGAGAGTTGTACTTTACTCAGCCAATAATTATTCAACCATATCCAGTCTTTCATCCAATGGAGTCACCAGAGGAAATCCGCCGCCATGGAAGATGCGTGATCAGGCCATAACTTCTCCGGATTCCAGGTGAAGATACCACGATCCATGTCATCATACTTATTGCTCGAATATGCGGTGGAAGTGATTACAGGAACTTCGGAAGAACTGTTGTCGCAGTTCTCTTATGAATGTTTTGAGATTTCATATGGAACCACAGTTTCACACTGACTGACTGATTAACTGATAAAGGAATGCCGGAAGTTGAATAAGAAACGAACACATCAGATGCATAAGGGGTGAATAACTCTGGTTTAAGTCAAGATATGTTCTACGTATTTCCCAACAAATTGTACAATTAAGCTCTACTCTGGTGCTGTTTTTGCTCCATACGAAATCAAGCCGGTCTAGCGTACAGGAGAAACGTTCTGATTGCTAATTCAACGATATCGCGTCACACCGTTATGAAGCTGCTTCAAAATTCTTTGCGTGCTCATTTGCTGACTGTGTCGCTTCGTGCGTGCGTACCGACGCCCACCAGTGCGAGGTGAGGCATTTGAAGTTGCTTGGTCTAATTCAGCCAATCGAATGGGGAGAAATTACTGATTTCCTCACCCTCAGCGCCGATAGTCACTCGCATGTCCGATGGGTCCATCGGAAGAGACCGCGAGAAGCAGTATCGATCTGCTTCAGCCGATTACAGAGCTGTCCCTGCATTTACCCCATACATATGCAAACCAGAAGAAATTAGTCTACACCAAGAACATATATCCAATTAAATTAAAGCAGGTCGTTAGCAAAGAGATTTTTTTCTTCCCCAACCGGGGTGGATACAGATCGACACCTGGTGTGTTTGTTTTGGTATGTGCGTGTATGCAGGTTTGCGTTTGCGTACAAATCGACTCTAATTTGATGCGACCATGGCTTCCTGTCAAATTCGATTAGGAGCTCATTGCTCCCGATTGTTGTGGACAGCAACGCTTCCCAAATTTGATTTTATTAGTATTGTCACTATGGAACCTATCATCACCCTCTGTGGCGTAACTCGATTTAGTGCTGATTCAATTTGAGCAACCACCCTCTCATTCTTTCCACACTTCCTCTTGTTATCCTTCTAATGAACCCAGCCTGCCCAACTGTGGTTATGCATCCAGCACCAATACACCTGCATCCTTCAAAATCAATTATTTTCATTGACACTGAGTAAATTTGCTTGCAGCCCAGAATGCTCTCATACTCTTGCCTACTAACAAGTGGAGAACTAACCAATCACAACTCAGCATCCAGTCATCCATATTCAACTGAGTCGTTGAACTCACAGTTACCGCATCACATTGTAAGACATGATCAAAATGGTGTGCAACATACCCCAGTCGACTCCAGTCTTTACTTGAGGCAATCTACCGTTGAGGATATACAGGATTTAGGCAGATATGACACACACACCCCAATCGATTTGGGCGCATTCCAACGTAAACCCGCGGATGACCTCTTATCAGATTCACCGAAGCATTTGTCTACAAGTCTTGAGGCCACTTCAGAGGCTGATGTCGCATACAAGGTCTGCAACTCAGCCTTACATGGTTTGAAAGCACACCTACCGCAAAATGAGAGCTCAGAATGGGCTGGTAGGTACTTACCTACTTCTGAATTACTTGCGTCAGCCACACTTCGTGCCTTTGACTGCTCAAGTTTGGATGTCGAGAAGAAACGTCACATATCCGTGGACCCGATTGCTAAACACCGGCAAGTCCGTGCGACATGTCACTCACCAAATATACCATCCATCAGAAGCATGTCAGCCAACAGTCAAGATGAAGAGGGTGAGTTCGTTTTAGAGAGAATACGAAACTTCCATATGGTATTTCAATGTTCACAGTGCTCTAAAAACAATGTACATGACAGTTTTAGCGCAATGTAAGTGTCCTACTATCAGATTCTTCATGGATACCAGGGATTACAGAAACTCCACAGGATTTTACTCCTTCCAGTGCAGTCGACCGACCTCAGCACTCTGAGATTCTAAAGAATACAGTAGCCCTTTACTTACTTCTACGAGTTTACTAGCAAATGTATTAGTCTTACTTTTTATTTCTTCGAGGACTGGCCACTAGCCCTTCAGTTCTTTCTTTCTAGTCAAGCACTCCTTCGGCTGACAAAAAAACGCAATTTTGTGAGCAGAGAATCTGAACAACGAGAAATGACGACAGACACAATCGTCATGGTGTGTGTTTGTGTGACGACTCAGTGTGTCGGTCTGACTTTTAGCAGAGCTGTTTGTTTTTGTTTGTCTCCTTCATAGTTGACCGACAAGCACCAATGATTCGGGGCAGAATCCCTGATTGCCGATACCTTTTCCATAGGAATGCGATGAAGCATGAACACTCGAAAGCGGACTTAATAGACATTAAAGCAATATAGCTGGTCACGTAGGAATTAATGATACAACCATCTTTATAGACCTTGTCACGAGCCATGGTGGATGTAGAGATATTTAAATTAGAGCTCAATTAGTAAACACTGAGGCATGTCTTTTATGTTCAGGAAGAATCTGATGCTTACGCAAGGTGTTAATTTGCCTACCATAGTGGAGTTCCCGCACCTTTTTTGCCTTGGAAATTGTTTGTTCAATCGTCCGGATTGCTCTGAAAGATAGTGTTAGGAGTTCCATTGGGCGAAAATTTAAAAAGAGCTGAAAATCTTTCTTTATTCGTTGTTGAGAGGCATTCTGGCATCACCAGTTTAGTTATTCATCAGATTAGATCGTAGACGCAAAACACCGGGGGAAAATGATTTACATACACTGAGAATGCGGTAGCCAATATCAGCTCTCTCACTCAGCAAGCCTACCGAAACTCTTAAGAGTAACAGCACACATAAAAATTAACAACAGTTGCAACGGAGTTTAGCCTAGGCATTACTTGGTTACTAAAGTATACATATATATATGCATGTTAATATATACATATATATATATAATATATCTTTTGCGTTCCACAAAAGTTCTGCCTGATAGAACTTTATTCAGAAAATGAATTTCCACTTTCAAACAGTTGACCTAGTTGTACAAAGTGTAGATATCTTCAAAATTACAGAGTTCACCAATTCACACAAACCCAACATGGGGAATGCTTTTGAGATGAATGTCCTGTCCAGTTTCGCTTAACTTTCCTCCGTCGAAGAACCTGTGGCTCCATTCTTTTGCACGGAACATCACTGTATACAGCAATAGATGTCTTCCATAGCGCCACGCATTATTTGGGCGGTGTTGCTCACGCCTCCTCCTTCGAGTGCATACTACGGTCTTGATCATTCAGTGGTAATCTTCCCGTGAAAGAGTTGTATTGTTTCCCGAGTTTCACTAAAGAGCTGCCTTGGCTGCCAAATATTTGGTGTCTGTAGTTCTCTTATGCTTAAAAAGCACCAGATTTTGTTGGCCACTGTGGACGATTAAGGCACCAAATCTGGAAAAGATAACCACAGAATAAAGTCATCAAGCACGAAAACTTTCCCACTCGGAAAAAATCTTGTAGTCATTAGTACGTATTATGTCTCCACAAACACAAAGTTCCTGCACCGGAGGATTACATAGCTTCTTAAAATTTTACCTAGAATAACAGTTAGCTGGAACCGCGTAGGAGGCCTTTTTAACACAAGTAAGCTGAATACGATAGCCACAGCCTCCAATGTACGCTGAAATCACGTGGTAAATTGGGTACTACTACCTGGAATCTGTGGACCTGTCCATATTAGGCTCAATAATTCAGGGAAGAATCCAAGGGTAATCTGTCTGGTGAACTGCGGAATAAACTGGTTGCAATTATATCATGTCGCTATGTTAATTGTATTCTTATTTGTTCGTATAGTTGGTTGAACTGACTGAACAAAATGAACTACATCCAACTAAAGGATTGACTAGCATTTTTGCGTGATGTCTCACGGAACTTCTTGAGATGACGTTTAACTCGTAGCCATAAACCCGAAAAATTACGCATCTTTTACGGCCGCTCAAACTGCATCCATTAATTGTAAGAATATTGCCGAAAACGTTGAACTTCCTGTTAGATCATCCCAGATATTCCGTCGGGCATCGCTTGCAAAATGCTGAGATAATCTTTCACGTGATTGTTTACGAGTGCACTTTACTTTAAGGAGGCACACTATGCTAAAACATAAACGTAAACTTCAAAAGAGTGGAATTACTTCCCGGCACACACTGAACGAAAGATCGCCGTTGAAACAAACCTTTGTTTTGGTTTCTGAAAGCCTAAAAGCTCCTTTTTTCAACAGTTATTTGTCGACACATCTATGAGACTTTTTTCGCATTCAATAACCAAAGGTGTCAAATTTCTTTCAGACCAATCGCTTCAGGCACTAGCTCACAGCCTCAGTATGCCCTGTTTTTTCCACAGCCTATTCCATGAGCCCAGCAGACGTGTGGTGAGCATCACATCTTCACGGTCTTTGACTAGACCATTATGGCATCTGTTGGGAACGTGATCCCAAGGGACAAGTCTTCATGCTGAGTCCCGTAAAATAATACTAGGATGGTCTGAGTGAGTCACACAGTAAAATCTCCTGCCATGTTAGGGTGACAAAGTGGGGGAGCGTGCTAAACAAAAGGAATACGGACATTTATCGTTAACTCGCTCATGAATAGAAAAAATGCAAAAAAACACCATACAGCATTATATTGTCCATTTGACCTGAGTTATATATGGTAGTAAGTTCGAACTAAATGTTATGGAAACCCTACAAATATTTCACGAACCCTAAACGTTCAGATCTACTGTGCAGCCTGGCTATCAAGGAGTTTCGGGTCTTCAAGTTAAAAAAGGCACCCGAGGGTACCGCTTTAAGAGCTGCTCTTATTTTGATGAGTTTGAAGTCTGCTTGTAAAGGCGCACAGTTTTTTCAAGTCAACCTGACCGTTAGACAGAGAATTTAAAATAGATTATCAGGAATCGCAAGAGACCTGTCTTTGCATTTGATGCGTCAGTAAGTCTACTGAAAGCCCTAACATACTGCTAATGTTGGCTTAATCCGTTTGCTAAAACTTCAACTTGACGAATCTGTTCCCTTTCTACTAACCTGCTCAAACCAAAATTCTTCTATAAAGGGTCCGTCTAATAATGCACTTCATAGTAGGACAACGGGAACATCGTACATTTGCCTGGCAGAGTTCATCTTTGACCCGATCACTCCTTCCGTAGGGCAATCCCGACCTGGATGGATGATGTGATAAGATGCCATCAATCCGTCACAAACAATTCACGAAGTAGGACTAATTCTTTCAAGTCTTCATTGTGAATATGAAAAAACTGAAGTGCACATACCCCAGGTAAAAACGATGGAAGCTATGGCATTCGCACACAGCAACTCCCAGTGACTGTTTGCGCCATGCCAGCCGAAAACAACCCCCTGGTTAACTGGCTTTTAGGGCAAAAAGCTTGCGATTCTCAGGTTGACCAGACCAGTCTATGGTGAAAAAGCTGGTGGCGAAGCTGAGACCTTCACACGTTCACAACAGTACTCCAAAGAAAAAAGTGCATAGGTCACTCAGTCACTGGTCTTCTAAGGTGAGTTGCATTTGAAAGCAAGACTAAGACCATTTTTGGTACGTGTATCTTAATTGATCCCTTGACTAAAGGTCAACGTTAACCCTGGAACACCAGTTCATATTCTTCTAAATTACAATCTCTAGCATAAACCTAGAGCATAATCCAACCCAGCTAACTGTCCCTTGAAAACGGTTCCCAACACACGCACGTTCATCTATGTTCTGTGGTCTCAAAAACATGGCATGGTTATTTACTTCGGCAAGTTTCACGGATGGATCATCCATCCACCTAGTTTTAACTGAATCTTAAGACCGCATTCACTTTGACAGTACATACTTTGGTTTAGCCGATGGCGACTGATTGCTGTGACAGCATAAGTCAGCTAGGTAATATCATTCATAAAGGGCCGATTGACTCAGTAATGTTAAGTTGTCATGTATGTGCACCAAATCAAATTGTCCCTCTCGATTATCCTGCGTAGCCAACTTCACGGTTTTCTTATGGTTTTGCCAGTTCATATTCATTGAGGAAGTGGGCAGTTGTCAGATGAGCTTTGAGCTCCATACTGCTTACAATCCTGGAGGCCTAGGCCATTTAACTACTGTCGTTGCGGCTAGATGCAACAGATGCAATCTGCTTTCGTCTTCACCTCTCTCGCTTGAACATTTCTTTTAGCCAGTTCAATTTGGGCTTGAGTTTCGTTCTTAATAGAACTCGTTCACAGGGCATACTGTCAGCCGTGTTGGGATTCGGATGTTGCTCGCCTGGAATGCAAAACTAGCTTATCAGTTCTACTTCAATAGCTCAATTCCGAACAAACAAACAGGTTCACACCTGACCGATTTCCAAATTTGTCTCGATTGTTCATAATATGACCCGGCAACTGGTCGGGTTGCATTAGCTCTTGGGACTCTTCGGTCAGGCAGCGTTGCGGATTCTTGAAAACTGCCGGAACATCATTTAGCCTTCATATCTATCGGGCCTTTTATTGGATGATTTAGACACATTAAACGCTTTAAACACCTATTTCCAAACCACCATATGGCGCGTAGTACAGTTACACTTAATACAACCAAGAAGAGTTAAGGGAATAGACGTGAACATCATTTCATTAACTCTGCTCCCTGCGATGCAGAATCCCTAATCGCAATGAGTTTGTCAGTACCACTGGTCTTATTCAAAACCAAACAGATGGTACAGGACAGTGTCACCGTTTAGTGTGAATTGTCTATGGGACAGAAGTTATCAAGGACTAGATTTTCCAGGCGTAGTGGATTCTGTTATTTTCAGGGTTGTCAGGCAGCCATTTCCGCACACTACATAGATTGGACTCCAGAGTTCCCCATCGATTTATCCACTTTCAAACACAGCATAGTGCACCCTTTCCTGATAGCTTCCATTTATGCGTCCAGTTTGATGAGTAATCTTTAGTTTGTGTTTCATGAAAGTGTGATGTTTGAGGAAGGGTTATTCAGGTCCCAGCAGTGCGAGGTAAGTATCCACACACTGAACTATATGGATCCAAATGTATTGCTCTTAACTGTCCTCTAATCCTCGAGTCCATTTTGGTAAGTTAATATACCAGGCAGTAAGTGAATACACTAGGTACCACTTGATTGTGACTGATGTTACCATGGTATAATACTTCTGTGTAAGTGGACCAATAAAAAAATACAGCGTATTTGCAGTCAACTAGATCAGGTGTCTGCAAACTTTCTGACCTTTGACTGGTCTGATTCTTGCGCAGACAGGAGATATTCAAGCCTCAAACTTTATGTGCACACCAAGTGTTTCCGTATCCATGTATACGTAAGTAAATCTTCCTATAGGCCAAGCAACTCAACCTTATCAGTAATGTGTTATGTTTAGACAACGCCAAAACACTCACAAGGAAAACAGGAGCAAATGACCTATATCTTCGCCACATTTTCATTAGGAAACAAACTCACTAGTTCTGATCCTTAGAATTCTTTTATTAAAATTCGCTCAACTTGAAGAACCCAGTGGATTCTACAGATTCCACTTTTGAAGTGGCCCAACTACAAAACTAAGGGGCGCTCGTGATAGCACAGGCAAATTTATTTAGCTGTGTAAGTTTCCTGTGCGGAAAAAGTGGACGGGACTCTCAGTATTCTCCTTTAAAACGTCATTCAGCCGCGAATCTGCATGGTTCAGTCGCAGTTCAGTCTGAACGTCTTCCATCTCAAAGAATTTTCGAACGACCGGATTTCTTCCTCTTCTACCCCTAGGTCCGTTAACCATGTCGCAGATCTCTCCCATAACTCACACATCCTTTGTAGAGTTACAAATCACTTTTTTTCTCGAATTTATTGATGAAAATATCAACGAGCGGAGCTTCGAATTTACAGTCTTCTTTCAGCTCATTACAAGATATCTTTCACGAAGCTGCAAATTGGATCGGATTTTTCAATTTCAGGTTGAGTTCGTCCATGCCGATCATTGTGAAAACGTCTTAATCATAACACAAAAGGGGTCCATTTTCGTATTTCGTGGGCCCTGGTGCTTTTCTCTGTTGGACAACCCCTGTCCATTTCAGCTCTATTCAGTGGTCTTGTTCAGACCGTCACATCAAGTTGTCGGTTAGTGTCACCCTTCGAAGCCATCCTTTCAAAGTGTACTGCATATGAGCTATATGAGGAGGTTTTTTTTACCAAAAAACAGTGATGGCTTGGTAGAACCCGACGTCAAAATGACTACTGGCTACATTTCTCAACATATTCTTCTGCGCTTAGCACTGGCTTTACACCCGAACTTCCACAGCTGGTAGATGGATTGAGTCAGATGGAACAAACAAAGAAAAAATCAAGTCTTATGATCGTTTCAAGCCTCGTTTTGTCCCTTTTGATCACCCTACATTTACAGGCAAACTTTCCCAAACCGAACTGCTGAATTTTTCTGAAAACCGAACTTTTTGTACCAGACTAAATAAGTATTTTTGACAAACAAGTGGTTCGGCGTTGGTTCTGTGCAGCGTAGCTCAAGTAGAACAGGAAAGTTGTGTAGGAAACAAAAGTATGAACAATATGGTACATCAGCATGGTTGCTCTGTTTCTCAAAGTGAATATTGGAGTTGAATTGCCAAAGCCTTCCAAACAATCATAATTTAATTATCTTACACAATACCTTTCACATGTACCTTCGCTTGCTCCGGGTCTTCACCCCTGGGTCACAACTATTCGGTGTGCGTGAACAAACCGTGATGTTCTAAGCTCGTTCTTCGTCGACGAACTCGTGCAGTTATCAAAATACACCCGACTGTGCAAGCAGTTTTACCACCTCAGTGAGTGCTGGCTCGCAGGGTGAGCTTGGTTACCAGGATTTATGCTCAGAGTTGGCCTTGATATAAAAATTCCAACGGCGCTGCATGCTATTCAATTAAAAGCTGGTTAAAAACAGCTGACAAAATTTTATTTTTAAATAACACGTGGTCACCAAAAGGGACTGAGCCAAATTCAAACCCAGAAAGATGTACTGAGGTTTGAGGTTGCACAATAAATTATATGAATGCTATTCTGAGTCGTGGAGAAGGCGCGCTTCTGCTAAATGCGTCTACGTGTCCAGCATATTCACCATTCTTCTTTCAAAGAACCAGAGCAAACAAAATTTTTCAATACCCGAATCTCGGCAACGGCCATTGCGTTAGCTATCATTTCCGCTCTTACAGTAGTCCTCAAAGACAGAAGGAAAGGCAGTATTAGGCTTCTGCTGACGATGACTTCTTTTTTACGTACTCTTGAGACTAGTGGCCTCTCACGTAATGGATGTGTGTTAAAGCGCGTGAAAGTCACTATTCGTGCAGCCCTCATAAATGAAGGGAACGGTGACGTCAAACATACAGGCCAAACAGCTGAAAAAATTGTGGACCACTGATATTAAACATTCCCAAAGGACTCATATCCTGTCGATACGTCATCATCCTAGTTTCGAGCCGATATCTGCATTTTTCTTAGACTGAGTGCAGTGGGAAGCCGAACGGGAGCACCACTTTTGTTGCGCTGTAGCCCCAGGCGTTCGGTATGAAAATTAGTTTTCTTGTTCAACATCGTCTGGTGGAATCGGCAGACAAAAGCAACTTGGAATCATAATCATATCAAATGACAGCAAAGATCTCCTTAGATCAGGATAACCGAAAAAAACCTAATTGAATAATAATCCAGTCGATTCATTTTAGTCTCCCGTTGAAATCAGATGAGTTGTAAATGAGTTTACTGGCAGTTTAATTTCAACTGGAACCTAAGGTTGACGGAAACTAGGGTACTGAGCCTAGTTGATGAGCCCAAAGAAGGGCGAAACCAGTCGTGAGCTGTTAGTTTTCAGCAAACTTATAAGTAGTGTTTCGCCAGGAAAAAACGCACCCTGTATATATGATTGCGCCAGACTTTTCCTTACATGCCTTGTCGTGGTTGCTTTACATAAAGATACAAGATATAGTGGTTACACAAACATTCATAGGAATTCATAAATCAGTTGCTTTTTTAAATAAGCCGTCTCTGCTTTTAAGGTTACAAGATTTCAACATTTCAAAAGGAGCATGAAAATTTCCAAAGTTTTTCCGTTGTTTAGTATTACACCCCTTTCTAGTCTGTCTTCTCCACCTGAATCATGAAAGAAGGGACGTTTGAACTCCAGCCATAAGATAACCCCGGTTGAGAATCCTGTATAACATAACTTGAAACGTGAAACTAAAAACAATTGTGGAGGACAAGGAGATTTTGAATCGGATTAGGTTTTCAACTATCTTAATCTATGCTGGAGAATCTAGAAACACTTTACAGCTGTTTCATTGTTAGTGAGAGTTTGAGAAGCTCACGAATCTTCAGGTGGATTACTTCAGATCCAGATCACGAGACGCGAGCTGCATGAGTCTCAGATGCACGGCACTATATCCCTCCGAAATGTAAGTAATCAGCCACTTGTGTATAAATGCTGGGTTTCGGTCACTCATCCTGTCGGTAGTCAGCTATCAGATCTGCAGCCATGATCCGAATTCGGCCTCATTGGTGAGCTATGTAGACCATGTGGAGACCTAGTTGAAGCATGTGGCTCTTGGCCGTACTGAGTAAGGCTCCTAGTTGTCTTCCGGGGATACAGCTCAATCCATTACATAGCGTAATGGCCAACATTTGTCTGGTAAGTTCAGCATCATTCGTACGCAACAGATGCTCAGACTATTGTAGACGCCATCGCTGAAAGATTTAACACAGGCATGGTAGATTTTGACAAAGTTTTTTGGATCTCACCATTGGGCATCTCCTCTAGATAGCGAAATCTCACTTTGTCAGAGACACCAGCGGTCAAAAACTTCTAACCTTCGGATAACCTATCTCCGAAGGTATAAATCTGGACCGCCCTGACGACTAAATTAAAAACCCTGGTTTTCATGCGTAAACAAATCGTGGCAGTTTACAGAGGACGGCGTTTAGCGGTATTGATGCATGTCTGGCACCGCCGACGAGCTGTTGCTTTTAGTTTGTCCATTGGGTAATATGGTGGAGGCAAGGTATCTGAAGTCGATAACCTGTTGAATTATTCGGTCTCATTTTAAAGAGGGTGCGTAGATGCGTCCATGCAGGAGGAGCTAAGCTTGATATTGGCTTGCATGTCTGATGCCACGTTCTATCCTGGCTAGTCCAGCGTTCTCTCGAGGGAGCGTGCAGATATCAACCAATTTTGTGATGCAAGTTACTGTTGTCTTTTTGTTTTACGGGTTGTGTTCCCAGCACCACCGAGCTTTTGATCAAAACTGCATTTCTAGTCTTTTCGAAGCAAGTGCAACCTGAACAGTAGTGGGCAGCATGTGAAAGCCAGGTGAGCAGCAACACCAACTTGAACTTTAGATGCAGTCAGTATTCTTCTGCCCTCGGTCCACTGGAACCGATTTATATTCTCGCGTTTGTTTCTTTGAAATCAGGATTTAACCAGCTCCTCCAGACGAACAACCAGTGAACTGTGCACCATTTTATGGCTTCTGATATTCGTCTTAGTCATTTAACTTCGGTGGAACAGTCTCGATCACAAGAAGTAAATGAATGGGAACTCCTCAGCGTAATGGATCACAGGGGGGGAATTCTCAATGAGCTGCAAACAGACGACTTTACTCGTTTCCGAGAGCTTTCAACCCAGTCACACTGAGGCGCTTGGAGATGGTGAAAATTAGACACCTGTTCACTTCCATTTAACAGTCCACTGCGCCCCAGCTTTTCAGCACAGGTTTATTTCAGCGACAGAATGTGGTCAAGAAATAAAATGCACAACTAACAGACCTTAACTCTCAGCTGAAGAACTTTTGCACAGCGAACCAGTAGTTAGTAGGCACAGTTCATTCACCTAACTGAGCACACAAGGAGCTGAGTGCATATGATACGGTAAAAGCATCCATAACAATAGTTCAATTAGAAATGTGAGAACGATAGTGCATCAGAAGTTCCATTGTCTCTAGTCGAGATGTGAACTGAAATCCGGATGAAGGAATATGGTCGTCGGCCTTGACTAAATAGTAGGAATAGAACAAAATAACACCAACCGCCAAATAAAGTTCTTATCTGGAAATCGTTCATGCCAGTGTCTCCTTGCCGATGAATTCACTAGCTCAACTATCACTGCGAGTTTATTGTTCCTTCTTTTTACAGTTACCGACTAACATATTATACTGTAAAGTGTCGAATAAACAGCTGAGTGAGTCCATCCCAATGGTGACTGGCATTTGTTGCCATTCGTTTCAAATGATTTAGTTCCATAAGAGAATAGTGTGTTACGTCAGGCCGAGACTTTTGTAAGCCTTTAAATCTTTGTGTGATTTCCTCTTTAGTAGATTCAATTAACCTCTTCCCAGTCTCTTTGTCCCGACTCAATGGACACAACTGTCCCTCATCACACCAGATGTTCCCAGCATCTTCTGTGTGAAATAGCAAATGTACTGAAATCGTCAATCAGCGCAACTCATCAAGGTACCTGCCCGTGTTCACTGACATGCATAAAGTGGTTTTGTGTTATCACACTCATTCGCGTGACCATACGATTCATGGGTCACGCAAGAACGCATTCGACCAGTTGCAACAGTCCATCTGTCGTGTTTACGGCTCTGACATAATCACTGACACGATGCGCTGACTAAGTCGTGAGGAAACGGATTTATGGCTAGAGCCCATAGTGACAAATGTAAAAAGACTGGCTTTTTAAACAACAACAAAAATCTGGACAGACCACCATGTTGCCATCTAAGCTGGTGTAGTTTTGAAACCCAACTAGATCCCTCGTGCAACTCAGTTAAATTCCCCGTTTTTGGGGTTCTTCATCTTGATGGTCTGTGCATATTCTGACCCAACATTCACGTGAGTAGTCACAGCGTAGGTCTACGAATTCTTGTCAACTTTTTTAAACCTTGGTTCTATTAACACACAAGTAACGGGGCACTGGAGATCTTCGGCATAAATACGTATCTGATAGATGCAAGTATATCGGTAAGTGACGAACGCTCCCAATACAAATCTCCGCCTGCATCATCGTCGGCGAACAAATATGTAGCCGTCCGATTGTCATTTGTGACATTTGATACATTAAGCTATGGTGGGTGGGCAATTTTGTAAGAACGGGTTTCTGTGCGCTTTCCATTGGCCTGATCGCTCGGACATCCCAAGATCGGTTTTTTACTGTTTAGGCCTCTTAATACATCAGCCTTTTTTGCTGTTGCCATCCACTTGCTTCATTCGGTCAGACAGGTAATAGAAGCAGAACAACAACCACTTAGATGTTGGTACATAGTGGTCAGATTACAAATAAACTATTAACTTTAAGGGATACTGTTGTATGTGGGATTAGTTGCAGCTCATCATTCGTCTTTGTCTGGGCCTCAGATCATCTTGTTCCCACACGCAAAGGAAAAGAAACTGCGTCATTTTGGGCCAAATACTCCTCAAAATACACTGTCTGTATACAAGAGGAAGTTGTTCATATCTGACTGAGAACTTTTATTTCCTACTACAGACCAGATGACAAACGCAGCGGGTACACAGTTTTTGGGGCAGACCAAGTTTTGGTGAATAACCACTGTGTGGAGCAAAAGAGCATCAGATTACTTAGCGGTTTGGGTAGTGCAAAATAACCCAGAAAAAGTAAACTCCGATCAGCATGACAGACGCGACCACATGGATTGGAATACACAAATTTACGACAAAACTGGGATTTTTTGTCTTCATTTTAAGCAGCATCTCCAGCAGATGTTCAAAAGGCTAGAGCCAGTTTATGTTTGGGATTATATGGCAGTCGTCTCTCTATAGAGAGGTAATTCTCGTGACAGGTTGATCTCCAGATGAGACCAGTGACTCCAGAAGTGACGAGTAGAGTTATCACCGATTCTTGCGCCTCAGTCTCGCTTTGTCGCCAGCCCACACGCGGTACCAGTGCACATACCGCTATCCTGATATATTCAAAAATGCTGCCGATCGTAAAAACTACAGGTGATAAATGGAACTCTCGCTGTTAGGTTGAAGCTTCGTAGGGTTCTGGAGTGAGCTAGTAAATGGACAGACTTCCATATACAATCCAATTTGAAAGCCGTGCTACTTGATTTTAAGGGATGACAAACACTCATTCATTCCACTGAATTACCGCATCAATAAAAACTAACGTTGCTTTTTCGAAGTCCAAAATCAATATCTCCTGCTATTCTGTTTAACCAGTGGATTGCGTGCGGTTATAATGCGAGACAAGTTAATCATTCCTGAAAATATCTCCACTTGATGGATTTTCCCTTTATTTATTCTATTGCAGCGGATAACTAGTTATCAGGCTGCTTACCAGAAATCAAATTCCGATACAGTTAGCAACCCTATTTGGATCACCTGACTACTTTTCAACTCTTCTAATTTCAGCAACGAAAGATCAACTTATTCGCAAAGGTTCAGAGCGGATTCCCCGGTCCACGGAAGAACAAACAACAGGAATTCATACCAGTGTGTCTGGGGTATCGTCAACAACAGACTTAGTCAAAGACGTTGAACGAACCAAGCTGAACTTAGAGGCTCCCATTGAGGAATTCAGTTTTGAGTTTGCCCAACACAATTTGTCTGTTGCTCAAGCCGCGTCCTCGTTTGTTCGGTCACTCACGGGGTTTGGGCTCAAGAGTTCCGGTTCGGGATTCCTCTTTCCTAGCTCAACTAACCATCCTCTCACACTGTCTGAGAGCACGCCGCTTATACTGAACAGTATGAATTTGTCAAATTCACTGAGTACGCTACGTGGTCACCAGGCAACAACACAACGCGAAATGAACTCCGGTCATTTGCATTCACCGAGATCTCCTTGTTCTCCAGCTTCCACTGTCTTGCATGATGAAGCGAGTAGTGTAGCCAAAATGTTACTCGGAGAACACACAGGGCACTATTCAACCACTGCTTCCTGTCCTACACCAGCTAGACGACGACACCGAACAACCTTCTCGCAGGAGCAACTTCAGGAATTAGAGTCAGCATTTCAAAAATCACACTATCCAGATATCTACTGTCGAGAGGAACTGGCAAGGATGACCAAGTTAAATGAAGCACGTATACAAGTACGTTGGCTCATTGGGTGATCTTTTTAGGTAACTGCATGTAGTTCATTGTTTCTGAGTCTCTTCTGTGGATAATGTTGTTCCGAAAGACAGTCGGAACATGCATTGATTACTCTGCAACAACTAGTGAACAGTGAAGATAGTCCAGATTGATTGACTTCTCAACCAGTGGATGGGCTTAAATCGAAAAGTCTGTTGCGGCACCTCCTTTTCAGCCCTATGCAGTTCAATAGTTCACATCAGATCATTGTTTAACTCAACGAGAAAATGCGTTTCACGTGATGTGCCGTTTGCGTTCGGACATGTACAAGATAACGCATTGTAACCGGAATGACGTGTACAGGCATACGTGTGTATATCGCAAACACCACATGTGCGGTTTGTTTGCTGAGTTGTGAAAGGTTTCAGTGTTAATCCAACTAACAGAGTACGGCTTCGGGTTTTTTACTCACTTGAAATGAGAGACTAAAGGACAAGCAAAATTGTGGTTAAATGAGTACTCCGTAGGTTAGCAAACCAGAAAGCAGGAGAAAGCGTTTTCATTACGGACTGAGAATGTTTTATTGCTAACATATAACGATAAGGGAAATGGGGGCTTAATGCAGAAAGGTAGGCATTGTACTATACTAGGCGCAACGTGTGAGCATCACTGTCAATGAAAACTCTCGCTGTTGAAACAATGGGTAACAGGCAAATGCGAAGAAGTTAGTTTGGTCTTCAAAGCTTTTTGCCGTACTACCACGTCGTATGAATTCATATTTATTTCTACTGTATGCAAAACTAATTCTGTACCATGTAAAATGGATGGAGTTAATCGATAACAATGGCTGAATACTGTTCGTTATTTACCCAACGCATTAGTTGGTTGTGTGAAGTCTAGTAGATTTTCTACGGCCTGTACTTTATATACTCTTATCGTCTATTTTTGAAGAGCATGTTCACCAGCATAAAAGTAAATCCAAACGATAGAGGTGAAAGAGCGTACCGGAGAACACTAGATAAAACGAGGGAAACGTTCGAAACGAAGGTAAGGCATCAGTAGTAGCCAGTCAGGCAGGGTGATTTCCCCCGTATGTACGTGTAAAGATCTTCAAGAAAGGACAAACAATGCCGAATGCTCTTCAAGGGGTATTTAGCGCTAGAATGGTCAGGACTCGCGCATCAAACACAAGCTGCCCCTCATACAGGGTCACGTGTGAAAATACACTCAATGCCCTGTACCACACATAAAAGTGTTGTAAGTTCATGAACAGTCCAAAATGGTGAACAAGCTCAAGTCATTGACCGTGACCTTCGGAGGCCCAAGTCCAAGAACGGCGTTGAGGGCTTGGGGAAGGCATCTTCTTTGATATGAAATAATCATCGGTTGGTGAAACAAAAAACAACATCACAATCGATGGCAGGTAGAGCTAAGACGATGGCGGGGAAACAATTATTACCACCGCACTTCTGCTTCATCCCACTCCACACAGTCATTCCGTGCCCATCCTAGACTATGCTTACGTCTGTTGTAGTTGCTCGGCGCTCCCGAAGAGGGAATAGGTCAGTTTTGATGAAAGACGTCAACGTAAGTGTTCTCAACTCCTCGAAGCAGGTGTATCCTAGGTGACGGAGACGTTTCACGCGTTCCCTTGCAAACCAATTGTAACGAGCACGTCCAGCATCACTCGTGATCCAACAAGACTGCAGAATATGCATCAAATCCTCTGGTTGACCACAGTTCCCACGACAGAAGATCGTCCAGTAAACATGACCATACCGGTCGCTACTAACTCCCGTCCTAAACAGGTCTTCTTACTAGTACTAAGTCACTATTAGACAAAATCTGTTTTGTATAGTGTATCTGGACTAACTACAGAGGACGTTTCCAGTTTAAGGATTTCTCTCGGGGCTAGAGATGTGACATTTATTTTGGTGACTGAAAGTCTACTGGTTTATCACCGGGAAAGACGCACTGGAAAAAATTCTGTGCATGAACTGTTGTCCTCTCGAGAGCCGTGTTCCAGCTTTAGAGTTCCGCAGTGGGAGGCAACATGGTACAGAACAACTAATTTTCAATGAATCAATTTGGGTACATTTACGACGTTCTTTCGCACACTTTGTGGAAGAATGTAGTCTCCCAATTATAAGTACGAAATATTTATTTCTAAATTAGAATACTTGGGAAATTACTATTTTATAATAACTTTACGCTGAGTGGTGATAATGTGATTGCTCAGTGGATATCTAAGTTGGTTGTCGTTGAGTAGGCTCAATCATGCCGTTGCGTTGTTACCGAAATTCACTGATTGTATTGCCCAGCTGAACTCCCAGAATCACAACCCTAGTCAGGAGACGGAGTGGTTTCGCACAGCTCACTTTCGTTTATGTTACGGTAGTTAGGTCGAGGATACTTCATGTGGTTTAATTACCAGATTTTGTTCAAGTCCCACCAAGGGAGTTTGAAAACCGAATAGGTGAACTGATACCGTCAAAGTCAACCCTTCCGAGTCGACGACTTACAAAATCAGTTTGCAATCGGACCAACGTGGTAAAAGACATGCATTGGGATATGGTGGTTCATATAACAGTATGCAGCTACCTATTTAACAGTCCTTGAGTTCGGTATGACTAGCTTGAGCATAATTGGATTTAAGAGTTAAGGGATAAGAGGTAGAAGATTCTGCCTCTTGTCAGTTTGTGGGACACAGTAAGTATCAATGCACAAACTCATCCAAGTTACATAAAGCATCACAGAGGACTGGGAGAGAGACATCCAGTGTTACTTGTTGACTACCAAAGCTAACAATTAGGTTGTTTCAAGTGGATCTGAAGCGCATTCTTCTGGGAGTTCTAAAGCATTCTTAAAGCCACTTATACCGATGACAAACTCTCAGCATCCTGAAATTCGAAGAACGATTTTCTTAGAACTCTGTTACAAAGACGGGCTTTCTTAAGCAGAATGTCTAAACAGTTTAAAGCATTCAGACATTGTGCCGACTTTTGAAAGCAAAAACATAGCGTACTGTAAGGATAATATAACCATTTTTCCACCGAAATAAGGCGGGATAAAACGAACTTTTTTTTCATTTATTTCCGACCATGTTCTTATCCTCCGGGCAAATAATCGATGAGAACAACGAAACAAATTTTATTTTTGGCTAATTCAAGCCGATGCTTCGACCTGGTCATCTACCGATGCACAACACCTCGAGTTACTCAGACGCGTCCTTGTCGGTCAGTTAGGCGAAAAGAAAATAGTTCTACAAATACGTAGTTTTCATAGGGTGGGCTTCTCAATTAAAAATGGTCTATTCCCCTTCACTAATTAACATCTCAGCTCAGCACAAGATTTGTACAAGTTAGTACACCACCGAAGTGGATAGCATTGTGAGGCTGGCGGCACGATAGCGGTACCGACTAAACATCGTTGATTTGTAAACTCGCTTGGATTTCTCGCGGCCTAACAGCACACAACAGCAAATGAGAAGTTAACTGGCACGTCCTTCATACAGATAGGAGTCACACTTCGACTTTTTTCGTCAGGAAATGTTTAATCTCAGTCTAGCAAATATTTCAGATTTTCCAGAGGATATCCTTGGAATACCTTCGGTTCGAGCTCGAGAAAACTCAGTGGTCAAAGCGCAAACTTACTGACCGGAAGGTCCGCGGTTTGAACCCAACTTCTGCATCTCGAATGATCCTATCTAGGCTTGGGCAAACTGGCAGTACATCAGCCTCCGTGCTTACCTCGGATGACATGGCAGCTAGGTACCGAAAGGGTGCTTTAATTGAAAGATCTTCGGTTCACGTATATTAGGGTAGATCAGATGTGAAGGAAAAACCCCACCACTACCTAGACAGAACAACAAAGGATATGTGCAGAAAGGAAACCAACCCGAAAGTACGTGACCTGAACTACGTGACCAGAGGCTGAATGATGCAATGTTTTATCTAGTTGTGATTCAATAGACTGCCAGTTTGCCATCCAAAGCTGAATGGTTGTATTTAAAATTTCATCGGAAACATAGCAATTTCAAGTAGTCTTAGTAGTTCGTGAGGTACGTACAGGTGATGATTTCCAAGAAAGACGAGACAGCTCTACACGCCTTTTCGATTTTGGATTCCTTCACGTACAGGCTAAAATCCCCCTTTGGAAGTGTAGATTTTGAAGTGCTGTAAGAATTAGAGACAAATCGCCTTTATGTTTTCTCCGTTGTTTGTAGGTTTGGTTTCAAAATCGTCGGGCAAAATACAGAAAGCAGGAAAAACAACTGGCCAAACAACAGCATACATCTGTACCTCATGCACATGGACAGTTCTCCACCCCGTTCATACACCATCCCGGTCAGCAACCACCATTACCATCATATGTTCACCCACCAGGTATATATGGTGCAAGCCCACCAAATCTTCCCGGATTTCTTGGACATTCTTCATACAATGCTTCTTTTCCCTACCCACATAGCATGACAGTGCCAACCAACTTTCTGGGTTCACCACAACTGGTCGGCGGTTCCCCTTCACTACAAAATTTGGGGACAAGTTCATTAATGAACTGCTATGGGGCATCACATATCCCTCAAAATGTTCGAAGAACAGGAAGTGGGATTTTCCAGACACAACCTTACACACAGGTCTCACAACAAGCATCACAAAATGGGCTAACATCTGCTGACTCAGCTCTACTTGGAGACTTGAGTGGAAGAGAGGTTGCCACACTCAATCAAGATTGTGTACACTCATCGAATTCTCTTTCCCAACTGCCCCACTCAACAGTACCGTTATTGCCCGAACTGTCTAGAGGCAGTCCTTTAACACAACGAGCTGCCGCAGCAGCAGCTGCAGTTGCGGCTGCTGGATGGCGCTACCCTCGTCCCACCATTCGCCCTGATGATGAAACATCCCGGCAGTCACTGGTCAATTTCAACACAATGATGCAAAGTGTCAACTCACCCAGCTTCACCCTGAATCAATCGGATTCACGGACGGAATTTAATGGACTATGGAGAGAACAAGAAAACGGCAAACAAACGGACAACATAGACCCTCGCCGATCAGTTATTCTATCGAACTCCGTAAACCTTGCTGCGGTCGCAGCGGCTGCAGCTATCTGCCAACAACAAACATCAGTGCGAATGCAAGATATCAGTCCACCTTTGCCTGTCAGCTCACCATACGTTGTTTCGACTAGCAGCATTCCACAAGCATTTACATCGGATTCGGAAATGAAACATGCTGAGTATGCAGTTAACGCGCTTGGACTGAAGTCAAACATCGTTCTGACAACATCGGATTTAAACGCTGACAAGCTGAAAAATGAGGATGTGTGTACCAGAAAGTTGGTGAAGCCGGGTTGTCCGAGTCCTCCTATGGTATGCAGTCTTAGGGAATTCCATCACGAAGACAACCCAGCACCACTCCCAGGTGGCCAGCCGAAATCAACTATTTTACCAGTGAAAAAGACCGCTGGTGAGGGTCTGGAAATAAAATCTCTGACACAGACCAACAACATGATTATCCCGCATTTCGGTCCACTAAGTCCTTCAGTCAGAATGACTCATCCAAAACCAAGTATCTATGATAGTACACAGTCACCCCCTACTGCTGGCCAGATAATTCCCAGAGAGTTGGGAACAGGTTGTCAGGCCGATTCTGAAAGCAAACTTTTCGGCAGCGACGAAAACCCAAGGGCACTTCCTATATTGGTACATGCCGATGGAACTTCCTTTGCAGCCTCTAGCTACACCAACTGGAGCGCAGTTCCACAGGCCCATAATTCTCCGGCGCGTACACGTTTCTCACAAACGGAATCTTTTTGCAACAACAAAGACAATCCGAGCTTTACCACCCGTCCACCTCGTGAGGACCAAATAGGGAACAATCGCATTACGCAACTTCAGACCAGCCGTCTGCCAGAACATGCAAGCAACCAGTTGTCTCGCTACCTGATGTCCACCAACTCAACCTCAAGCAGATCAAATGAACGTATGGCTCCTGAAGTTCTTAGAACCACTCCGTCTGATGTCCTCAATCCGGGTATACTAGGAATGGGAGGTCGTTGCCCGAACTTTGTGAGTCTTTGCTTGCGCATCTATAAACTCGTCAACGTATTATCTCTGAATGTTTAGCTGTTATCAGTAACAACGTGGTGCGTCGCTTAGAACACATTATGCATAAGGTTCGTTAGAAATTACCTGTTTAATCACTGCAATAGATTTGTCTTCAAAATTATCTGAAGTGCAGATGAGGTGTTGGCGTTTTTTGTGACTGACTTGAGCTGATTTTTCTCAAAGCCAACCACGATACAAAGACGCAGTCCTAGAGACAACCCGGCGAACATGCCACCGAGGCCGACAGAACGACTTACGCTCAAAGGCCGTTTGAACGCTAATAATTTGCCATCTAGCGACAGGCCACTGGAATCATGCGAATGTTTCGCGAATTCAACGTTCAGTTGTTCCTTTAAACTGTAAGATGGTGGAGTGTGAAGAAAGGGTGGGCGGGTCTCCAGAACTAGCGTGAGTAGTAGGGATTGGAGGGAGAGACTTGTGTCTGCATCACACCCTCACAGCAGGAGTGGATTCGCTCCTTTTATGTGTTTGCTGAAAACTGTGAGCAGATGGCAGAATTAAGTCACAGATGCCAATGTACGGTTCCTCCACCCCAACTGAGCACAATTTACTGGGGGTGGCGAGTGACCAAACGTGAGGCCATTTCTGCCAACAGCCTGTTTTTCGGTCCGTTACTTTACATTAGGTTTGTGCAGAGTGAATCGTGTCCACTTCAGCAAACCGGTTCGTCGGTCTGCGAAAAACCTGCGTATCTCTGGAAGTCACCAGTGGACCGTTTGTAATCAGGGGAGGTAAACAGCAATCCGGAACAGCTATGTCCATCAGGTGCATTTTGATGAAGGTACAGCGAAATAAGCCCACACATACGCACAATGGATACGGCAGTGTATAGTTTGAAAAATGGTCTTTCCGCTAGTTTGTTCTCTGAGCTTCTCTGTCGCCTCCTGAGCACCCCCGCCAAGAGGTCCGGTGTTCCAAGTCAGATACGGTACCATCTAATGTGACAGAGAGTCACGTGAGGTATTATTGATCCACAGAAGCTGTGTGAATCATTGGTTGACAAAATTACGGGCGCCTACACACAAGCTATCACGTGAATGTGCCGGGTGTGATATGCCTAAGGTTGAAAATGTTTAAAGCGGAAGTTCATTTACGGCTCGAAGTGACTACTCATAATCCATAAGAAATTGCTATTTAAGCGGATATGTCAGATCGATCTGGGTTTTCTAAATTAGGTTAGATGATTCTGGGTGACACAGGCTCATCTGCTCACACATTCCACAATTCTGTTCTCCATGATTTGTTTCAGACTCCAGTTTATGTAATGTTCAGGTTTGATTTAGGAAGCTACAGTCCACTGGCCTTGATGCATCAGTACTGTCCTTGTGACTCCTGCCAAAATGATCTTGCCCGCTTACGATACAAACTATCTGGGGCAGTGTTCAAATTGGCGGTCTGATGTATTCCTGCGTTCAAAACAGTTCATCGTGGGTGGGTATTTTGTTTGCAATTGTGTTGACTACAATCTGCAGTTTGCTGCTGTCCTGAGGGTCAGGTCAGATGGGGCGATGTGTAATCAGCTACCAACCGTAGATGGTGCGTTCCACGGTGAAAACAAAATGTTGCATCTAACGCTTCCGAATGTGCACGTTTTATCACTCTCTACGATTTGAATAAGAGATATTTTGTGCTGCTCACTCTATCGTCTGGCCTACGTCACACAGATGTCCTGGTCCTCATCGTGGAGGTACTTCAAGCTGACCCAGTCACCTTATTACTCACTGTATATTGTATCCCCTGAAGGGATACATCGAGCGCCTTCATTTACCTCATGACAAACGCGGTGGGATGCTTAGATGCTGGTCGTGACAGACGGCGAATTAGCAAAAAATCTTTTTCAAGTTTTGGTTGATCCTAAGGACCAGCGTTTCTGATAGGACTGAGTCCGAACTAGTGGTCTGTTGGTGAAAACAAATATACGCTACCCTACGCTCATGGAACACACCTAGTGAAACTAGATGCGTTTTATTCTTCCCTCCTGCAGTTATGGTACACTAACGGGAGCATGGATACTCAAGTTGAGCACATCAAACAAGAAGTAAGTCTGGTGATATAAACACTCTTTTGTAACGCAGATTGGTGCTGATGAGAGATGTTGAATCTTCCATTTATGATATTATTCAACTGAATATACCGCAGAGGTCACCTCATATCCCAGTTAGAACGATAATCAAGATATCGAAGTTGTTTCCGAGACTACTCACGGGTTCTCTTCTGTAATTTTGTCACTAGATGACCGAAAATGGTTCAGTTCGGTTTATAAGTATTTACGGTGAAATAAATCAGTAAGCCTACAATTTTTTCAGTTTGAGATTCTCCACAATTTTGCCATCCAAACTGCATCACAGCGTTGGTCTTGGGTTTCTTTGAAATTGAGTTCTGGAGTGTCTAGACGATGTTCTAGAAAGATTGATAGGATGTGCTGGAGGATGCTACCGCTCTGACTCGGGGCAGGACCATAAACAGAATAACAATCAAAGCTGCAAATTTCGTGATATCAATTTTATCCACCTGCGCATATCCGAATATCATGAATTCTCTATTTTCCGCTATTCAGTGAACTGCCGTTTTCTGAATTCCAAGCAATCCTAACAACAGCCTGATATATATCCTCCTCTTGCTTTCGGCAATACATCGGATGATTTCAGTGGGACAACTACTGATGACTGGTTTTGCTTTCGCCCCGCTTGAATGACCATGAGCTGAGCCAGTTCCCGCGAACCGTCTTAGTAACTGTGGTCATGCCGAAAGGGAAATCTGTGGGTGATTTCGATAGATTGCGCAGAAGGTCAAGTTTGTTATGATGAATGACTAATGTCACCATCCCTTTTCAATCGAGTACTTAACAAGCATACGGCACGCTGAGTGCCCCAACCATACAATCAGGCTGTCTGGTACGGAGCTACCTTGAAAGTACATGGAATCAAGCCGGCGATCGGATCGCCGGGTAAACGGCCTCAATTTTAGCCTTGGATGGCGTTAAACGATGACTAGCACTGTGCAAATCAGTAGCATGAGCGAGCTAATTTGGTGCGCACTTGTTTCTGTGTGCCGTGTATTCTAATCAGCCCGCAGGTCGAACATCCACCGGATACCTACAGTCGTCATCCGCGAGATATCAAGCTGGTTTGTTCCTGCGTGACATTTGCGGAAGGCGGATACTAGTGCAGATTAGCTTTTACCGTCGAGTTTTCCCTAAAGCTGTGTTCTGCCCATGTCTTTTTGAATTGAAAACCGTCCGCAATTTCCCAGATGTTCCTTACTAGCATTTTTCAAACCCTTCCTTTGTCTTTCATGAAATGATTGCAACCAAAATTGAAGGCACATAATTTGAGCTTGGATATCCATGGTACTGATACACAGTCGAATCTAGTGTGCTGCGCAAGCGTGGTTGTTCAGCAATCGGTGATCGGATAGATTTCCTCGGGCGAAAATTCAAATCAAGGTGAAGTACTGTCTCTGATATAGGAATAAGCTAGGTAACCGACAGCTCTACAACACATTGAGCCAATATGAAAGTTTTTCCCACACCACTTGATGAATATGAAACCAAACCCTGTCCAGTCCCTCCTGGTTTCCCAACGAGACAATGGAACTCACAAAAGGCAACCTCATGTGAAGAAGTTTGCGTTCTCTAAGGAATTCAGAACCCGTTCATAGCTATAGTTGAGTGGCTATAGTGAACTCGTGGTCAATTTGTGTACTTATTTTCCATCCTCTTCCAGGACGCCCACACACTCAGTGCCGATTGGTATCGTGGCGACGAAGTTCTTTCAATATCTACGGAAGAGGCAAATGTTGGCGTTACCAGTTCGGTACTTCCCTATCAGACGTAAAGAGAAAGGTATACCTGGGCATCCGTCTCAAATGAGACAAGCGGATCGTATGCACAACCACACTCAGCTGAAGTGAAACGACAGTGTATTTTGCCGACAGCAAGCGGATTCTCGCTTCCTTGTGGGTTGTGATTTGCTGTTGCTCTTCGTTTAACTAATGACGTTTTTTTATAATACATCTTTAAACTCGCATTCTGCGATGCTTGAAATCAGTCGGTCGTATCAGAACGCAACCCAACAAGAACTTGCCTAATTTGCTTGTCTGTATCGACTGTTTTCTGCATGAAGGTGACTCGTCTTCTTGGAACGCAGCTGCGCAGGCATTGTGATAGGTGGCAATACCTTCAAAGATATTAATTCCACGTTGGTTTAAGCGATGCGAACCATAGATAGCCCGTAGACCCAGACGTTCTAGTTCGGAATCGACAGTGTCGATGCGGGTTTTCAGCTACCCGCCTTGATGACAACGCCAATCTTGACGCGGTTTAGGGATAACAGCAAGTCTGACTAAGCTTGTGTGTGAGTAGCGAAGGGTGTTACAAACTGTCGGAGTTGTTGGATTAGCTGCTTGCATCGGGTAGTCACGGTGAATCTCCCCCTCTGTTTTACGGCCTGAGATGATTTCTCAAACATCAGTAACCGAATATCTGCACTTTGCGGGTGCTCGAGACACGCGTCGACCAGGTTTCGCAGGTATAAAGTAAAACCCTCGAATGGCAAAATGATAGACTCGAAATTCTGTCTTCAGACTAATTTCTCCTCTGTGCCAAGTTACATGCTTCACTCGTAGAATCGCTCAGCAGGCAGCATGCAGGCGAGTTAACACTTTTTCCTAAGCCCGGAGTTCCAGAAGAATGACTGAGCCGAGTTATTGGAGCCCATCATTATCCACAAACACTTCGTTTATCGTAATTGGTCCATTAGATTTGGGGGTTGATTAAGGAAAGACTTTGGTTTTTAAGGAATGGATCTGTAGGCCGAAGAGGGTTGGCAGCAACTGGTAACCTGCAGCGAGGATAACCAGGTAGCCTGCAAATTCAAGGTCCGTGATTGACATATTTTGTCCGTTCTCCACTCATTAATTACGTTGACATAAAGGGCAGATTTGACGTTTTTCGCATGACATTGTAGCTAATGGGCCGGAGCGCACTTGGATGCACCATTGAGCTATGTTTAATAGTAGGCTTGCTGACATCTCCAATTAAGGGGTCCCACCTGGGGAGGCATTAGTCACCAGAACGATTCAGTAACGGCTTCCACACCTTGCCACCAAGGGTCACGTGACCGCTCACAGCTGACTTCTATTCGGTATATGGTTGATTAAAAATAGATAGAAAAAGACGACCTGTTGACAAGTGAGTCCAATGAGTAAGACTATCCAATCCATACATGATCACCGGCTTCTCTATCGGGCAATTTATTTCCTTTACACCTGTGAATGCACAGGTACATAAATGGAGAGCCAAATAAATTTTACGACTGTTTAGACCTCTATTTTTCGTCACGCACTGGGTTCTACATTCCATATTAACTAAAAAGGCAGATCAGGACTTCCTGGCTTTTCCCAACTTCTGGGACTTTTAGTTCCAATGCAAATCCCTACCATCGCGCAGGCCCCCAAAAAACTCCTTAGCTGAATTATGGATGGAAGACAAGTAGATATATACATCGTCTCACATGAATAAGCGATTTTTAGTTTATGACGTAAAATGGTTGTCGCATGGACACGCAGAAACACCCGACCCTGCGTATGGTGGTGGCTAGCTCTTCTCAACAACGACTGACATCTTCCAAAGATGGTGCATTTAAAGCTTCAAATGTACTACTTGAGTAGGCGTGCTCAATTTTTGTCCACACATATGTTTTACAAAAAAAACGAAGAGGTCGTTTCCTAGGTTTTCCTGGGGAACTAACCGAAAGTTGAGACAGGAATGTAGTCTGAAACAATGTGGGCCGAAAGTTGGGCCCGGCAGTGCAGATGCGCCTATAGCAGAACAACATCCAGTGTTACGAATGAACAGCCGGTGGTCAGTCGAAAGTTTTAAATGAAGTATACGATCATCGTTACACCTCGAGATTAGACTAAAGATCCCCTTATCTAAGACCCCAGTGAAATTAGACGCTCGCACTTGTGTGCTGACATCTCAGTAAGTGGAAATACGGTTGAAATCTTTCCGGTTGGTGTTCACTTCCTAATGAGTGTCTTTCACTGAATTAATGTTACAGTAGTTTGACTAACAAGTGGGGACTACAAGCTGAAAGTGGTTACCGTTGTAAATAGCCCAGGCCTCTAGAGTTTGACAGATGGACTGCCGGAAGTGGCTGTTCCCGGGATCCGAGACCTCTACAAGCACCGATTTGACTTATTGCAACGGCTACCGAATGACTTGAAGTAAGCAGCGGAAATCGGATAGATAAGAGTACGAGTAATCTGCTCGGAAGCACCCACACTTACATCGATAAAGCATCAGGAATGTACACGGGAGTAGCCGATTCTCATAATTTTGGACGTTTAAGATCACAGTGAGTAGTATTGTCAATTTTTGCGCAGTGAGCACTGAAATTTTTGTAAAAGCACAGTTGTTTGAAAGTCCCTAGGCCGATACTCTTGAATGAGTTTGATTTAACACTTGGCTTGAGTTACGTCCTTCCTATCCTCGACAGAGAAAATAGACTATCTTTCTGGTCTCCATCTTGAAGCCAAAACACATACAGAGCCTCAGGAAATGTATCGCAGCTCAGGATGAGCTGGCTGAATTAAATACTCCAACTAATAATACAACCGATTAACAAGCTGAAAACTGGTCAACCCGACCTATTTTCGGACCAATGTTGCAGCCTAAAAGGAAATTGGCTAAAGTCAGTCAGCAACAGACACCTCAAAACGTATCGACTTGTCTCGGAAGGAATTACGAAACAATCCTAACTCAAGTTGCTGTGCAGCTCTTCCCTGTCACGGTTAAAACGATCCGACTACACGATTGCTTACCCAAAAGCTAAACTCCTGAAAAGCAAGTTTGAAACTGATGCACGAGCGTTCATTGCAAGCTAGTTAAATGTATGCTTGCCCTAACATGTCCAGGTACATGTAGCGTGAAATTCTCATTTTCAAGGCAAAATCCCCTTGTTTTCTAACAGGTATGCTTATCGAGTAACCGTGAGGAAGGCGGGTGATCTAGCTAACAGGATTGAATAGCCGCTTGTAGTGGAATAAGTACAATGGAATAGAATGTAGGTAACTTTAACTCGCAACTAACTCACTGGGCCGTTGCAGAAAGTGTGGATATTAGAGTAACGGGTAAAACAGTAGACGGTTTTGTGTTGACACTAAAGAGCTCAGCGGTAATTACTCTAATTCTGGATTCTTCTCAAATACGGTGTGATAAAAGAGTTAATAGCCAATCAAATCAGCAGGAAAACACCGTCCTGTAATTAAGTAGGCCTCTGTACACCTGTTTTATCTAACCGTTTGTCCAGGCGACAGCTCGAGTAAGTGTAACACCAGCTGTAACACCATATCGGTGCCTAGCTGTCATTTCACCGAAGGAAAGCACGAGGGTTGAGGAACTGTCACGTTTATCGAGTCTACACAGGAACAGTCGAGGTGCTGAGGTTGGGGTCGAACCACGGACCTTCCGATCATCAAGTCCGCATCCTAGCCACTAAGCTATCTCGAGCTTTTCGAGTAAGTGTCCAGAAGATAGGCATGAATAGAGAAAATGGGGGCAGGAAATTACTGATTGGCTCTTCAGAGTGCCTCCCACAGGGAAGAACTGTAGTAAGAAAAACAGGTATGAGGCGTGGTGATACAAATCTGCTTACCTGTTTCTTTGTAAGCAACCCAGAAAACTAGTTACAAGATGCTACACGATGTACTCTATGGTTAAAAAAACACTTCTCCGGGTATATCACGGTGAAATGGCGATTGGGATACGTCTAGGGCAGAAGAACTTATAACGTAAAAACGATGCATTTGGCAAAAAAGATTCTATTGCAAAACAATAGTAGGCAGTGTAAGCACACTTGATTAGGCAAACTTGTCACGGTACAAGCCACAACATACTCTCCAAATACCAGAAGAGTTTATCACATTTCCAATCACGAGACAGTTCGGTGGCGGGAAACCCTCTGCATGGTTTATTGGATTGTGAATCATCGCATCACGATAATTTCCGTTGACGGCATAGTGACAGTCCTTGGGAAGACTACACTTCGAAGATGCACACGATAGCACTTGAACATAACAGACTATCTATCCTGCTAGCTAAGCGGATGAGTGCGTGAGTAGTTACAGACAATAATAAAGTTTCACCACCAATCGAGGTGAGGTGCTGTCGGTGCCACTCGCCTCCCTGAGTGAGGACTACGTGATCCCGTGCGCCTGGTTGGAGACGCTACAAGATATGGCTACTAATCGATTCAGTGGCGTTCTCATTGTCAGTTTCTATACATATTGCCTAAATGAGTGTCTGGAGGTGTAGGCAACTCGGAATAATTGTACTAAGCTAGCATTAAGTCCCTTCCAGGTCCACTTTTATTCTTCTCTTCACAAGAAGGCTTTCAAATAAACCATGGTTGTACGGTAGTGAGGCATCAGTGTTGAACACCGATGTTATACTGTCGATGATGATGAATCGAGGTGACATCATCAGTGTTTTGTTAGAGAGCGTAGCGATGGGTTTGTAGTTGTGCACAACTACCAACCCATCGTTACACACTGATGATGTCACCTCGATTCATCATCATCGACAGTATAACATCGGTGTTCAACACTGAGCGAACAAACCAACAACCATCTATGCTACCTGAGATACCAACATTCTCCTCAACAGCAAACAGTAATAACGCATCAATGAGATTTTCAGGTTACACACCAGTTACATTCTCATAATTAATTTCAACAAACTGCCTGAAACTGACCTCCCATCCAACTGCGTTAGAAATCGCACTTTTGACTACTTGGTTGAAATAAAGTAGTTAAACCGCATCAAAATGACATATTTGGCCCGGGCTTTGTCCATCCTCTTGTGCATTGCGACAAGCCTGGAAGATGCATAGATCATCAAAACGGTCTATACAGTCAACCACTTGAACACAGTGATGCACTCACAAATCAACAGCTATGGCGTCTGAAAATCCGTCGTGAGTGGTTTGAGCACGTGGTCTAGTTTTGACAAACGCGGATTAATTTTGAGTTCATTAACCATGGCACCAATTTAGGTAGATAAGTGTGGATGAATACATAAAAAGTCGGTTAAATGGAGTAGAAAATTCCAGTTTTACCTACAAACTACGACCAAGTTAAAAATATAAACATAAGCGGCATTGAAAACTCCAGCGCAAACAATTGGGTTTATGCATGGCTCGACCAAAGAACCTAAACATGGTGAAGATAAGACAGCAAGCACACGCTGCAGTGGTCCACAGTGCAAACAACATAGGCTTCAAGTGAAATATACAGGTGAAAATTATTTTATTGTAATTTTGGCCGCCATTTTGTCCGAAATGGTGTACTGATCCCAGTTTTTTGCCGGGTCATACGGTTCCCACCGACTGGCTGGAAATATGTGCTTGTTCCTTTCATACCAGCTTCGCAAACAAACTTTGCCCGCGTGAGATTCCTCCTTTTCTACACTCGCATCCATACGAAGCCGAACATCATCACGTACATCAAAGCAAAATAGTGGACCAGATTTGCCTCTGGCCTTGGTCACGATGAAATCGTAGAAAGTGTAGTGATGTGGAATGATGAGGTCCTCCTTGATGTACATCAGTTGATCAGCGGTGGCTGACTTTAGCTCGGTGAACTCCTTACGAAGTTGTTCCAGACAACGATGAAGAAACAGGTGGATTGTGTGGCCTTTCTTCATGCGGACTTGTTTCCGGTGGCCGGATCCATCCCAGTAACTGTAGGTGATGCTAATCTCCTCTTCTTTGATTGCTGCTTGCTTTTCTACCCATTGTTGTCGAAGTTCATCACTGGTGGAAGAAGGAAACAAAGAGATACAGAGTAGGAAGACATGAACCGCGATCGTAAGGGGACATAAAGAAAGAAAGAAATAGGTATACATGAAGAGGAACGCAGGTTGAGTATCTCTGTAGGCCAGTCAGCAACAGATTCACACAATTAGAAACCGATAGCAATATTTTTACTTGACCTACCACAGGGGTTGTCCCAAAAATAAAGCTCTTGAGAAAAGAGTGCTTCAAAGAGATACAGTTTTGTTCCAAAATTATTTGCACCACGACAAGGTGCCTTCGAGAGAGGTTTCTGTACCGAAAATACGCCCCGTTCGTCCCGGGATGATAGTATCTACTGTGCCTATTCCACCGTTTTTTGCACAATAATAGGGTTTGATTGGTCAGAGTTGCTGGCTACGCAAATGATCGTGAAAGTTACAGTCTTAGAGGTCGTGCACGCCAATCCGTGCAAGATCTTTGAATCTATGCATGACAGCCTTTTGGGTTTGCCAGACGAATTCTGTTCCATATCGTGTTTGCACTAATTAAGTTTATTCGCCTAACTTACCCTAACTTTACGGTGTCCTAGGATGACGAAACCATCCCAATATGTTTTGACTGAGGAAAATGACAGCTCACATAGGTCGAGACCATTGAGCAACTTTCTTGCTGACTCACACAATGACTGAATGCTCCTTTACTTCTACTTACAACTCCTGTTCAGTTAGTAGCCGAGGTTAATCGAAAGCGGTTTCTCTCCATAACGGAAACTCCAAGAGCGAGGTGGCTCAGTGGTTAGGGTGCGAATTTACTGACCGGAAGGTCCGTGGTTCGAACCCGGCCTCCGCATCTCGACTTCTGCTGCCTAGGCTTGGGCAACCAAGCAGTATCCCAGCGCTCGTGCTTTCTTCAGGTGGCATGGCAGTTAGGCACCGAAAGGGTTCTAAGGCTGAACGGATGAGAGGGATCGCATCAAAATACGGAAAAATAACTGGCTTTGCAGTTGGTATCACAAAAAATCGCCGTACATAGTTTATTCAAAACGAAGAGCATGTACTTGCAAACGACACTCAGAGTTTTTATGGCACCAGGAAGAATTTAAACATGAAAAGTAAACAAACGACAGATGAACGCAGTCAGGAAACGAACGGTCCGGTTGGGTCTTATTCTGACAAGGGACGACTGGACTCCCAGGTAAGTTTCTGACGGGTTGTTGGCGTAACCATCGGTAAAATTATCATATAGAAAATTTATATATCGCTACATTCTTATAAATGGGGCTTTCAAATAAAAAATTACAAGTGTTTACATTTCTAGAGACCAATACACAAAGAAACCGTACCGAAGTCGCTTCTCCTCAGCATCCCGATCCACATCCGGCAGAAAACTCGTATCCACCGTAGGGTTCATCCCCAGTCGGCGCCGCTTGGTCGCAATCTCTTCTGCTGTCTGATTTGCATCTGGATCAGCTTCCTCAGATTCTGCTACAGGGTTGCTTGTATCAGATTTAGTTGGATCGACCTGTAATACCTCTAAACAATGGAAAAAAGTAAAAGCCTACTTACTTTTGCCGGTGTACAGTCCGCCTCATCGTTGGCTTCAACGTCTTCATCATCTGCAAAAGACAACAAACTCTGTCTGGTCAAATGGGCTCAGCTGACGGATGAGCTCACCGGTTGTAGCTTCGTTTTTTTATCTGTACCCGACTGACCACCTTTGTTTGCCCCTTTTGAACCACCCAAAGCGAGCTCCTTTTCCCGCTGAGTCATGAAGGCCTGCTGCCTGGCCTTCATCTCGTCCAGGGTAACCAGTCCGATCTAATATAATTAGGGGATTAACGTTAGAAGCGTCCTTACGGTATCCGTCCTCAATTGTTGCTCTATCGCATCATAATGCACAGCAAATTTCGTAGATATCTCGCCAACACGCATTTCTGCCTCCAATCGTTTCTTCTGCAGTTCTAATTCTTGTCTTTCCTTTTCACGTTGCTTCATCAACAACATCGCTCGTTGCGCCTCTTTCGCAGCACCTTTAAACGTTGCCATTGTGCCTTCCTTAGAGCAATGATCACGATGTGAGGGGAAAATATGCTATTGCTGTAAGACCAAAAAGTGATTAGAAATCAAAGGGTATCGCAGAAGAAAACGGAAAAATGGGTAACGCCACAGTCCTCTGTAGGCCAAAATGTCAAAGCTGGAAAGATTATTTAAAAATCGGTTGGCACAAGCAGCCATGGCCTTTTTGATTCGAGAAATAACGTCATCTCCAGCCAGTCCACCGGAACCCATAAAGTCGCCCAAGTAAACAAATTTACCTATCACATCGAGAGGCTCGCCTGCAAGCATAAGGTGTGTGTTTGATCAACAGCACTTTACAGTCTGCAGGTATGAAGCGCATGCCAAACCGTGCGACACAGTTGGTTACGTTATTCAAAATCGCTTGCATTTGAGAAGGATCTGAACCAACGAGAGTAATATCCCTCAATGTGTGTAAGCGAAAGTGCCGGGAGCATTTCGACTCCCGAGGTCTCGGAGGCAGGCGGAGAAATTTCAAGCAGCCTATCAATAACAAAACTGAAGGAGAAAGGTAAAACAGGGCAGTGGTGAGAGGGCAGTCTTGTCTTACACCACTTGACGTGAGGAACTCAGGCGAATGCTTGCCGTGTACTCGTACGCGCCCGCAGGTGTTCGCATACAGTGCCCTCATAGGGGATATTACCTTGGGAGGGAAACTTTTGACCGCCAGACACCGCTAAAGTTTGTGACGATCTATAGGATTAAAAGCATATTTCAGATCAAGAAAAACGACCAACATGGGAAGTCTGAAGTAGTGGGGCTGTACAAGAAGTTCACTCAAGGTAAAAATATGGTTGATACATTCCAGACCAGGGTGAAACCTAGCTTGATTCTAACGAATCTGTCTCTCCCCATGTTCGTCGACCTTCAAAGAAGACAAGAGAGCATCTTCGGTGCCACGATAGTTTTCACACAGCCACGTGTGCCCTTTTCGAGGATAGGACCAACAGCCGACATGCCGTCCAGAGTCCATTTTCTCCGGGTTTTCATCAACGGTATGACATAGGATATACAAACCGCCATCCTTATGTTCGCTCATGTCAAAAGTTGGAGACTGAATCGGATAGCCTCGGACAGATGGATCTGGACTGCCCACATAAGTCAATGAAAACCTTGTTTCCCTTCAAGGTCACGAAACACCCGTGTCTATTCTACCTTATCCAGCTTCACCCCTACACACTCGAGGATGGACGCATTTATGAATCGATTGAGGAGCAGAATATCAGTCTTAGTAAGCGAAATTATTGATTGCTACTGTGCTCAGGCTACTGCTATCACCAACGGTCGATTGCCTCCCCAGTGAAACGTTTGGAAATTGAGGGCTTCCTCCCAGTAGTCGCACTCTGATGATGACTAGTTGATTGATTTTGTATCCAATTACTAAAATCTGTGAACAGATCAACAGCCACCGGGTCTTCTATCACCAAACGAGCCACGGCTATTGGGACACGCCCTAGTTTGGAGATGTTGCAAGATTTCGCTCAAATGCACATACACAACTAAGTGTTGTGGAATATAGGTAGCTCGGGTGCGCTGATTGATTGTTGGTCTGTTCGCCGAGCTTGGCAGTTGGATTGCAAACGTTTCATCACCAATCGAGGTGACATCATCAGTGCGGGGTTGAGTGCAGTGCGGGTTGATCCACTCAACCCTGCACTGATGATGTCACCTCGATTGGTGATGAAACGTTTGCAATCCAACTGCCAAGCTCGGCGAACAGACCAACAATCAATCAGCGCACCCGAGCTACCTATATTCCACAACATTGCCGAGTTCTGAAAGCTGACAGCATTGCTTCATCACCTTGAGTCCAATCAATCTCCGAGCAATCTTCGTCATCCGCATGAATGTACGTTTCCAGATCAGCTCGACACTCTTCAGCTACTGAAACTCGTCGAAGTTGATGAGCGGAGCTTCTTTAGCAAGCGTAATGCTGACGGAAAGCGAAGTGCTAACCGGGCCCACACGATGGCGCGATCAGAGTCAAGTTGCGTACCCCAGAAGGAACGACAATTCTTAACTGAGGCTCTCCATTGGCAACTGATAGCCACATGGTCCAAATGAGTCAACGACCGTCTTGTGGTAGGTGGCCTCCAAGTAACTTTATGTGAGCGCTTGTGCTGGAAGTTCGTACTGACTAGGAATAGACGATGATTTGCACATAACTGAGGAAGCTGCTCTCTATTACCCCTACGCTCAGCACCGACTCCAAATCTACCACCAAACCGTGCTTATTCCGGGTTTAGTCATCCAACTTTGTCACTGTTTACAGCGGTCCAGTCCAGTAAGGCGTTTTCAGCCTTGGGGTCGAGTACAACCCCCACACCGTAGATACTACGAGCCATTGCATCAGGATCACCGGATGCCCGACTAGCCTCTGACTCAAGAGTATGAACCGCGAGACAGCGGTTGTTAGGGTTTTCTTGGGAGACCCTTCCCGGAGCCAATGACTCAATAGTCTGACCCACTTGGTTGTAGGCGAGAGGGGCCTGGCCCGAGGGCGCAGAGAATAGAGGATTACTGTCTCACTACTAGTTCAGCTGCGCACGGCAAACGCCTTTTGAGCAGCACCGGATCCTTTGGTTTTGAAAGTAGTTCAACCGTGTTGAATAATACGCCGGCGGTCACTGTCAACTGTTGGGCGATCGGAGTGTGCGGGTTTTGGGGCCGACGTTTTCTAACCCGTCCCTCCTCGGAGGAAGGCAGCATCGCTGCTTCCATAAATATGGACATGCTGGTCGACTGGGGGAAACGCCTTACTGCCTTCACACTCCTATCACAGAGGACAGTGCGACTTGACCTCCATACCACTTCGTAATACGATTACTCATAGTACGGAAACTCGCTGTTCTTAGTCGGCCTGCTGCCCGTTGGCCTTCCTGGCATGGCTGAACTTTAGGGACTGAGTTCCGACCACTATAACCCGACCAACATGACAGCTTTGGGTAGGGATGAGTGTATGGTGAGCTCTCTAAAGGTCTCCCTACAAAAAGTGGTGTTCGACAAGGATGTCCACTGTTTCCACCTTTATTAAAAGTTGTCATTGATAAAATAATGAGACAAACGTTGAGAGGTCTTAAATACCCCAGTGTTCAAATCGTTGCTGGTGAGCACTTTTGCATCTGGAGTACACAGACGACATCGACCTCAACTCTGAAGAGGAACGTGAGCATAAATCCTTTTCAATAAACTGACCGCCTAGCACATACATAATGCAAAGTCATGCTCCATAAGACATTCTTTACATTGGAGGTTTTGGAAAATTTAACGTGCCTCAGTAGCTGTACTAGCTATGACGGAAGTTTGTCTGACGAACTGAGTGCACGAATCTGAGAGGCCTCAATGACCCGAAGCGCGTTCGCTAAATTGCGTCACTTGTGGCGTCAATGGGATTTAGGGGTTATACGTACCAAGCCGTATCAAGGATTGTACTGTTGTATGGTTGCGAGACGTTACCTCTGCAGATAGATTATATGAGGTGTCATCAGATTTTTGAACACCGATGCCTCAGAAGCGTTGCTTGTATCGGATTGCATCCACGAACTCGTAAAGAGATTATTGGAAAACGAATATCTGATTGTGCAGCGAAAAACACCCAGCACCATCAACTGCGGGGCTTGGCCATGTGTTACGCATGCCGAAACAACCCCTACCGAGATGACTGTTTTTCTTTGTGCATCTTTTTAAATGGCGGAACCCGTGAGGTGGACAAAGTATGACTTGGCAGAATGGTGTGAAAGAGGCAATGAATAGTTTGGGTGTTGTTGGTACAGTGCGTCTTTCAGGATGGGGTTCCCGTGACTCCTCCTGCGTTTGGCTGGAGACATTGCAATAAACACCGGCTGATCGATGACAGTCACGTTCGTGTTGTCAGTTTTTTTCCAGATTGTCTGACTGAGTGCTTGGAGATGTGGGCACCTCAGAATGCTTGCGATAGGCCAGTACCAGGTCCCCTCCCTCATCCACTCCTTCCTCCTGCAAGGAAGTTCACTTTTCCATTTCCGTTCAGCGTTCGTCAATGGGGCAAGTACTAGAGAAATTTGAAAATCTTGGTATTCAAGTCGTAGATGCTGATAATCTTGTCGATCTGGAGTACATAGATGACACCGTCCCTATCTTTGAAGACAAAGCGCAAGCCCTGTTGAATAAGTTGAGCACCATAATACCAACTTTCGGCATGCGCCTTAAACTCACAAACTGAAAAATCATGCTTCATAACATGTAGCCTCCTAACATGCCCCTTACAGTTCAAAGAGATTCAATGGAGGTTGTGGTTGTGTTGTAGTTATATTAGCTCCGACAGAAGTGTGTCGGATGAAGTCAGTGCATGAATCTCAACGACACGACTGACGGTTGCCAGTCTGCGCCAAATATGGCCCCCAAAAGAACATACACTTGGGTCCCAAGGGTTGTGTGAAAATATCATAGGGGCTATGTTATATGGTTGTGATACGTCGCCTCTGCAGTTGGATGTAAAGCGTTTCCAGTTTTTATACTACCGGCTTCTCAAAAATTATTGCTGGTACCGGATGGTGTCAACCAATGCCGAAACATCAGCTGCGAGGACGAATACTTCTTCTCGCGTCTTACGGAATGGTGAAAACTGCGAGGTGGTCAGCATGTGACTTGAGATAAGGGCGTGAAGAAGATAACGAAGAGTTTGGGGTCATTGGTGCAGTCCACCTTCCAGAACGAGGTCACCGTGACCTCGTTTGCGATTGACCAGACATTGCAAGAAATGTTGGCTAATAGGTGTCAGTGGCATTTCTGCTGTCAGCCTCTTTGCAGATCGTCTGACTGAGCGTTTATGGGTGTGCACCTCAGCATCTCGCGGTAGGCTGGCGTCATGTCCCTCCCTCATCCACTGTTCTTTTCTCATTACATAAGGACTATGAATAATGCTAGATAAAACGTGGTTTGGCGGCAGTGAAGGATTAGTGCCAACACTGATGTTTCTGTCTTTCATGATAAAGGACTGTTATCCTGAGAGCTTCAATAAGGCCACATCGGAACATTCTGCTTTCCAAGGAAGACAAATTGAATTCACCTGGCCTGGATATGAGTTTTGGCTCAGGGAGCTTAGGTAAGCTTTGTGAGATGTCGCCAGACCCTTTACATGACAAAGACATCGGTTTTGAAACATGGCGAGCGTGACTGCATATTTCACGTGGCCTAGCGCACCTCTTTTATGGGGATAGAGGCACCCCAGATTTACGATTAGACAACGTGAGTGTTCTTCTCAAAGCCATAACCTTTTCAGGCAGGCTGTGGCCACTGGTTACTGGGCTTAAAGCCAACGGCAACTGTTATGCCAAGATTTCACATTTCTTCGATTTTTCTCAGTATGAACATATCTGGGCCTATACTCAGTTAGATACCAGTTGTTTCCGCCTTTACTCAGCATCGAGCACTCGCAGGCAGTATCTCAACCCTCATGCTTCTTTCGGGTGGCATAAGAGCTATGTACCGAAACGGTGCTACAGGTGAACGATTGTTATTGTATCTGCGAACATATGATGGGGCAGCTTAGGATCTTTTTTAGGAGTACAAGGGGAACAGAAGGGTCCATATACCGAACCCTGTTGGACATTGCGGGCGCCAATTAAGTTTCCTCTACTTCCACGTCAAAGATGTGTCACGTTAGAAATTCCTTCCAGCAACTGAATTAATCCACGCAATTCTATTTTCAAGAACTGCCAGGTCTCAATCCAGTGTATGAAATCCATCGATCGAATCAAAACAAAACAGTGTGCTCAGCCCTAACAGCAATAGCGCGAGACCACTGTGTTGCGCGGAATCCCGTATCAAAATAGCTTCATCCCTTACGGTTGGGTGCTGCAGCGGCCAATAAGTCCACCTCGCCTGTGATTGGGCAAAGGACGGACTAGTGGCTGACGAGGCATCAAGGCGAGCTCAGATTGGTCGAAAATACCGGCCATCAACTGCTGAAAAACTGCCCCAGATCACGGTAGTTACTGTGCCATACGCTCCATTTGTTGATTAGGTCACCTCAGCGCCCACTGCAAGTTAGAGCGCACAGTCCAAATCTGATTAGCCTCTAAGGCCATGATTCTTCCCCAAGAACTGCTATCCGCTTCGTTTGGCAACATTTGCCTTGCTCCAGATGGAAACATTCTTGTTGACGTGTTGGGACATCTGTGGCTCGGGTGCATTCATTGAAAGCCGAGCAGGTGGATTTTGGCCTTTTTGCTGAGTGTATCAACTGCTTTGCAAGCGATTCTTCAACATTCGAAGAGACATCTTCAGTGCGCTGAAGATTCACACTAAAGACGTCTCCTCAAATGGTGCACAGCAGTTGCCAAAAGTGACGAAAAGATCAATACTCGCCTTATCACTTACCAAGCATTCTTGTTTAGTGATTGGTAGATTACCAGCGCCGGTGCTTAGACACACATACCAAATTTCTCTGCAACCATGGCTTGAACCAAGAAGACTTTTACATAAAGTTTTAGCATTTGACGGTATTCAGTGGAAACCTTAAAATCTCCCAAGACACCCGTAATTGTACTGAAAATTTGTTTGGGCGTGCTCAGTGTGTAACGTGATTGAAAAGGGACTGTACCTGCCGACACGTGTTTAACTTAATACTTACTGTGTTTGCACGATTCTCTTCATCACATCCTCAATGAGTCACTACGAGCAACAGACAGGAAGCATTAGTCCATTCGTACATCCCATTGTGTCGCCTTGAGCTATTATTACAAGTACCTGAACTCAGGCCTGCCGTTTCTGTTTCAATACACGCAGGCTATTGCCCCCTGGTCTTAGCTCCTGCGTCACCCAACCTATATGAATGTGTGCTTTGTGCCGTGTGGTTCCAATAAAACCAATTTCCATACATACTCATGCCGTCACTACATCCTTGTGATTGTCCGGCGCCGCTAACTTCCAGGCTACCCACGCTACAAATAGCTATATGGCTCAGCATGATGTCTCTGTGAATGCAGCGGGAAATTTCTTGGATAAAATGGTTTTTGAAACAGCGCACCAATTCACAATGAGCAGCCATTCAACACTTACGTAAAACATTTTTTTATCATTGAAGCAGAAATTCTGCCAAACAAGGCGGGGAGATCGTCGCAGGTAGTATTGTTGGTGGATATTGTTGTGATAGTCAGCGCGCGCGGTGTTCAGTGTACAGCAAGATTTTGTCCCCATCGTTATGCTGCCCCCTTGTTGGTTGTATGGTTGAATTGGTTGGTTTCTAGGCAGTGCGAACAGGCAGAACATCACGTGATCAGTGCCTCGAAGATTTGGCACAAATTTGGCGGAGTAAGACGGTCCTCTGGAAGCATGTAACATGCTCGGCTGTGGAATGGTGAAGATATTTTGAATTACGGGCAAGCCACCAGACTGTGTATGACAGTCGCGGCACCGTTATTGTGGCATCGTACTTGGGTCCTTATACTGCATTATACCTGAACGCCATGGTTGAATCAGTTGAGATTGTCGGGATTGGTCAAAGAATCGTGACAAATTAAGATCAGCATAGATCAAGGAGATTCTTGGATCAATCGAGGGCGCAGGGCGGGTCTTTGATGCACATAACCACGGCCCGAAATATCGGACAGCTAATGGTGGTTGAAATTTACAACTGCCATAATGATGTGACATTGCCCGATTTCAAAAAACGACCGACGTCCCGGTGGAGGTAGTAAGCTATGGCCGGATGCGGTTGATGTAAACCGGCCTGGCCTTATGTGAATACGAGGAACGCTGATTATCTAAACTGCGTGCTATTAAGATCATTGCTAGATATGCAACCTTCCGCGAAGCTAGGTAAGAAGAAAAGACGTGTGCGTAGAAGGTTCTCAAAACTGTGGCTGAAGCGTACGTGCCTTGGCACCTACCTCGTGTTACCAGGTAGTTAGCCGGCAGCCATCAAGGCGGTATGATTCTCAAGTATTTGAGTATGCTAGGGTGAAACAATGTGTTGGGAAGCCATCACAAACAGGCTTTGGAGCGATTCAGATAGGCCCATTCAGAAATTGTTCGAGGGAGCTACGGAGAAAGACAAGTTACATATTAAGGATACGGTGAACAGCAGCGTACCGGCTGTGTATACGGATGGTTTTGTGAATTTATCTGCCGTGTATAAAAAGCTGCTGACTTGTCCCGGAAAATGAGTGAGTTTAGATTAATTAGTAAGTCGAAGCATGCGGAAACAATCGGAGAGAAACTTGCGGTGCATGATCGTGTTGCAGGTTTGGCGATAGGATGAACTCACTATGGCGCAGTTTCAGCCTACAGAAGAGGGTAGAGGGTTTGCAAAATGCCAGGCACGTTACGTCACTTGCATTTTCTTGGTCTACGTTAATCCACACAAGGGACTACGTTTTTGCTCCGCTGTAATCGACGTTCTAGATGTACGCGATGATTTCCTGAGACACATGCTACAACAGGGATAAGCTCAAGCCGGCGACACAGGCTTGGGAGAAAAGCTGCCCTCTTTGCAATTTACTGAGAATATTGTTAAAATGTTCGACAGTTTCCATGGTGAATCAATCGCTCAAATTACGAACCTCGTTAAATTGCACGCGGTGCGTTTGGGCACTAGGGGAATACGAGGGATAAGTGGCGGCACATGATCTAAGGTTAGCTGGGCGTGTGTTCAGAGTCGATCAAGGTGGGTTAGTCAGTGAGTCTTGGGGAAAGTAGGTCTGAACCCACGGTAGTAGGGGGAGTTTGAGGTTGAGCACGCAGTTAGGAGGGTATTTAGGAGGAGTGCATGTTGTTGAAGGACCGTGAAATCCCCCGAAACGTAGGGGCCAGGGGGTGACGAGGAGGAGGATATAGTACAGAAAGATTTGGTGGATGTTTGGAGATGGCCAGCAGACGAAAACTCTGACTACCCGAGACAAATGTCGTGAAAGGTGACGGGAAGCGTACTGAGGCGAACCATTACTAATTTATCTCACCAGTAGCCAACTGATATCCCCAGCGTAACACAGATTCATCTCAAGTCGTTCTTACACGAGAAATACGATCACATTCATTGACAGCCTGGCACAATTTAAAGACGAGGGATTCATATCAGAGGCCATTCTTCGACTACTCAAAGCATTCGCTCCAGCCCTAGACGATCCTTTGTTCCGTGGACTCGGCTTTACGGGATTAAAGAGGAGTTTCTGTACTGGATTAAGGCTTTCCTGCGAGGCAAAACAGTCCATGGGAAATTCAGCTTAACATACCCTTCTTCTGTGCCAGTCCCCATGGCAGTTTTCCAAGACCGCATTCGGACCACACTTTTTTCCGCTTCACAACAGCGATATACGGATGCGCTTCCAAATCCATATCTTCCTTATTGGACGACCCGAAATCCTGGGATCCCACACCAACTACCTGCAGATGTGTGCTGACTTCTCAAAAAAAGTAGTTGTGGAGCTGAAACCTTGCCCTAAATGACGAAAAGAATGTGCATGTGCGGACACCACTGTCGTGCATGCTGAGGAAGAACCGGAACCAGTTCAAAGAAAGGTATCACAAAGGGTTAATAAGAATAATGTTTATTCCCAACTGGTGGGTGGCATACCTTGAGGCATGATCACACGATTAGAGTCAGAATAAAGCATGACTGGATGGGATTGGCGGATACTTGGAATTGCGCGAAAAAAGAGGGCAATCATAATCAGCGGGCAATAGATTTGGTCATGCTTACTTCAGTATCTGGTTGCCTGCAAATGTATCCTTCTCACAGATGCTTTGGCGCACCTTCTCCGCATTGCTCGGGCGGACTTCCAGATATTCTATGGGGACTACGTCGGACCGATTTTTATACAATTCACTCAGGATTTAAGAAAGACGTAACCCCCATTTAGTGTGTCCAACGAGCTGCTTTAAAGATGGTTTCAAGCTCCAGAGCCGTTGATTAAGAAACGCGTCAAGGATTCTTGAGATTTTATCCTAGACCATCCCCGTCCTCGATGGGACTCAGTGTCAGCACCTTGTTTGAATATGGTTTGGGTGACAGGTTTTTCGCAGTTGACACAACTAATACACAGTGAGGAAATGACAGGAGTATTTTAAGCCAAAAGCGTACACTTTTATCAGGCAACAATTTTTTTCAGTTCAGGCCCCCCAGCTTCGGAGGCAGCAGAGTCAGTGTTGGAATGCCTGTCCACAAGCTGCCTCAGCCTTTTCAACAAACTCCGCGACATTAAACGTTCAGTTTGCCTTGGACAGCCGTCTATAGTCACACTCAGAGACCTGGCTCACGCCAGATGACTTTGACGCTGAGAGCTCGATAGACGGCTACTCTGTTTTTCGAGCTGATTCAAACCGCCGTAGGGCTGGTTAGGTTGCTTTATAATTATACGCGGCCATGCCCATCCCGATCGTCCTCTCTGATACCACTCCTGCACCGTTTAGCGGTGCACTGTGGATTCAAAACCCGCTATGCGGGTCCGATTATCTCCTTCTTGGTGTGGTCTACCGTTGCCGCTCAAGTCCTCCGGAAGATGACCAACTCCTCACAAAACCCTTTGAGCAACTCTCCTCCAGATACCACTTCACTCATCTCTTGCAGGTATGCGAATTCAACGCTCTAAAGGCCCCCTGGATGGAGTTCCAGCGCGTCGGATCAAGTGGAACTTTTGCAGCGGCCCTGATCAGAGTCGTTCAACAGAGCGTTTAGACTCGAAACGTCGTCGCACCCACCAGATACCGCGCAGTCGAACTACCATCCCTCCTGGAATTTGGTCATTACCAACGGAAGAAACTTCGTTGATCAGGTGATAATTAACGCTCTAATGGGACGTAGTGACCACTGTGTGCTGACCTTTGATTTCATCTGCTATTGGGCCGCAAATCCCGAACCTCAAACGTGGATTCGAAACTTCTGCCGGTGCATAATTCTCAGGAGTGCTCATCTTTCTTGAAGAAGTTAAACTGGGACCAACTTCAGTGAAAGACTTAAAAAGAACCATTTTCCAGAACGTTCACGGGGCTGACGCGATGTTCGTCCCAAAAAGTCAGAACGCAGTCAGATGGGCCCCAAGCTGCCTAAAAGGATTCGGCGTCTTCTGGAAAAGGGGTCTCAACTATTTTTCAAGATATTGACTACAGGAGACACAGATGAGCTGGCATTTCGTAAAATGCGGAACCGCTGTAAATCAGAAATCCGCCAACGGAACATACGAAAACAAGCCACCATTCTAGACCTCGCTCGAACAAAGCAGAAATGTGATGCTTAAATACATAAAACGTCGCCCTTGTCCAATTGAGGGACAAGAACAGGGAACCCAAGAGTGACACAATGGTGGTATCTGAGGTCTACAGAAAACTGTGCAGGTCAGTATTCAGCCCCAGCGTTCTCATCACATCCAATCTTGTCAAGGCGTAACTACGAACGGCCTCTAACCGACTTGGTCATAATGCTAGACATTCGTCAACTCTTGCACAAGATCAACCCATTCTGGGCGTTGGGGCCCGACGAGGTCCATCCAAGGATCCTAAAGGAAACATCGTTTATACTGGCAAATCATTTCTACCTGGTGTTTCGTCAGTCGTTTGACGAAGGCCACCTGCCCTCTGCTTGGAAGGAAGCGATTGTCACGCCAATCTACAAAGCTGGTGGCCCACTATCGCCCGGCAGCTATAGGCCTATTAGTCTCACTAGCGTGCCGTGCAAGGTAATGGAACGCATTCTGAAGCGAGCCATCCTAGTTCACCTTACTACCAACAACTTGATAACGCCAGTTCAACATGGATTTTTCCCCGACCGTTCTTGTGTGACGAATATGCTCGTACTTATGAACAGCTTGGTTGAAGTCAAGAACGAGGGACTCATATCGGATGCCATATTTTTCGACTTCTTAAAAGCATTCGATCGAGTCCCACACGTCTCTGCTCCAAAAGCTTGAGTCTTACGGGATTCAAGGGAAAATCCCACACTGAGTCAAGGCATTCCTATCAGACAGAATGTTCCGGGTGAAAGTAAACTCGACCCACTCTTCTTCGGCGCCGGTCTCCATTGGAGTTCCTCAAGGCTCTGTTTTGGGACCGATGCTTTTTCTGATATATGTCAACGACCTTCCAGATGTTCTTGCAAGTCCATGTCTACTTTTTGCGGAAGACTTGAAATCCTGGAGTTCCAATGCCAGTGCCATCCAAATGGATGTGGACGCTACAAAGCAGTGGTCGTTGGGCTGGCACCTTCCTCTGAATGACAAAAAGTGCGTCGTAGAAGATTCAGCGAACGCCTTTGTAGTGCATGGTGAGAATGGACCAGAAGACATCACGAGGATAGATCCAAAAAGGATTTGGGTGGCTGGCTCTCTTCAAACACGTCCTTCTCACTGCACCATGAGAAATCGGCCCGAAAGGCATTCGGGGTTCTACGGACGATTCGGCGCACCTTCTCCCATATTACTCCCATGGACTAACAAATACTCTATGGGGCCTGTGTCAGACCGCTCCTTGAATATGCCAACCAAGTTGTCTGCTCGGGACGCACGAAGGACGTATTCCTCATTGAGCGTGTCCAGCGAGCTGCTACGAAAATGGTTGCCGGCCTCAAATTCGTGGACCACGAAACGCGTCTCGCGGTGCTTGACCTCTTTGCCCTGGAGTATCGTCGCCTCCGAGGGGACCTTATTATTACTTACGTCCTGTTTGAACAAGGCTTGGCCAACAGATTTTTCACCGCTGGCCCAGCAAACACACGGCGGGGACGTGGTAAGATTTTTAAGCTCAGAGCGCACACATTCATTACGTAAAATTTTTTCTCATTTCGGGTAGTTGCTGCGTGGAATAACCTTCCCCAAGCGGTTGTCCACGCTCCTTCTAGAACCCGGTTCAGAACACTATTAGGCACTTATTTATGCGAGTTCTCGCGCTGCAAATCATACTGCCTCATTGAGAACCTGAAGAGCAGTGCTACACCCTTTTTCACCTGTGCATTTCAAGTGAATGACAGCCGCTGAACGATAGGTAAAAACGGACCCGGGAACTTGGGCAAAACCTTGATCCTGTGTATCAACCCGTGAATTGGGCAGTTGATATGCTGGATGACCTTCTGACGGCTGTTCACGCTGCGCCTGGAACCCAGCTCAAAGCACTTTAGGATGCTTTTTCGCCAGTCTTCGCGCTGGCAAGATTAGTGCACGGTGCTGAGAACCCAAAGGGCTACGACCTCTCACCGATTGTGTCTCAGGCGAACAGAAGCCGCTGACCGACGTTAACAAATCCGACTGAGGAAGCTTGTGGATCCGCGAGTCTGTGACCTTGACGGCTCGTGGTTTAAATTTCGGGCCTGGAGGTTGGCATGCGATTCATGCGCAAGCCAGCATTCTGATTGGATAGTTGTGCACAAGCCAGGAAGCGCGCGCATTCAAACTGCATTTGGTGCACAAGCCAAGAAAAAACGAGTTAAATGGTTAAAGCGAATAAACTAAGGAAAAGTGGACTGTCAATGCAAGCGAGAAAATAACATGAAACAATTTAAAGATTTTGTTTCAGGAGGTCTCTTTTCTCCGCGTATAATATGTACAATTTAACGTTTAAAAACGAGTAAGTGCACTTCAGATCACACAACGTATCCGTGTACCTTGAAATGCCTTCCATCGACCTGCCTTTTTCACACAACCTGTTTCTGACTACCCACAACACATCTTCCGATAAAAGTTTGGCAGGAACTTGACATTTGTGTTTTCGGAAATATCGATTCAAGCTTAACGATAGTCTTGGATATGTATGAATGAATGATATGATATGAATTTTAAGTTCATTTCATCCTATTTCATCCTATTTTTATGCTAAAAAAGCGGCCGTGTCCTAACAGTAAACGCGTCGACGGGGAAAGTCGAAAAGGCAGCGACGTGTCCGGGATTTGAACCGTGGACCAACAGGTCCGTGCGACCAAGCTTATCCTACCGAGCCACGGGTAGCCATTGGTGCACACGTTTGATAGGCAGCTAGGCCTTCTATGGAGCAGTCGTATGTTTTGGTATTGATCACGTGACTCGAAGCAGCCAATCATTTGCTTGAGTTTGGCTTGTGCATGAATCGACTTCCTTCGCTTGACATTTTTGCAGTTTTGGTGCAGAAGAAAGGTTAAAATTATGGAGACCACTAACAAAGAAGAAGTCGGTTATGTATAGTGGAATAACGGAGCATTGTGTTGTGGCTTGAGGTGACGGTACTCCGTAGTTGATAGCTGGGCCAAATGCATTTACTTCTTGCACAACCCTGGAATGAAAAATGCATATCTTTCTGAAAGAGAGTCGTCTGGATCAGGCAGTATTCTCCTGTATGCCAATGCGGCTGTGGTGGAATCGAAACGTGAGCCTGGAGTTCAAGTATCGCCAGTTTGCACTGTCTCTGAAACGCGCGGTTCCATGGGAATAAGTAAGCAACCGACGCAAGATAGCCTGTTCCTTTCAGACGCAGTCATAGGCATGTATGTCGTTGAGTCAAACAGAGGATATCTGTTTGTAGGAGAGAGACAGTGTTGGTTGCATCAAACCAGGGAAGTCCTCTGGTACAATCGGTGCAGCAGGTACGGTGGTGCACGTGCAGGTAAAAGACCAACAGGTTTTCAGATATCGGGCTCAAATTTGTGTGGTGACTGGACGAAAAGATGTTTGAGCGGTGCTGAGCTGAAGAGAACTGGGGTGAACGACATATAACTAAATGGTATATTTATGAAGTGAATGCAGGTTACTGTGTATAGATAATACATGGATGTTGGAAAACAGTGGGGCTTGCAAAACGCTCGATTGTTAGCGGGAGAAATGGAGGTTGATAATATACTCAGTCGGAGAGAAATGTGAAAGCTCTGTCGACTACTCCTTTAAAATCGTGAAGCAAGGGGCGAACACAGGAATTTCGGAAGACCTATTCCAGAATAAAACCACTGCCGATGAGAAATTCTGGCGCAACCTTGCCATAAGCCGATAGAGAAAGAGCTTACGCAAGCAGCCACGGGTTTAAGATTAGTGAAAATAAGGAAGGGTTAAGGGCAGATGTCCGGCGTGTTGCTTAATAGTGAGTAGACTGAGGTGGGACAAATCTAGGTAGGATAAGTTACCGGGATGGGGCACTGAGCTACACTTTAGCCGAGAAAGGCGGACCAGATTGCAGAGTCCCAGAAAAGCGAATGGAAGAGGAATAGAAGTCAACAAAGTGGTGTTTACCTATGTAGGGGACCGAACTTGGAGGAACTTGGAGGAACTTGATCATCTTAGCAGCCCTTTCCTTGGAACAAAGACACACTAACAGGGAGGAAAATTTGCGCGACTGGCGGTGGTATGGTTTGGAGTCCACATGGTAACAATAGGATGTGTTGAATGACATGTACGGTTTTACAGGATTTAAGTGGAAGATGGTCGGTCTGGGATCAGTGGCAACGTGGGTAAATGACTATTTGGAGGGATTTTTGGCCACGGAACTATACTTTTAGGTTATGAACAAAGAGGCCAGTTGAGACCGGAGGCAGCGCAGACGCCGACGTGTTAATAAAAACGATAAAAGCGTGGGTTTAACGAGAGATTCTTGATCATTTCACTGAACTAGCCTGAAAACCGACAGGTTACGAATCGCAGGTGAATAAAGCTAACCGTCGAAGTAGTGAACCAAGAATGCTTGAGTTTTCCAGGCAGTTCCCAATCACATCACACAGGATCTTATCGAACGCTTTCGAGAATTCGAAGATGCAATCCACTTTTACTTTTTTGCAGTGGCGGTGGAGATATTGACGGAAGGTGATGTAGATTGGTTGCATCATCATCATCATTTTTTTCAGCTGTAAGAACCGTGTACTTGTACAGTGGTTGTAGCTTCCACAGTTTCGTTCACCGATGATTTGGGGAGGTGAGGTAGGTAGCTGCGCATTCGAGGCGGGAGCTGATAAATTGGTGCGTAAATACATCACTGTCAGTGGATTGTTAAGTGGGGGATTGGGAAGGGAGCTATGGAGAAGAGCCTTCCCAAAAGAATCGGAAGGCACTTAACTCTCAGCAGCGGATGGATTGCCAAAAGGAGGGTGATAATTTTCATGGCTATCTGCCTTGGGTTTTCTGTGGTGAGTGGAAGGCCTGCACAATGACACTTTCGGCTGTAACTGAAGCATCATCTTCGGCCACTGCAGCCTTTTCATTGCAGTGCTGCAGGAGTTCCCGATCCACACTACTTGTGAAGCGGGCAGGGTGATATACGTGTATCCAAGCAATGGGCTACAATGCCATGAGCTACGTCTTGGTAGGCGATCTTATTCTCCCGGGCGGATTTTAGGAGCAGGGATAGTAGGGAGGCGACATCTTGGAACGGAAATGTTCGGGTCGGTAGGATGAATTTTGCGCGTGTGATAAAAACGCAGACCAACACAGGAAAGGCGGTTTAATCAACCGGCATTTGACCTGGCTGAGGTGTTCGCAGTGGGGGCCGCTGGAGAATACTTTACTTTTAGTACGGATTTGGTGGTAAATAGTCGTTCATCTGTAACTCCATTCCAGTATCTAGCTGCCATGCCACCCAGAGGAAGCCTGAGGGCTGAGATACTGCCAGATTGTCCAAGCTCAGGCAGGAACGCTCGAGATGCCGGCATTGGGTTCGAACCACGAACATTATAGACAGTAAGTGCGCGTTAACCACTTGACCTCCTCAGCTGATGCGTTAAAGGGTACTAAGATAGGTGGTTATCGGATATAGAGGTAGAATGTACGTGTGCGTGGGAACGGGTAGTGCAAACCATGCATTGATGTCCATGGGTTGGACCTGACAGCAGGAATTTGCTGTGCGGAAAGGTCAGCACTTTTTATTATACTATCTGGCGCAGTCGACTCAGTGCAAATCGTTGGCTACTTGGCGGCGGCACTCCAGGCAAACAGTTGTCGGGAGATTAGAACTGTTCCATGGGGATCCAAGGACGATTCTACCTTAGGGGATAATTCAAAGATCAATGTGGATAAAACGTGAGGTGGGATTGATACTTAAAAGGAAGAATAAGGACGAGGACAGCTTTTGAAAACCTCAAGACGAAACAACGTGATTCAGATTCGTACCCCGCGCCGGGGTACGAGTCGGGTTGCCACGCACACGCACTCATGCTCATACACAGCGACAGCAATCAGAGCGATGAAAGGTGTGATCTGCAACCTTATGCAAATGCTGTGACCACAAGTTGTGAAAAATCCAGGCCAAAGGCAGCAGCACCCCGGAAGCATCGCCTCATGTCCACGAAATTCCCTGAATCAAGTAAACCGTACCCTTCTGGGAAACATGTTGATAATGTACATCTCCGCAAAATAACTAATGAGACTCAATCCCGGTGAGCAGGATGTGACATTTTAGAACATTAGTCCGGGGCGGACGGAAGCTAACATCGGACCGTGAGAGTAGCAGTCCCTATTCTGAATACCCGGGACGCCTACCGAAACGGTTGTTATTTGAAGGGAGATCTGCACGTGACCTGGTCTAGCGGACAGAGAGAAGGTGAGGAAGGCGTTGGAATCTCGAGAAATTCTCATGACGGTGGGGCTAGCATCGGAAATTTCCAGGTAGCCTTGAGTTACGGGATGATTCATCGATCGCTTGTACTTTAGCCGCAAAGTGCACCAGAATCATTGAAGCCAATATCTCGAACATTGTCCGAAAACTAGACGAGCTCGTACCACTGGTAGATCGGCTCATACTGGCACCATCATCAGAGGAAGCAACATCAGTGTTGACACTTATCTTGACGACCTTCCACCTGCTCTGTTCAAGGACTGAGCTGAATTCCCCAGTCAGTGCCTGTCGAACCTGTTTGCGTTTATCGGAAAGAAAGGGACCGTCCTAGGCAACTGGAGTGAACCGTTAATAGAACCCATATTCAAAGTGAGTATTAGCAGTGAGTGGAGTAAACACACATGCATCAGAGACGGCAACATCAACATTTATACATATTTCACTGCCGCACAACCGCAAAGTTTATCTAACTATATTTGAAGACTTAGAATGAGAAGAGGAGAAAGGAGTGGATGAGGGAGGAGACCTGGTGCTGGCCTATCGCAAGCATTCCCGAGTGCCCACATCTCCAAGCACTCAGTCAGACAATCTGGAAAGAAACTGACAACACGAACGTGACTGTCATCGATCAGCCGGTGTTTATTGCAATGTCTCCAGCCAAACGCAGGAGGAGTCACGGGAACCCCATCCTGGAAGACGTACTGTACCAACAACACCCAAACTATTTGTTATCTCTTTCACATCATTCTGCCAACTCATACTTTGTCCACCTCGCGGTTTCCGCCATTCAGAAGGATGCACAAGGAACAACAATCGTCTCAGTAGGAGTTGTTTCGGCATGCGTAACACATGGCCAAGCCCCGCAGTTGATGGTGCTGGGTGTTTTTCTCTGCACAACCAAATATCCGTTTTCTAATGATCTCTTTACGAATTTGTGGACGCAATCCGATACAAGTAACGCTTCTGAGGTATCAGTGTTCAAAAATCTGATGACGCCTCATATAATCTATCTGCAGAGGTCACGTCTCGCCACCATTCAAAAACACAGCCCTTACTGTGGCCTGGTATATGCGATGCTTGAGACCCATTTGTGTGCTATTTTGACGCCAAAGAGACGCAAATTAGCAGACGTGCTTCGGGCCCTTGATGCCCTATTCACTAACCTCATCAGACATTTCCGTCAGAGTTAATACATCTGCCGAAGTATGTAAAATTCTCCACAACCTCCAATAATTCTCCATGACTTGTAAAGGGTATGTTCGGAGACCGCACGTTCTGAATCATGACTTTACATTTTGGGTTCGCGAGGTGTATGCTAAAAGATGGTATGACGGTGATCCGTTTCTTCAACAGTGTTTGTGGGTGGCCTTCGTTTTCAAAGATACGCATGATATCCTCTGCGTGCTCCGAATCGGCAAGGTTCTCATCAGCAATGATTTGAACATGGGGGTTTTGAAGACCTTCCAGAGTTAGCCTCATTATTTTACCGATGTTGAATTTGAACTTGTGGAAGGAAGAAACATTTCTGGACACCACACTTTATAGGGAAGCTTTTAGGTAGCTCCCCATTCACTCACACTTCTGGTACTGTGAATATAACGGCCACAAACGTCTGGGGTCTCCCCGTTAAGTAGGTCTAGATAGTAATGGCGACTGATGAACGGTATTAAGCGCACTATTCAAAGTGTAGGCACCTTACTGTTGCTCTTTTTCGTCATCAATATCGCAGTGAAGCTGCATGCTGAGTCTCAGTGGTTTCCATGAGAATCCTACTCCACTATGTACTTGAACTGATTTATTTTTAGATCTAACTTCGGGTTATGAAACGACACCACCGCACACGATGCAGCTTGGGTACTTCAAGGCTTTTACTAAAATAATTATAAAATGAGCTCAACTTGGCCAATACTGACGTTGAAGAATTACATTTGACGTGAAATATTTGGAGCTGGTAGATACCTGTCTTCTAACTTTTTAGATCCGTGAACCTAATTGTTGGTCAAATGTGGCCCGGACCAATCCATTTGAGACAACCGAGCATTTTTTCGGTTGCTTTAGTTTTTAGAAAGGTACTTTTTGGCAGTCGGTAGCATTTATAGTCTGAGTCTGACGAACACAGTCTCCTGGTCCTCCAGGTTGGGGGTTGGAACATGTGTGGCGACGTGTTCCGTAAAAATGGTAATGTACTTGCATTTCCAGCCCAACATCGCTGCCTTGCGGTTAGGCTTTTGAGCCAAAGCTTTGGTTGAGGACCCTAATCGTCTTTCTGTCTAGGTGTGGGCGCCCTGGCAGTATCCCAGCCCTCGTACAACCATGACATTTCACAATAACAGTACTTTCATGCCACATCGGCGTGGTGCCATCAGCCGGGTCGCCTTGCTGCATACAGCAGGGCGGGTAAGCGAAAACATGCTACTGCTGACGCCTCCTTCTTACACTTTCACGTTTTCCGTCTTCCACCCTCCCCCGCCCCAATTTTAATACTTTCTCCGCAGGTCCCAGCTCTAGGACTGATCGGTTTGCCCGCCCTGCATCACACTTAGCTGCAGATTGTGTACGTCCGAGTTCAGTTACATCCCTAAACACTTCGAAGTCTGTTTTCAAACCCCGAAAGCCTGTCTACTTAGCCACCTTTAATGTTCGTTCACTGAAGCAAGCAGGTCAACAGGTGGCTCTTGCTCGTACGCTGGATTCCCTCTGCATTGATGTATGTTGTCTGTCAGAAACAAGGACGCAGGACGCAAGTACTGTGATCGAACTGACTGCCCCTCGCTCTCTTCCAGGTTCCGGCTGCGCACCTCTGGTGATGCAGAGGCCGCTGCAGCTGGATATGCTGGGGTGGGTATTGTATTGAGCGAACGAGCGGAAGCGTCTCTGCTTGATTGGATACCCGTTGATAGTCGCCTCTGTGCGGTTCGTTTGGCAACATCTGTGAGAGAATCTAGAGGAAGTGAGGTCCATCGCACCTTGTTTATTGTGTCTGCTTACGCCCCAACTGACTGTAGCTCTGAATCTGCCAAGGACAGTTTCTATGACGCTCTAGGTGCCCTTCTACAGCAGGCTAAAACCTCAGATATCGTTGTGGTTGCTGGTGAATGAACGCCCAGGTAGGTAGACTGAGCGCTGCTGAGGCCCGATTGGGTGGTCGTCTTGGTTTGGACACGAGACGCACGGACAACGGAGACCGCTTACTTCAGATGTGCCGATCACAGACTGTTCCTTTGCAGTACGAATTTCCGGAACAGCGGAAATCGCTTGACAACGTGGTGCCCACCAACAAACCAGCGACGAACCCAAATAGACCACATCGCCGTGAGTTATCGGTGGCGAGGGTCGATCACCGCTTGCCGCTCCTTCTGGAACACCAGCGTGGACTCCGACCATGCACTTGTACGCTGCTGCTTTTCATTGCGCTTTTCAGGTGTACGCAAAACGCGCACACCTCGCTTAGCCATTGAGAAGCTAGTGGATCCAGAAGTCAAACGAAACTATCAGAACCAGCTCCTCGAATGCCTGCCGGACGGTACGGTGTCGGATATAAACGGCCACTGGGAAAAGATATCCAAAGCGCTACTCAAAGTCGGAACGTCTGTTTGCGGTACAACCCAGCCAACCTCATTCAAACATTGGATCTCTGATAGGACCGTGTCTTTGCTGGAGACCCGGCGACAGATTCCCTGGCCGCCACCACAACTCCACCCGACGCATCATCCGACGCCAGGTGAAACTGAGTGTCCGTGCAGACCGAGAAGCTTGGTGGACCCGAAAGGCCGAAGAAATGGAAGATGCAAAGAATGCTGGAAATGTGCGCAAGCTGTTCCATTTGATTCGTTCGACTGGTCCTCGAAAACCTCTTGTCAGCGAAATAATCAGAGACCAAAATGGCTCCCTGATATGCAATAAAGCAGAACGTTTGGACCGCTGGGCACAGTACTTCGAACAGCAATTCAGCTGGCCACCTGCTACCTCCAATCCAGAATCCTGGCCTTCAACAGAAAGGTGGACCGTAAATATGGAGTCGCCTTCGGTCTCAGAAGTGTCCGAGTGTATTTCTCTACTCAAGCGTCATCGTGCTGCTGGTCCTGACGACCTTCCACCTGCTCTTTTCAAGGATGGCGGTGGGCTCCTCAGCCAGTGCCTGTCTAGCTATTTGGGTCTATCTGGGAGAAAGAGACCGTCCCAGACAACTGGGGTGAATCGATAGTAGTGCCCATTTTCAAAAAGGTACTCGCAGTGAATGTAGCAACCACAGAGGTGTTAGTTTGACTCCTGTTGTGACAAGGCTTCTGGCGTCATTGATTCTTCGTCGTCTTACGATGGCACGCGAAACCTTGACTCGTGAGAATCAAGCGGGATTTCGACCGGGTAGAGGCTGCATTGACCACATCTTCACACTCCGTCAGGTGTTAGAGCAACGCCACATGTACAGACGACCCACAATCTTGGTGTTCCTTGACTTCAAGGGTGCGTTTGATTCTGTCGATCGGTCAGTGCTGTTAAATGTACTTGCTCAACAGGGTATGCCCCAGAAGTTTGTAAACATAATCCGATCCCTATATTCACATACTTCTGGGCGGGTGAGAGTGTATGGCGAGCTCTCCAAAAGCTTCCCTACAAAAGTGGTGTCAGACAAGGATGTCCACTCTCTCCATTCTTGTTCAACTTCGTCATTGATGAAATAATGAGGCGAACGCTGGAAGGTCTTCAAAACCCCGGTGTTCAAATTTTGCTGGTGAGAGCCTTGTCGATCTGGAGTACGCAGATGACATCGCCCTCATCTTTGAAGACGAAAGTGAAGCACAAGCCCTGTTGAATAGACTGACCACCATCATACCATCTTTTGGCATGCGCCTTGCACCTTCAAAGTGCAAAGTCATGCTTCAGAACGTGCAGTCTCCGGACATATCCCTTAAAATTCAAGGAGAATCACTGGAGATTGTGGAAAACTTTACATACCTCGGTAGTTGTATTAGCTCTGACGGAAGTGTGTCTGATGAAGTCAGTGCAAGAATCTCAAAGGCTCGAATCACGTTTGCTAATTTGCGTCACTTGTGGCGTCAAAAAGGCATCTCACTAGATCTTAAGGGTCGTGTGTACCAGGCTACAGTAAGGGCTGTATTGTTGTATGGGTGCGAGACATGGCCTCTGCGGACAGATGATGTGAGGCGTCTCCAGGTTTTCGACCACCGTTGCCTCAGAAGCGTGGCTGGTTTTGGATGGCGTCAGCGTGTTAGTAACGAGGTGATTAGAAAACGGGTATTTGGTTGTGCTGCAGGTACTTCAATTGGGGAAATCATCCAGCACCACCGACTACGATGGCTCGGTCATGTGCTACGCATGCCGAAACACCGTCTACCGAGACGAGTGTTGTTCTCCGTGCCTCCTTCAGAATGGCGCAAACCGCGAGGTGGACAGCGCATGACTTGGCAGAAAGGCGTGAAAGAGATCACGAAGAGTTTGGGTGTTGTTGGTGTTGCGCTTCCAGGATGGGGTCCCCGTGACCCCGCCTGTGCTTGGCTGGAGACGTTGCAAGAAATGGCGGCTAATCGATGTCAGTGGCGTTCATGCTGTCAGTTTCTTTCCAGATTGTCTGATTGAGCGGTTGGAGGTGTAGGCACCTCAGAATGCTTGACATGTTACAGCACTAGGTCCCCTCCCTCATCCACTTTTTTCTCTTCTTTTCACTCTAGGGCTTTAATATATATATATATATATATATATATATATATAATATATATATGAAATTAGACGAACTTAATGGTTGTACGGCAGTGAAGCATCAGTGTCAACACTGATGTTGCTGTCTTTGATGATGATGATGATGTGGGGGGGGGGCTAGATAGCTCATATGGTTAGAGCGCGAATTTACTGACCGAAAGGTCCGTGTTTCGAACCAGACCTCTGCCTCTCGACTTCTGTCTAGGTTTGGGCAACCTGGCAGTATCCCAGCCCTCGTGCTTCCCTCGGGTGGCATGGCAGTTGGGCACCGAAAGGGTGTTACAGCTGAACAGAGTTTTATAGCCTGAGTGTGAATTCCACCTGTGATGCTTCCCTGAACTCCATACCAGTGACGGGCGGTTTCCCTAAGCTGTCGGCCGTCCCAACAGTTCTTTCCAAGTTATGCTGGTTGGAATCGTGAATCTGTGGTGCAATTGCACCATAATAATAAACAAATAAATATTATGTGATCATTCGAATTTCAAGATCAGACCGGTCACAAGCAACCGTAGGCCTTCCTTTTCCCATAAGTCATCAACCGTAACCGCATAGTTTAACCCAACCACTGCCACATAGGATGCTTAACTGACGAACATCGAACGGTGCGTGCGCTTCCTTTTGCTTACTCCGTCAAGACCTTATGAGCCTGTGCAATCAATGAAGGAGTCAGTCGTTTCAGATATGAAGCGATGGTGGTCAAGATGTATTGTCCATTTTATTGAAATGCATGTCGTTCTTCATGATTTTAATACTTCTTCTATTTCTTAGTTACATTTTATCCAGATGTGGTGGACATACTTCATTTGTTCAGTCTGAGCATGGGTGATATAAAACCCAGTGCCGAACCGTCCGAATTAGTCCCTCCATCACTTGGAACCATTCGTGAAATTTTCGATGAATTCAATGTGTGCGACGTCTCGGACGAGATATGTACACGTGTGTTAGATGTACTTTATAGTGAGTCTCATTCTTAGTGTCACCTTTTGTGTTCAGGGCACACTTGTGACGTTGTGGAGGAGTCTAGGGCAGTAGCGAACCACACTGGACACACAACTATTGAAGAGGGTGATATGAAGCTCGCCATTGAGTCCATTAGTGACGGGCTTTTATTTGCCCCACCACACAAGGAGCAACTACTGGCCTACGCGGAAAAGAACTCTAACCCATTACCCACCATTCGGATGCATCATGGCTTGCGTCTCCCCACTGAAAGAAACAACCTGACAGCACCCAACTACACTCTCGCGAAGCAGGAGGTGGATACGGAAACCTCTCAGCAAGTGAGCTTAAATGAGTTTAACTGAGTCTGAATAATAACAAAAGGTCTCATGTTGCTCAGCTTTTCAAAATTTGATCGCATGTTTGTTGTCAAAAGTTTGGCGTAACTTATTGTTTTGGCTTTAGCGGGATATAATGAACTCGATAAAGTGCGTTAATTTGGCCTGTGTTATCGTTGAAGACTTGTTCCGTGAATAAGAACGCAATGTAAGATAAGGTACTATATGGGCCTCCCTCGTGCCCTGTTGGCGTGGCCGTGGGATGTGATTTACACATTAAATGAATATGAACTTATCGGTTTGCATTTAGTCCCTGTATTTCATCCTTGTATGTCGTTCAAATGTAGCTGATCAACCGATTTCACGTGATTTGTGAAGGGTCACAAAGCGTGCTGGATGGTTGACACCAACTGATTGAAAATGTTCCTTATCGGATGTGTGCTTCTTGATATTCAGTGCTTCCGCCGGGAGCTTACTAAGCCGCAAAATTGAAGTAGTGGTTGGCAAAACCATTACTACAGCTTTTAGGATGCACCTTGTATCTCGCTTTTCAGAAGAATCAGGCCCGGCTCATTCGGCTTTCTACTTAGATTTTGTTCCTCATAGGTTTGTTATTTAAATATACCCTTCTACTAGCTCAAGGGAGCATATCCCAGAACATTCTGATGCCTTCTCCGTCCCCCACGGGCCTACTTCGGACTGTTACACACAATGAAATCCATGGCCAGTGGGGTTCAGTAGTCCTTTGCGTTTTCTTTGTCCAGTTTGTTATAATGTTACCGTTTAATACCGTGAGCCAGTAGTGATCCATGGGTGAGCCAAGTATGAAGTAGTGGGAAGAAAAGTAGCCAGCCTACCACCAGTTTCGCTTTTCTTGGGCCCCCAGGTTTCTGTCAATCTTATATCCTGCTTGACGAATAGACTGTACGCAAGTGGCAGAGTACACTCGTTTGCAAAATACATGGGTGATAATGGGTAAATCAACTGAATCTCTCGTCTATAATATTCTTCAGCTGAGTGTGCTGCATAAATCCCTCTCATGTTTCATTTGGTAGACTACCATAGATGTGAGATTCAGCCGGGGTTCGGTTGATTCGCCCGTTAACGCCAGCTTGCTTGAAAATGAATGTATTTCGCCAGTTGCGGAAAGTGTGGTTTTCGAGGGGAACGGAAGTATGACGGCAACTTTGGAACTGCGCCCACCTGATGGGGAAGGGGCAGATGGCTCAGTGGTTATAGCGCAAATTTACTGACCGGAAGGTCCGTGAGTCGAAAGCGACTTCGACTTCCCCTGTTCTAGGCCTGGGCAAACTTGCAATGTCTACAGCTGAATCCCCTTGGGTTGCCGAGGCATTTTCAGCAATTTTTTGACTGATGTGTTCCCCCAAGGAAATGTACTTCAGTATATGGAATACCACACCAGCTGAAGCATGAAGCGGCCTCTGTGAATAGCACAAGCGAGAGATTAAGTTGAATTTTCCGTCAACTACCACTTGATTTGGAACATGTCTCTCGTGTTAGGAATCATGCTGATACATTACACCAGGATGTGATTCCATTTTGAGCCTGTTCACCGAGTAAGTGGTTCTTCTATTTCCGTGGCACGTGAAGTCTAACAGTAAGTGTTCTTATCCTTTCTCCTTTAGGTTCATCACAAACCCCCCTCGCTCTAGGATGAATCGGACTTTCAGACTTTAACTACTTGTTTTTTGCCGCTTCTACTGAGAGCAACATCATGGTTGTTTATTTTCACTTATCCGTTTCTATTTCATGCTTAGAGAGTGACGCGTGATTCTGTTGGTACGCGAGAGCCTACGACCGGCGTTCCACTGGTTACATCAACATCAACTCCACAGAGCCTGTATCGACTGTCAGCATCTGGTACCACCATGGGGGCACCTTCAACGGTTCGAGTCATTGCTCCTGCTGGGATTGCAACTTCAATGATTCGAATACAGACAGTTCAAAGTGTGGCGCAGTTGGAATCAGCTTCTCCTTTACGAGCAATCCCTGTGGCCACAGTGGGCTCCAATTGTAAGCGGCGTGGTGGATACTTTGCGTTTCGCTAGTGCACTGTTATTTTGTGACTGTTAGAAAGGTCGCTTTCCTTCTCTCACAGTTTCCATCGAGTAGATAGTTTCCTGAGGTGCTCTATAATCAGTTGTTTAAACTCACTGATCTCAAGGAGATTGCTTTTTGCATCAGAGATACTTTTGTGTTCACAAAGCCGCGTTGTAATTACACATGACGGTTTACATACTTCCAGCACAACCATGGTAGGTAACTGTCCGTTTGAATATAACTGAGGTGTAGATACAAGGTTCATTGGGATATGCCTCACTTGTGTTATTCTTTTGAAGGCCATCATGAAGATGCTGCGACAGTGGGCACCAGCATCCAGTATTTCAGTGTACCCCGCCACAGGTTCATGCTTCTGCTCATACTATGATAGCCAGTATGGTTCGCGGGATGTGCGTTCCAGAACCCTACGCGGAAGACGAACGTCCGCGACACGTGGACACCACCCCTCAAAGTGCTTTCTGTAATTGAAGTACTTAATTTGGTGTGGAATTCGTAAAAATGTCACATATCTATACAAGAAGTAACATATTAAAGCTAGTGCTTACCAGTGGACATACGTGACTTGAACGAAAAAGATGATCTCGAACTAGCTGTATAATATAGCAAAATGAAGAGGAAAGCGAATGCTTTGATCGTTAGTGCGCGGTAAAGCGGAGCATCCACAGTTCTTCGGAATACACCTTGTTGGAGCGAATCAGCAGTTGATTCGGTGATTTGCGTGTTTTCTGATTGGTGCTGTCTAGCGTCCGCTTCTAAGGCTGAAACGCGATGTCTATTTCTTATCGCTTGATAAATTATAGTTTCATTGGATGAGTTACCTTAATTCAACATGCAATTGGTCCACTGTAGATTTCGCAGATGCTGTGAACTGTGTACCGCGATGTGACCGGGGACAGCTCTATAGCTGTCAAAGCCTAGTGCAGTGAAGTAACACCCAGATAACTAGGTGTGTATGATTGCGCAGCAGCTAATTACTACAACAAGACGTGCACTGGTAGGTAAGCGTTTTCTACGGTCTTCGCGTCTCACTGTCTAGATATGTTCCCGCTGTCATTGCTGAGGTTTCGATGTTATTTTTCGGAGAGATGATTTGAATTAAACAGTGCGAACATACATTCTTCCTCTGTCTGCTTTTTTTGCAGTGTGACGTGGTTCCCAAAACTGTAATATCATTTTCGAAGTTTTGGATCCCCTTTGTCACCTGCACTGACCTTACAGATTAGTCGGTCCGGTGCAAAATTTGATGCAACCTCGCGGTTGCTGCTGAGGTTTTATCAGTAGTTCAAAAATATAGGTGAAATGGAAGCTTGTTTGAGGCAAGCCATGCCCAAACATCTGTCATTGACCCAATTAGGCCCTGAGTTTGAGATCTAAGTGCCGGCTCCCGTGTGTGAATTAATATTTCGTAAAGTGTGAATGTTGACCGATTTATTCTTGGTATTGCTCCCAGGTCTTCAGTTTTGTTTCAGGAGTGTTTGAAGTACAGGCGTCTCGGGATATTCTGATTACCTACCTCTTCCGTCTTTGTTGACAAGGTTTTCTTGATATCAATCACTATGACTATACACCAGTGGACCGTTAGTCTTCAGTACTCCTGTTGCGTTTCATGCTACATGCAGTTGTGCGATCTGCAGTTATGCGATCTTCGCAATCGATTAATGAAGGCTATCTAGGTGAATAAGGATCCAATAAGGTTTGCGTACAACGTTGCGTTAAGAGCTTTTACAACAGCCAGATACAGCAAGGCCGTTGGAGTCCTGACAGGTCTACAGTTTAAACTATTCTCAGACCATCTTAACACTGTGCATGCTTTCGACTGATCTACCGACGGTCTCATGTCTGATCCACGAACTGCGGGACCAGTTTTTGTGTACCATGCGTTGACTGTTTCTATCTTACCCTGATTTCTAATTCATCATTGACTCTGCTAGGCATGCAGTGCGTTAGAATCATCAAGAGAAGTACGTTTCGTGACACGGCACTGCTTACTGGCACAATCCATCGACGTCATGTACATCGGGCCTGGTGCTTAAAGTATTTTCAGCACCTTAGTTGATATATCGTTAACATGATCCCTAAACCATCATCCTCTTGCAAACAACTTGATCTGTTACAAAACGCTAACGTTTTGGTTTATTTTTCAGTGACCACCGTGCAACGTCGGTTCGCAGATATCCCATAATGCAGTGAATCTACAGGAGCTGATCAAGTTTCTCCCCTGTTGAATCTGTACAGCTTTTTCGAAGAATTAAAACATTTACACATCCTTTTTGATTGTTTTTACCGCTGGGGTTCATACATCTTGCAATCGCTGAACAGGCTGATTCATAACTCAGTTATTTGGGAATCAACTGGTTGGATGAATGACAACGTTGCTCCTTATAGCAAACCAGAGGAGGCACATATTCTCATTAACACGTTGAAGCGGGTATCTCATTTCTTTGTAACGACGGAGGTTATCTTCAAAGTGAAAGAACCAAAAAAGCGAACAAAGTGAGCCCCCGGTCCTGAAGACAAGCAATAAGGTCTCACCCATTTTTCTCATTGCCAAAAAGGAGCAGGCATATTTCACCGTCCACAAAGTCACATCAACAGTATTCCATGCGGGAGCGTTGGCTTTCCCTAAGACTTGACTTCAAGCTTAAATGGCGGGTGTTGTAAATAGCCCAGTTGACCTTGAAGAGGAGCGTTAAGAATGCTCAGATCCGGAGACTGACGTAGGTGCTAGAAGACATCCAGGTCATTTGCTGAGTGAAAATCCGCACTTCCTGTGCAGATTGTGCGGACTTTGCTGCACGTTTGTAATGCGGATCACAATCACGTCCATAAGACCTAATTGTTATTGATTCTTTAGTACATAGGGGGCGAGATTGCCCAAGTGTTTAGAGCGCGAATTTACTGACCGGAAAGTCCGTGGTTCGAACCCGACCTTTGCCTCTGGACTTCCCCTGTCTAGGCTTGGGCAACCTGGTAGTATCCCAGCCGTCGTGCTTCCTTCGGGTGGCATGGCAGTTAGGCACCGATAGGGTGCTACAGCTGAAGGTTTTTTCTTTTGTACCTAATTGTTTTCGTTATTAATTTAGAATAAATGCTGCTAGCATTTTTCGCCCATTTGGTTTTTTAGGTCTCTCTAGTTGACTGGAAACTTATTGGAGTGTTGGGAGGTAATCACAAATCCACGGACTTATTGCATTTATCTGTTCGCTACGGATGTTAGCAGACATAAGGCATCTGATGCTCAGTTCGGTCCAATTTGCAGGTCCGTCATACCTCAGAAATGTGTTGAAAGTGTTTCTAACCAATTTGTTGTCTTCCCTAGACGCTTGCAAACCTGGAGAGATGTGGTTTATTTCAATCGCTTTCGTCATTAGGTCATTTTGCTTCTCCTAAATGTGTCTTCCGGTGACAAGAATATTGCGGAGTAAGATGCAAAAAGTCAACTGAATACTCAACTGGTAACGAGTTGGAGATTGCGAAAACATTTCGCCCAAAGGGAGTGTTTGTTGTGGTCTTGAATAGAGACAATGTCGAAGAGGTGTTGCTCGTGAGGTTTTAGGCAAAAGAATCTGATGATTGTCGTTTCGGAGAACTTGGAAAGACTACCAGTGTTTGGTTGCTTATTTGGGCATCCAAGTGAAGGAGACTGTTCGCAGAGCAATGAGTAGAGTGCAGCGGTGCTTCGAATGTGAGGATGCCGTGTTCAAGTGCCATGCAGTGTCCGTTCGTTTACACACGTAGAACGCGGTTTCACATACAGGTGCTACGTTCGATCGGGGCTGGAGGTGGTTCATCCGTCTCAAAGAAAGGTTCGTATGAGGAACTGATGGCTATAGAAATAACATTTTCCACAGCGAAATGCACTCATTTGCATACGAATTTGGTTTTCAATGGAGATCCAACTAAATGTTTCGTTTAAGGTGCTCTTCAGCTAAATGTGCTGCACCAGGCCGCCTCGTGTTTCAGTTGGTACGGTACACCAGCATCGCAATGCATTGAATACACGTAACACACTACTCATAAGGTTGCTGAAAACTCAGCCCACGACCGAGAAGAACACCTCAAACGAGAGATCCAGTTGAGTCTCCCGTGAAAACCACAATAATATGCAAGTGAATGTATTTCGTGCAATTGAGGTCCTAGCATAACCTAAGATGGGAGCTCGGGACTTCGGCTACCTGATGAGCTCCAAGAAGGGCGAAGCCAGTCGTGAATTGTTGAGGAATTGCCAGAAACCTTGTCAGTGGTGTATTACGTCCACACATTTTACATACCTGATGTGTACAGCACTATCCAAAAACTCAGCACCTAATTTTTGTATCAACTAAAAGTTACGTAAACGGCACTTCTCCTATTGACTTCTGAGTGTTTTTGAGTACAGTTATAGGGATTGCAATCACAAGGACCGATGCACTTGTATACAGGGTTGGTACTCATGTTGTTTGAGTACGTGGGATAGATTCTTTTAAGAAGGGGAGGAATTTGACTCATGAGAATTGAATGCAACGAAGCATGAGACCACATCGGAGAAGGTCGAGGGTAAAGTGCTCGCATTTTTTCACTGATATTCGTGGGAATGCACTAGAGGGGATACTGTACGGTGGAGCGGCATACTTCTGGTGCAAGAGTGGCTCGATCACGCGTTGTTCATCGCAGAATTAGATCGTGAATGTGAACACAGTCTTGGGTAGGTCTGTATGCGTTTCAGATTCATTATGTGAGCATGAATCTTGCGTCACTGATTCTCACAATGAATATGGTATACTGATTGATTTGCATCACTACCACGCTATTTGATGTCTTTTTAGCAGTGAAAACGACTTGGTGTCCGAATCGTTCCTTTTAGACGCAGCCACCGCACTGTGGGTCACAGGAGCAAACCTAACTATTTCCCGAAGATTTCGGTCCAAGAGAAGTGAAGCACTTCGATCGGTAGAGATAATACGAAGTAAATGACCAGCGCCAGATTAATGGATTTACCGAGTGCGACTAAGCAGCTTAGGAGACCTTAGAGAGGCTTGAAGTTTGCGGTGGTTTGGACCATTTGTATCCACAGGCCCTACACAAAATTGTCGGCTTTTCTCTATCTCCATCCGCCTACACGCTTGATTTTCCCGACCACTTTTATGTATGGGGAAAACTTTCAACTAGATGTATGCCGAAAACCGAACCACGTCAAACTAAAAAGCAAACTTTGAATAGCAAAAGTTGTAGTGCTTTCCCTCAGCACTCAGAACCAAGGTTCACTGAATGGAAGTTTAAGCTCAATATCCCTGTCTTGGTACAATAGTTGTCTCACTTTTGGGATGCCACACGAATGGATCGGCACATAGTAGCCTCTTGTGATGAATGGTCTCCCTTGAGAGGGGGCAAATGGAAAATGGGTAGCAAAACTTGAAATAGAACAGTTCTTAGATGAAAATCGTAATGCGATACATCATGGTGTAACCCCCTGAATATGGATATTAACACGGTTTCCTTGTTCAAAATGCTTTCTGCCGCCCCTCGATAACAGTGGGCCAGCGCAGCAAAGCGTCTTTTAGTGCCATATTGACATTTGTAAGCTAACATTTGTCTAGTTAGTCTGGTTAACTTAAGAAGACTATCTTGTCTGGTGGAACTAAAAAATGCCTGTTAGGCAGCGCAAATTACTGCTTCTAAAATGCTACACAATCACACATGCTGATAACATTTTGGAATAGTTTTAGCGCTTTTTTCTTATTGTTCCGGAAAACGGAAAACTGACCTATGCAAGTACAGTGATTCTCTTCGGGACCGACCAATCCGCATGGCGGGGGATAATCTTTCAGAGGGGATTTGGTATTCCTGACCGTGTGCAACTGCATCAGCGGATGTTCGCTCTATCATTTCGTCATTTCTGAAACTCGGCGACCTTGTTTTAGTAATTTCACCATACCAAAACAAATGAACCTACTTGCTCTTTATAAATAGTATAGTTGAATTGATAAATTGAGAGATTGCTAGCTGTTTTACTCTGCTTGGGGCTCATCAAGGGACGGCATTTCAACAGAGTGTACTAAATAGCTGATTCAGATGAAGTTCCTCCACTCCGGTTTAGTACGGAAGTGGGGCGTAAGTGGGAGTGATGGCTGTTGCAATAACCATCACTTTTGGTGCTTAGTAAAATTCGGTTGACCCGGTCCATCTGTTCCTTATTGCTGTGAGACGATATAGAGAGCAGAGGGCGAGCCGGTGGATTGGTGGACGGTCAGCATTGGTCACCTCCATTCCACGTCATCGATTAGCACTCACGGATCCTTCTTTGTCATAGGGTGCGAGCAGATTGTGCGATGCAGAACTACGCGTACTTGGCGTGGCACCTGGTCGTTTAGTCTAAGTTACGTAGGATGGCACATCTCCACAGAGCGTTGGATCCTTAGCATGCCTTATTATAGACACTGGAGACAATGGAGATAGCTTTGGAGGATTTGTTCTTAAGACATAAATGTAGAACACAAACCAGCAACGGTAACAGTTCCTCGAGTCCTGCCTGGTGTCTCATAATTTTCGTGGACTCAGCGGGGAAGTAGAATATTTGTGAGTTTGACACAAGAGGGCCAGTGGGCCAAACGGACATGACGATTTACTTGTATTCGGTTCCAACTCAGTACAGTTTTGACGGATAGAAGTTCGGGTGTGAAGACCACGAAGAATAGCCATATATGACAAGAGTATTCCAGAATTGACGGTTGTTTAAGGCGCTACGGGTAGTGGGGCGAATCTAGTGAATAACAAGCAGAATGGGCGAGCTACGAATATATAGGCATTTGGTTGTTGTAAGACCAGCCGATAAGGATAGGCGATCTTTGTAATACACTATTCATAAGGTTGTTGAAAATTTCTCGACAGCTCACGACCGGTTTCGCCCTTCTTGGGACTCAGGTAGCCGAAGTCCCCGAGCTTCCGTTAACCTTAGGTTCTGCTTGAACCCCAATTGCAAGAAATATACCGATTTGCATATTAATGTGGTTTTCATGGGAGACCCGACTGGATCTCTCGTTTGTGGTGTTCTTCTTGGTCGTGAACTGAGAATTTCTAGAAAACTTATCGTATTACGTCTATACAGTGTAATGCGATACTGGCGTACCGTACCAAATGAAACATGGCGAGGCCTAGTGCAACACATTCAGTTGAAGAACATCGTAAATGAGAGATTTGGCTGGGCTCCAGATGAGTCTCCCTTCAAGACTAAATTTATATGCAGATGAGTGTGTAAGTCAAGATGCCCGACCTTATTCACAATTCCTACTGACCTTTTACACGCAGACTAGTTCCGTAGACTGTTAGGACAGATACTCATTAAGATACTTGCAACCGACGGTGTGGTATCAAGTACTGCCTGGATGTCTCTCGGCATATAGGAGAATGGTCCACAAGTCCACCAGCTAAACATCACTGTTCATGAAGAACGAGACCAGAATACTCAACGATGCGCGGGTCATCACGTCATTGCCAGTACGAACGTGTCAACCAAATAATAGGAAGACCTCAAAAAGCAAGATAGTATGCAAGGGACCTCCTGGAAACCACATGGCAACATCAAAAAAGTTAATATAACCAGAAAACCTTTGGCACTTCCTTAAAACCGAAGGCGCCCTTTACCTACGAAGCGATACTTTCAAGCTGAAAATAATGACCAAGCTCCAACCAGGGTGAAAAAGTTATGTAGTATGGAAGAAAAAGCTGCCCCGTGAAATGAATGTATGATCGCTTGACGAAAGCTATGGTTTATCATTTCAGAACCGTGGCAACTCTGTCGCAGCTAGTTATTTGTGTACGTGTCTTTTGTTAGGAAGAGGGAGAGACAAAAACAGCCTCACTGTCATCTGAAGACAGACCACTTTGGGTCGGGTAAGCTGGCACAAACTGCTTCCCGATGACACAAACAGACAGTGAAACTCGCACCACGATATCTCATAACCTCATTAATACAAACTGGTCAAAGAGCTAGTTGGACCACAATGGTTGTACATGCAGGAACCGAAGCGCTTTAGAGCAACTTACTGACAATATGTGTTGTATTTTGCTGGAAGAAAGCAGCATATCTGATGACATGAGACAATAACGTTTCCCATCACTCATGTGCTAATTTGTGCGCCAAACATCCGGCTTTCTGTACCTATACAGTACGGCTATTTCGTGCACAGGTAACTGGAACCAATGGTCGATTTTCGTAGAGGCGTGCGCTGCGGTATTTGCGCTTTTGCGAGTTCGTCATGTCAAGGTGAAAACGAATACTCCACTTCGACCATAATTCGGCACTGATGTTATTTTTGATTCGGTGTTTATCGCTGAGTAAACCGATGGATGCATCAGCGTTGCTGTTGAACTCATCCCCCCCCTTGTGTGAGAATTTCGTCCCAATGAGTCGTCTGCTTGATTGAGAACGGTGAAACTACAGGGATTTGAGGGATCAATCCCGGAAGGGCTGACGACTTTTTGACCAAAAAAATCTGCAGACAAGTGGTCCACGGTCCAAGCTGAGCAGTGGTCTCTCTATAGCTCTGAAATTTAGTAACTTCTGGACGGATGAAGTTGACTTACTCATCCTATTAATTGTCTTAGATATGGAATAGTAAGGCTTTCCACCAAGTTTGGACTCGACGTGCACCTTAGACTATGATAAATCCACAGGCACCGAATGACACCCTTCACTTCGTAGTACAACTGATCTTCAAGCGAGCCATACACATTCTGCTTCCGTAGCTTAGGACTGCCGGATATGCTGGCCACGTCGCTTTCCTAAAGGGTTATCTGGCTATCAACAATGAGCACTGTTATAACCTCATTTTGCAGCTGTTATTTACCCAAAGGAGATGTTCTTGTAAGTTCATCGCATGGGAAAAACAGTTTCTTCTCGGAGCTTTAAAAATTTCAGAAAATTTGTAGTTGTGGTAAACAGAGTGAACCTTGTTATTCAAGCAGTTTGTCAGACAAACGTTGGTTTACTTCGTGGATGTGCTTCATCACCACCCTACAAACAACAGCTAGATCAAGGCAACGTTTGTCGTCTCTAGGGTAAACTGTTCAACCTGCTCTCACGTTACACCCTGACTAGCAGTAATCCAAAAGGATTAGGTTTGAGCCTTGAACAGACTGCTATTGGCATACTTCACGAGACTGGGTCTTTTGTTGTTGTAGCAGGAATTATCCGTTTAGCCTTGATCCTCCCGAATAAAATTTATGCGCATGCTGGAAAACAATTTGCGACAGTCAGTTTTATGCCAGCTAGCTTTGCATAAAACCGTTTGATATCCCGACGTCTCAGAAATGACGTGGAATGAAGCAGCAGATTAAGTTGCCACACCGAATCCATACCCTTGGGAACCGCTCCATAGAACATCGTTTCAGATTGTAGATAGGCCGAATGGCCACAGCGATTTCAGCTTTATTCGAGTATCTAATTGCAGACACTTCTAACCTGTTTCCTTTCTGGTTCTGCCAGCCATTGTCTTTGAAAATGATGGTTTCGAGCAGGTGAATAGAGCAGTTGGTCTGAAGATTGAACCTCCAAAGTACGATCATAGCTAAGGACCTGATGTATTCCCAGGAGCTGGGTGCGTTTGCCATTCGATCTTCCATAGGTTGGATGGAAGTCTTCACTGCATGGACAGTGTGTGGTGAATTCGCATCCAAAACAATGCTTGAAACATCAACACTGGATGTTTGCCATGAGCTAGCAGCCTCGCCCTTGATATTCACATCAAAATTGTCATGCTGTCGTCGCCAAAGTCTCATCGCCTTCTGCGTAAAGCCAAGAAAGAGCCACAACTATAACCATGGATGCACCACTCGCGGGTAATTATGCTCTTATAGTAGATTGACTGCAGTCCGTTTCGCCGAAATTGGTTTTTACCCTTTCTAATAGATCAGTTCATCTGATTCAAACTGACCAATTAAATGATCAGAAAATCTTCAGTTCTTCAGCGACCAATTCGATATGGTCACCAGTTCATCTAATTTTATTTTGTAGAACCATCAGGCTATGAATGTAACACTTACTAGTTACAGTTTGACAAAATATTTCCCATAGCCTCAACAGTGTTCCAAACATGGTGCCTTTATTTTTCCTTAATAAAGATTTCCTACGTAACTACACAGTCGACCGCAAAACGATAAACTACAGTCAAATCGGCGTGTTTCACATCAATGGCATATTTGGAAGCACGTAGCTGAAAGTTTCCTAACCTACTTCGAGAACAGATTTGACAAAAATGTTGTTCTTCCATACATTGAACGTCCCCCATGTAATCGTGCTATTTACTGACAAATGCGAATCACCTTGTATTTCTTCGTGCTTCTAACCTGAAACACTGGCAGTGCAGGATTGGTTGGCCACTTTTCGGGAGCAGAGTCTACACTCTCAATTTCATCACCAGGATTGCACCAATCGTACTTGTAAGCAATGCGTGTGAGGATGAAATATCACATAGGTTAGCCTCAAACCTAGACCTCCGACGACTCGTGAGTTGTCAGATGATTATTGCTGACCTCCGACAATTCTCACAGATAGTGTGGTTATTTCATCTTTCACTTCCCTTGCGGAGAGACCAAATTAATCTGGCTTGAATTTAGGGTAGACCATTTTGTTTACGTCATATGGTCAGATAATTCACTTTCAAATGAACGGCGAAATAAGTGACCGAATGACCCTAAACACAGACGAAAAAATGCATAATAATTTGCTAATCTTGTAGAGGAATATTTATCCTAACCAATAAGGCCATCATCAGAAGAACAGCATTTTCTACTTCCACAGAACTGGTGCTGCCGTGTGAGATGAGTGTCAATGATAAATAGTTAGCGTACAAATTCAGAGTGTCAGTCTAAAGAGGCACTTTTTTGTAAAACATTAGGCAAACTGGCTGGAATCAGGAGAGCCATGGTTTATGCTTACCTAAGGAAAGAACGTAACATTTATTATCCAAAAACTCCAGATTTCACTGATTACCTGCTGCATCTTATAGGGATAGCTATGTTTCAGGTGTTATTCAGTGATGTATCATCTGAATCCTTGCCACAACTTGCATTTTTCGGACAACAGAGTTTCAGACTAAAATACGTGATTGTGTGTGACATTTCTTCTTGAATGGGCTGTTCACTAAGCATCGAAATTCCCAGGAAAGCTGCTAACCGGGTAGCAGCGATAAGTCGATTTCAACCTTCCGGGTCTCATTGTTACAGGGTGGCCCCAAAGACGTGACACCTGTTCTAACAATACAGTTGCCACACATGATTGATGAGAATGACCATAATCGAATGCACATGATGGTAGAAGGATGACATGCCTCACCAGTAACTATGGTTACCAAGCTTTTATCCTGACCAAAAGGCCAGTAGTCAGCTTTCAGGTAGAGAAGGTATCCTAATCAATCAGTTTTAACCCTGAAACACAACAGTTGTCTTAGATAAATGGGCCAATTTATAATGAAACCATTAACTAGCAACGAACAAGGGTGAAAAACAGCTGTACAAATTCCACTGTACCGTAGGATCTGCTGCGTTATCAAGTTATCAAGCTATCAAGATGGTATACACTGCAAATTCAGCATGAATTCATTCCCCAGGGACCCATAATATTATGCTTACAGTTAAGGTCAGTGTTTCGCACCACACCTCGTTCAGTATAACGCTTGAGATTTTGCCAACCAAAGCATTCCAAATAGTACTAAAGTTAGTGATAAGTAATTAACGGATACTAGTGTAAGGGTGGATACTACTGATGAGGCATGTGAGTAGTACGTCTTCTCGTAAATCCGTTTTGCGTCTCTTGAAAAGTGAGATCTGTTACGGAATTGGCGGGGTCTCTTTGTAGCATTTGCCTGGATTTGAGTAACAGTCGATGAAAATCCAGAAAAGTTCAGGAAGGCGCGTTCAAGGAGAAGGTGGATATTCAGTTTTGTAAACTAGATGCATATGAGAGTTTTGCTCCCCTGTTCAATAGTCTGTAACTGTTGAGTTGGTGTTCTCAAATAGACAACTCCGCAGCGAAGGACTTCTTCCTTCTCGATGTCATGCTAATGAGATTTAGATATAAAGGTAATTTCAAAAGGGCCTAAGAAAATAAGAAAATAAGAAAAATAAATAAATGGGTTCAACTAGTCCGAACACCACATGATCGATCGAAAAATAAGCACCTCGATGGTTTCCTCATGTTCTTGCGCCCACCCTCCGGTGAACCATCAAAATTCCCTAACCCACCGGTTGAGATCCATTATTTTAGATCAGTTTGATGTGTTAAACTCTTGTTTTCTTTCAACGAACAAAGGTGCTCAAAAGCCAAAAGTGATGTTTCATGATTTGACGTCGTTGGTACTTCCTTGCGAATCTAATAAATCTTTGAGATATTAAATTAGATAAAAAACGCTCGCGTTAAATTTTCCTAGGACACAGTCAAGGTTTTTCACCGTGATCAAATAAATTACTTCGTGACACGTCTTACCGGGTGTGTATTTTGGGAATTTCGCCTATGTTTTTCCTATATCCTAGCAGAAAGCATTTTCATTGATCGCATCAAAGTGACTCTGTCCAAAATAAAAATCCTAAATTTTTGTCAAGCACAGAAAATTGAATTTTCATAAGGGCTCCTGAACTATATCAAAATTACGCGGCCCCTAATTGCTCCTCAATAAATTTCTTCTCAAATTTACTCTAATTATTGATTTATTTGACCCTAATCAGTTCAGGTAAGGGATAGTTTCACTGAGTCTTTGAAACTTCCTGAGAATTCGTCACTCGAGGAGCCAGTCAACACGTAACTATATGATCTGTTTTACGTCAATGAAGGACGAGTCGCGTTATGTCCTGTCTAAGTGAGGGCCAATCATACTGTTGGTAATCTGCTCATGGCCAAACGGTTTAGTGAGTAACCTCTGACCGGAAGTTCGCGGGTTCGGAAATCCCGGAGTTTCCTGAGATGTGCCATTACCAACAAGGGTGAAACTGTTGCAAAAGGATCTTTGGTTTACACCATAGGTTGAGTTTAATGACAGAATGAAATTTCACTTAAATTATTTAATTATTTCCAGGTTTGCTTGCAGATTTCAGATCAATATTTAGTGCATAAGTTTTCTCCTTAGTGGCGGTGTACGTGCAACTATATCGAGACAGGATATACGTACTATAATCTATCTCTCAGGATTCTTCAGTGGTTGTCTTTGCTTACACAAACTGACAAAAATTGCCGGGCCAGCCGCTGGCCGACTTCTGTGGCCAGTTCGCATTTCTAAATATGCATAATACGGGTTAGTTGAATTCCGTTCAAAACACAGTTCGAGGGTGCTCAGTGTTTGGCCGATAAACTGTTACGTTTTTAGACACGTATGAATAGAGGAAACAAATAAACCAATAACTCGCACTAATGTTTGCGCAACACTTAATTACAGTTTTTTCTGTAATTTGGGAAGATGTTTTTTGGACTGTTCGCAGATAAGACTATCCTTCATCATTTAGTCGCATCGTAGGTGGATCTGTTGCGTTAAGTGTTGATGCAACTATTTGAGTAGATTTGGAATGAACTATTCCTGTCAGCCACATAACTCTGAATTTTGTGTCGCGATAATTCCTCTGTTCCGCCCGGGTTCATTTGTTTGCTTTGACGGGAAATTTGGTACCCCAAGTACAAAAAACGAACAACCAATATCGTTGAGACTTTTCCTCCGTTGTACTGCACGTTCTACTACAAGGAGCGAGTTAGTTAAACTGAAATGACAAAAGTATGGTGATATTGTCGATGATGAAGGCTTGCAGTTTGTCACAGAGCATAAAACTGATGAGCAATATTCAATAGCTGTTCCAGCCGCTTGAACTTGTTCAGCAGATAGCTATCCCGCAGGATGCTGCTCGTACTATGGCACATAGGCTCAGAATCCCCCCGAAAAGCGCGTGTTGGGCTAATTTAGCAACCCAAATCATCTGACTATTTCGTCTCCATCCAGAATGGTCCATTCAAATTTGGAAGGTTGGACATCTGAACCATGATGCAATTATTCTGCAGTTCTGTTTCGTGATTAGAGCCCTCCCCCAAAGAAAAACTTTATGGCGCATAAAGTGCTCTGAGGGTTTGAAACGCTAAAAGACCCATCTGAACTGGTGGTCGACCTTGTTGGCCCATCAAAAGCTCCGCTGAATCTACATTTGACCGACGAATCAGAAAGATTAAGCGGGCCATGAAAGGGACATTGAGGTCAGATGTTTTGTGTGGACAACATACTGGATGCGGGCGTACACTATTAGACATCAGGAATTCATAATTCATTCAATGTTCAAATCTGATGGAAAAACATTTGTCCTTTTAAAAAGGGGTGTAGAATAATGGCGGCAAAATTTTATTTGTTCTGAACAGTCCTAGTTCCAGATTTTCAACACTCTTGCACGTCCATGACTGAAACAAACAAGTGTACTACAATGGTTGTCAACCCTTCTTATTTTGTTCATTAAGAAGCAATACTCGTAAGCATCGTCGAATAGGAAGTACCAAAAAGACAGCTTGTCGCAGAGCTACAAAGATGATTACTAGTAATCTGTTCGCGTGGTGACAAAGCCTCTGCAAGTCATTTGAGAAGCTCGGTGAACATATCAACAGCCACTGATCAATGACCAAAGATGATAATTTCACGCACACACGCGTTCAGCTGTAGCACCCTTCCGGTGCCTAGCTGCCATGCCACCCGAAGGAAGCACGAGGGTTGGGTTGCCAACGCCTAGACAGGGGAAGTCGAGAGACAGAGGTTGGGTTCGAACCACGGACCTTCCGGTCAGTAAATTCGCGCTCTAACCACTTGGGCCATCTCGACGTATTTGTGGATAACTTATTGAGTTGCTGGATGTTACTTCATCAGCTTTATTGCTTTCAGTTGATATTGCAATTAAAAACGTCCAAACGCGTAATTCTGCGCGTTTTGGAGGCTGTATTGTCAAAGTAGTCTGTTAAGATCTTGTCAGGAAGATCAGTTGAAAAGCGGAGTATTGTGTCAGCCGTGTTTATGAGATAGGCTACCTAAAGTGAGATCGACCGATGAAGAAACTCAGCTCCGTTGGAGAGTGCGTCAATCATATGAAAAGCTAGAAAGTGTTTTTATAGTTTGTTTCCTTTATTAGGAGAGCAATAGACAAAATCCGCTCCTCGGGTTTCACCAAAAGGACCATTTCAGATAGCATAGAATGGACAAGAATGTTTAAAAAGTTCGAATCTTCAAGGAATGGTTGTCTTCAGTTGTTCCATCCAATTCATGGGATGTCTCAATGCGAATAGGTGGTGACAAGATCATTATGGACGTCACTTGTATAGTTTAAAGCCAAGCACTACCTCTAAGCATGTGTGTGGTGGCTCCTAATTGGCTGCACCAATCTATCCATATAGGGTACAGGAGAGATGAAACGGGCCACAACCTTAAATCTGTGGGAGTGACGGAATAACTCATCACTTGGCATGGTAAGCAGGGGATATTCTACAACGTAAACTTGCAGGAAGTATTGTAATATGGAGTGTCTGAATGTACTGATATGCTATTGGGAGGTGACTCAAAACCTGTAACGAGCATTAACCCAGCAGACCCAAGACAAATGCTGTGTAATCAACTTCGTACTAAATTTTGATGGCCATACTGAGCTGTAAACAGACGGCGGCTTTAAGCCTAATACGCTAAACGACTTGCTACCAGAGCTATCCGACAAAACAGACGTAGACAGAATAGCTCAACATAGTCGCCCACCTTATGACGTCGTGGCTATTGTTCCAGACTGTAGAATTAATGAGTTTTACAGCTGAGAGTTTGATTTTGATGCCAGCTGATATAATTTAGCATGTAATTATGGTCATTTTTTAAAAAAAACAGCGTATTTGCAATTGTTCTTCAAACCTTCTGGTCGTAGGAACACCACAATGGGAACATAAAGACTACTGAAGGAAAACTCTCGAACTATAACAATAGATTTCATTGTACTTCCCGTCCATGTTTCGTGTATTTGCTCCTGAATAAGAGTGATTTTATTAGCATTTAACACTTCTAGGTAAGTGCATGCGGAATAGCGCGTGTTTCTTGTTTTAAATGGAACACTGAATGTGATAACAGGCTAACCACGGAAAGCACAATCTAGTTCCCGAGTGCGCAGAATCTACGCAAATAGAGGCTGAGGTTACCATGCAAATTTTGTCTGTCCCACCCAAAACGGGTAATAAAAGTGATAGGAGTAAGAAAGAGTTGACTTGTACGAACTCTGATTCAGTCCATGGCATGAGACAACAGTGTGTCAGAATGTTTTTACGGCTTTCGTTGTTGGTGACTTGTTCATCTCATTCATATATGTGCGAAAATGACGCGACAGAGGAGATACGTATGGTTGATTCTTTGGAACGGTTGCTAACAAGGGAGCCAGATATGCTCGCGATTAGAGAGAACTTGTTTGAAGTTTCATATGTGCCTGAATCTTTTGGGGGAAAAAGTTACTCACCCTCTGTTGCTAACTGGAAGATACATTTTCCACTTGCTTTTAAACTGAGTGAGTGATGTTCGGATGTAAAGTGCTTGTCGGTGCAGGAAGCAAACGACGATTAACTGATATGGGCTCGCTGTGCGTGGGTCCCATCATTGTTGCTCCGAATCTTTCTCGATTAACGTGAAAGTAAACAACCAGGTAAATTTCCGCGTCCTGTATTCAACACTCAGTTTTGTATTGTGTCACACTGTGATTTCAACTGGATTATACTTGTGTCAGACAATAGATGATATAGTCTAATCATTTATTCGAATTCTACTCACGACGGAAACAAAACTGTCAAGGACGAAAAGGTCTCTTCACGTAGCTATATTTGTTTTTGGCTTTCTGAGTCGCACTGGCCCTTAAGAGCGTTAATTAAATTTTTTAGCCTGGTAAACGGAGGCAAATATTTGCACAGGCGGCAAGCCAAAACGAACAGAGCGTTTACGTTGTCCCTGATGGACAAAACTGAGAAACTCAGCGAGCCAACACATTTGCGCAAACAATAATTTCAGGCTTTTCCCACCGTAGGTGGCAGCTATTTTCTTATGCACTGGATTTACTCGCATCAGTTATGTACATATACATATATATATGATAATCTTTTGTATCTGAGGGATATTTCAACAGTCAATTGTGCGTAAAAATCTCCATAATGTATTTCGTTGGTGGAGTTATCTTAGTGCAGAAAAATGTAGATGAGTAGTTGGATGATTCCGAATTTAGGACTTTTAGGACTTTTAGAATTTAGGACTTGCTAAGCAAAAACCATTATAAAGAGAGGTTTTGGATAGTGGCACCGTCGTCACCCTGCCGTCCGCCCGACTGCTGTGCCATTTATTTATCAGCCACTATTAGTCATATCCATGTTAGTAGTTACCCCAGTAGAGGTCACCAAGCGAAACGGTAAACACTCTATCATCTGGGTGCATTTTCTCATAGGTTACATTTGTGTTGGCAAATAAGTGCCAGATTTTTCATATGGTTGACCGAGTTTGAGGAGCATCCTACAAAGTACAATGCAAATGGCGTTTCGTCCAAAAAGTCTGAGTGTAGCTTCAAATCACCTTTAGTATGCACCAGCTAGTTAAGTACCACTATCTATGGTCTTCTTAAGGCCCGTTCTTGAGCTAGTTTCCTATCTCTATCTACCGATAAACGAATGCCAATATGAAGAATTCTCGTCACAAAACATCGCCAACGAACAGGCTAAACCTAATAGTTACAGATGTGGCTTGTTGGCATCTGAAACAGAAGGTTAACAGCGACTGATTCACTGGGCGTTCGCATGTAGCAATTGAGTCACATGAGCTAAATATGGTGCTTCATTCAATACGCTGATACCGAAGCACACCTAAGGGAATATATATATATATATAACCTCCAAGGCAGAACAGCCCGGGAGAGTAAAACTCCAAGAGGAGTAGACAGCGTTTCATTTTGTATCTCAATTCGTTTAAAAGGAGTATGGAAGATGAAAGCATCAGAATGTCAAGGAAGGGAATGTTTATCTGGTAGGAGTCAAATACTGCATAGAAAAAGTGTACATTTCAAACTCTTCCGACTGATTCACCTTTAAGTTTAACTGTGAATAAGAATTTTTAGTCCAAGCTTAAATGAATAATTCTTCATCAAGTTTGTGAGTTTTAAACCTGGAAATCCCTGTGGTACTTGTTGGACGCTTATTATCTTCAAGTTTAAACTGGAAAAACGCGTGCCAGATCTGAGGTGCCGGTTTTCTGGTTACGTGCTGTCCTCAGCATATTGACTCCACATCACCGTACAGCGCTTTGGTAATCTCCAGGTTTTAGGATAAGCTTTTAAACCTTTAAGTGTTAAAACACGCGTGTTTCCAATGGACTCCTAGCCTGAAATATAGTGATCTAGGTCCTCTCCATATGTAAGCACAGCAAAATATTTTTTTCGTGAAATCAAGCCCAACAGAAAACACATGCTGTTCCTAATTTTTAGACCAAAGGATTATTAGTCAGTAGACCTACAATTATGCCAGGATATATGCAAAAAATCTAACATTGCCACACATCAGTGGAACAAAACCAATGTTATCAGAATGTCAGTCATGTTTATCTGATTAAACTGTTCCGAATTGCACACTACTTCCTGCCGGTACCCGAATGAAGCCGTTGTCGTCCATCACGAACCAATCAGAATGGAGTGCAAATGAATGCACTGTTATCATTCGCTCAAGTGACGAGACAGAAACCTATTAGTTCGGTGTTGGTATCAGTTGCAACTCAATTAAAAGCGGATATGTGCAGCCAACCTCGCTCACTATGGTTAAAATGGAAATCTGTTTAGCAATGGGCCGTTTTTGTGTTATTCTTTTACTATTCGCGCAGACAACTTTGTCATCAGATTTTCATCTTGGTCAAAAACATGTAGTTCAGCTGGCTGATGGGAAAAAACTTACTGGCTTAGCCATCCATTTACCAGTTGCAAGCATTCCGCCAGTTCACGCTTATCTTGGAATTCGTTATGCTTCACTTGGTGGAAAACAGACCATGTACTTCTCGGCACGTCCCAGCCACCGTACATCCGAGGATGGTAAAAAAGTCGACTTTGTCCCCTCCCCTCATCGTTTCAGCCATTCAGTTGCATCGTTTTTTTACGAGTCACCGACAGGAACACATTCAAAAACTGTGCTGCCACCGGTTTGTCCTCAACCGCCCATTGATCTGAAGATGGTGGAGGCTGAATATCTTGGACCCCAGCGCGATCGGCTGAAACGCATTGCACCGTTCCTCTATCACCAAACGGAAGACTGCCTGACCCTTAATATCTATGTCCCGAATCCGGGTAAGCGATATTCATTCTGCCACATCAGATACTGGTATTTTCCGACGTCCGCCAAAATTTGGGCAAATTGAAGGATTCAGCTTTGAAAAAGAAACGCCTTACTTGCCTTCTTATGTTCGTAAAAAAGATAATATTTATTCGATAACAATTTTATGAGCGCGGTAACAGCTAAGACGTTTTGGACAAGGATTACTAAAAAACAAACATTTAGGTTCGAATGCCATTTCTCTTTGATCCAGTCCCTGATTACATGTAAGAGTATCAGAACGTCATGCAGTTGGCAGTTTTATCGGACAACTTCCATATTTATGTCGTTTCTACTGAATTAAGAGATATATGAAACGATACCCTAAAAGCCACCCAGCTCAAGTTGTTGTGATTCGATGTCATGTTTTACTAGCTTAGGTTCATATTTGCTTTTGTTGTAATGGTATTCAATAGATTTCATTCCACTGTTTCTTGAGCGACTGCTTGTGGTCCAGAAATATTCCAACCGCTCCTGTTCCACTGATGCATTTTCTATGATTATTTCTTACGCTGCAGAATTTTAAGCAGAAAAACAAGGAAGCCAATGGAGGAGGTAAAACGTTGACCAAACCTGCACAAAATCCGTCACATTCCACCATATTTTGATTATGTATCTGGACTAAAACCACTAGCAGAGGACGCAAGATGCCTTGGTAGGTGTAGCACAACATGGATGTCTACATGGATACCGATGGCCACCTTGCCTTTTACGCTGAGTGGGTTTAGTCCTACGGGCTAAAAGAAAGATTATAAAGAAATTTCAAATATGTTTCAAACTTATTTAAAAAACTGACTGAACTGTACTGGTGTAACAAAGCTAATGTGGGAGATAAAGAAAACACTTCGGCCACCACGGTCATACATAATAAGTGGAAAGTAGTGGAAATGAAGTAAGCGAGATACACTCATTTGCAGACAAATTTGGTTTTGCGAAAGACTCACCTGGAACCCAGCTGAATCTCTCGTTTATGATGTTTTCAAGTAATCATTGCAACGCACTGACACCAACAAGCGTGTATGATCGATGCTCATATGCGCATTTTAGTGTAACTTTCACGGATAGCATTATATTCGATAACCACCAAAAACGTTATACTAACTAATCCTGACATAAGGTTATTAGTTTAGTTTACTTTCTGTATCTAGGCCCCCCAATACAACACGTATTGTCATTATTTGGTTTATACAAGCTGAAAACTGCTCTGGTTTTACCGGAAAGCTTAGCTGAGTTTCTCATTTGTGATATTTTTCACCTGGATGCACGGCACAAACCTCGTCACATTTTTCAGTTGGCACGACATTCGAGAGGTTTTCTTTGCATGACTCACTACTCATGAGGTGGCTGAGAACTCTTCGACTGCTGGCTGCGCCTACCTGATGAAACCCAAGAAGAGGGAAACCGGTGGTAGACTGCCCAAGATTTCCCAGAAACATAGCACTGTGTCATTCCGTCATATACAGTTTGAATTACTGGCGTCATCCCTCCTCTGGTCGGTACTTGCAGCTCCCAACAATCTCATGTGATGCATTCTAAACTTGATTTACTCATTCATGGAACCTTCCAACTCGGCTATAACTCAGATAGGTTATCTCCGATGTGAGTTTGCAGGAGCTGACAGAGTTTAGACGTTGCAAGTTGTTGCCTCATAGTGAAACTGGTTCAAATCAGTCTTATATGAGCATAAGCTATTTGTTGCACATGGTCACATTCGTTGTGAACGGATTGCTGAGGCCATCCGGAGATGACCTTAGGTCAGGGGCTTACGTAATTAAAATTCATTCATTTACGCGTCTAGCTATACAGTTCTGTTTGGCAGAGTCTTGGACTATTAGTAGCTCTGGTGAATTTATGATTAGTTGATCACGTGGCTGTAAATCTGTTCGCCGAGCATGATAACTGAGTTGCGGATGTTCCACCAATATTGGAGGTGGCGGTTGGATTTATGTTGGTTGTTTGTTAAAAAAGTTTTTTTCTACTAGCAAAACTGTTAAAAATCTATGACACAGTTTATCGAAAACTGGTACCTTCGGAAACGCCACCCGGCATTCCAAACCTTTGTTCAAACAAAATTCATTCAACAAATCATTTTATGTTCCACTAGTCGACAAGGACCTCTCAAATATGTGCTACGTTATCGGGGTTCTACGGAGGTGGTTACTGGACAACTAAGAGCTTTATGCGCTGAAATAAACTAGCCCTTTGGTAACGTTTTCTGTAAAACCCATTTATACTTCCGTAACCCACCGCATCATTCGGTGTTGTGCTCAGAAAACACCTTGATGGGAAAGTCTTTTGTTTTCTATCCGGTCGAGAGCGCGGACAACTCATAGTGAAGTATCATTAGTTAAAACATAATCAGCGAGTTACTTCTCTGCTCGATGGGTGGAAAGACAACTTCTTCTTACCGTAAAATTTAGGAAATCCAAACTGGCTCCTCCTCCAGGATTCCACGCAGCAAATAATGCCGATACTTCAGGCAATAGCTGCAGGTGTCAAAGATGAATTATTCTGGACGGGAAATTTGGGGTTTTAAGATGAACTGTCGTCACAAAACCAAGGGTTTAATGTTTGACAATAGTAGCTGTTAGTTTTTCAACATGTTTTTTAAGTAAATGAATTTACTCTGCTTATTTTCCAAGCGAAGTGCGGATGGGTGTCGACAATGTTTCTGTTGACAAAGTACTCGCTGATTACGCACAACTGTGGGGGACGAAAGGGCTCTGACGGGGTTGCGGAAAATCTAAGGTTTAAGTCCCATAAGCCGATACAATTTGGAATTCAACCATATATTCACATAGATTTGAATGCATCTGAGTAAGAGCTCTCTTCCATTCATTACATTTAATGTTCGGTCTGTTTTCAGATGAGAAAATAAATGGCACTGTGCGAGTTTTTGTCGACGCACCATTCTTAAAATATCGAACAGAAACACTGATAAAAAAATAATAATACAGCCGGAAGTTAGATGACGTTTGGCGCTTGTACTTGGAGCTAAATTGATCCCACTTAATAGTGAACTGTCAGAAAATCACTCCTAATCGACTCAATAATATGGTGATGGTTTGAACAACTGTCAGAGCATGATTAAAGTTCACGCCTTCTGACAGCCGCTGATTCTTATCCGGAAAATTATCTTCGTTCATGTTTCTAGAATTTTTCTTCAGTTTTTGACATAATTAGCTAACTAGTCTATAACCTATAGTATGCCATGAAAACTATACAACACCGAATTCAGAAACTGTTCTTCCTCGTAAACAGCTCAAATCACAGCTTGATGAGACAACAAACGAATATCCGTTTGCATTGGGTAAACTAAGCCTCAATTTTACCTAGTTACCCAATGACGTTTACCTTGTTTGCTTAACTAGGTGACCCAAATGTACTTGTCTTATCAGCAGCCTAAAGTTTATTATCAATGCATTGTTAGATTCTGAGGTATCAACGTTTCTTTAGATCAAGTAAGTAAGTATGTAAACATTTCGGTGGTCACGTCTATTAAGAACCAACACTCGAATTTTTGAGACTTAAGTGAAATCACTTAGTGTGAGTAAATTATTTCGGGGTTGTCTGAACGTACGTGCAGTTTACTACGCTGTTGTCACACTAAAGATTTCATTTCAAATGCCTCGAGGCCAGCTACACGAACAAAAGGAGCGTACACAAAACCGGTGGTCCCATTCTGCAGTTGCTTTAACTGAAGCACGTATTATTTTCTTTTCTGACTGAATTTCGATCTATTCTAGCAAAAAGTGCGATGAATTAAGGCTGGAGTTGGTCAACAACATATGAGGCTACGGTTTCTACTGCCTTAAAACAGAGAACGCTGGAATGTCTGCGGGGATTTAGAAGTTCACATCCATACCTTACTAGCACGTTCAACACATTCTGTACGTTAGCATTCCTGTCCGAAACACTGAGCACCAGCTCGCTGTTGCTTCCAAATGAGACGTGGGTTGGACGATGTGCATTGTGTAAGAATTTCATTAGAAACGCCTTCTTCTGAGTGAGTATGACTTAAAAGGCCGAAACCTAGAAAATTCTCCTTTTTCCGATACTTCTTGAAATGTTTCATTGAGGTGTAAGGGCGTAGGCTGCGTGGTGCGTAATAAAGTAGCTCCGACTTTCTCTTCATATATTATTTGTAGGAAATTCTGTTCTAGCAAGCTGAAAAGACACCAGATGCTGTGGATAATTACAGCAGACAATTTAGTTCATTAGCTAGGCCATATTTTCGGTAGATGTGCGCACAGGACTATTGAGGAATTGCTGACGACCACTATACGTCAAAGCACATAAGTGCAAGATCAACAACGAGGTCCCCCTGTTTCGCCTTTAAATTTTAAATTAAGATAAGGAATTTCGGATAAAATATCGCAGTGTCTTTCAATAAGTTTACCAGAGCGTGGAATGAACGTCAAAATAAACAAGTTGGCGCCGAAAAATGGGACCGAACTGGGTTGATTACAGTACTTTCACTAATGATGTTAATTTCCGGAAAAATCACTCATTAGTCTAATTAAGTGCAGCAGCATCATTTCATTCGAATTCTCCGGAGCAGTGTTGGACAAAAACATCGTGGATCGTATGCTACTACTGACGCGAACATGGTCGAACGATCAGGAGCATTCGTGTGCAATGTTTTATGGGTACAGTCGCCTGGCTTAATCACTGATGAATTAACCAGCTAAAGGATAACTGTTCAACGCGATTCAGCTGTTTCCTCTAGGCTGAATGTCAAATCAAGCTTGGTCCCTGAATCTTGATCAACGCCTACTGACAAGTGGCATAAAGAGTTTCAAAGTTTTGAGACTCCTACGCAGTGTACATAGTCTGCTTCTTGGATTGTATTCAAGTCCGCAAGATTTGCCGATTGCCAATTTTGCCTACTTCCATTTTTTGGTCAGCGAATCTAAACTGAAAATGTTTAGTGGAAGTTTATCGAATTCATGTTTTATTTTGTTCCGTTTACCTTATGTGAATAGATCTTGTGCCGTGTTGGTTAACCAGGTCACCTTACAACGAAATGAGTGCACCAAAACGATTTCAACTTGCATGGGAAAATCTTTATTACCGCAAAAATCGACTTTCGAAATGCGATCATTTTATAATCAAACCATAACTGTTTGATCAATGTTTCACAATCACCCTTTGGATTATTCTGACTGGCTACATCTTTTCATACACAAGTGAGCATTTTTAAATAAAGCAGCCAGGTGGGTTGAAAGTTCAGAGAGTTACCCGAAAATAGTGTTTGTTTGATTCTTTGCCAAATAGTCTTCAGTTTAAAACACCCTTGAGCCCGCCACGTGAGTCTTAGTTTAACTACGGTTATTTACGATACTTAGAAGGATGGGTGGATCTACCACCCTGAGATAGCTTCTGCTGTCACTTTACATAGAGAAGTTATAAACTTCCTTCCTAGGTGTATGAGTTCGGGAATGTCTCATACATACGAACGAACCGAGCGCAATACACGCAGCCTTACATCCGAGCCTGTGTGGAATAGCCGAAAAATCTACCTCAGAAAAGTGCAAATTATCCTAACATATCTAATATGTATGTTAGTTATGTAAAATTTTGGCAAGGCCTTTTGTTTTTTAGTTATCTTGAGCAAGACAGCTCAGATAAATTGTGAGGATTCGGTAATGGAACACATCTGTTTTGCTAAGAAGTCACAGCATTTTTTTGAGGTGTCTAAATAAAGTTCTGAGGACGATCCAGTAGGAATTTAAACATGCATTGTGAACCGTCGTTTCCGACTGACTCGTTACTCGCCTCAGCTGATTCTACCACACAACATTAGTGTGCTTGATGTTGGTGATTTCGTTTAGTTTGATGTTTGTGCACTCGATGCTCAGTCAACGCGCACACCGAAATCCGCCATTACCATCAACAAAAAGCGCTGAAAAGTAAGTGGACAGTCTTGACATTGCAATATTTCTGCCGTCACAGTACGTCAAACAAATATTAATGTTTGAACATGTCGAAAATATGCTTTAAAAATTCAGCCTCCTTTGTACGTTCAGATAACCCGGTGAGCAAACTGGGTAATATGTCGATCCTCTGTTCTGAGACCCCTGTTACCAACCTTGAAACGCAAAATCATTTCTTCATTGGATGCTGATTAGCTTACAAATACAATGACTGATTTTACAGGCCGTATGAGGTATAGCTACCAAAAGGAAAACGTCGATTACTTCCCAAGAGATTGTGATTTCTACGGAACAATCTATTATCAACTGGAGGATTACCCGAACGTTCACTCAAACATCGGTGTCACAAATAGTCTATCTTCTATACCTGAGTTATCTTACGAGCAGCTGCACAAACTTGCCGGAAATTGACATGAATCTTCACCTTCGTACTTTCTTTCCAATGAATTCATTTGTATGTTACAGTTTACATATAACTGTGCAGTGTGTTAGCCAACAGAAATAATAATAGAAAACGGACTTCGACTTCTACATTTTGTAGTTATAAAGGACAAGCGGTAGTTTGTACGTTAGTTATCGTTCATAATGCAAACGTTATTCACCGACCTTCAAGTCTTAGAAAACAATTGTTTTTCGGTATTTCACTCGGTAAAATACTTCGGGACCCATACAAAAAATTTGCTTGGGCAAAATTATTACGTTGAGTTCGAAGCAAATAAATACTCTCGGGTCAGTGCGCGAAGTTGATTTGTTCACATTTTGTAACAACAAATTCTTGTGGAGTCTGTTTGCATTTGACATCGCGAATTTTGCAGTTAACTAGATGGTCTTATCTAGAGCTCTAGGTGATAGCAACCATAACACAAACGTAGCTCACATTTTATACCACTGATTTTCTCAATAAAGTCACTCAACTTATTGCCCGTCTTGATTTATTATACCAGTAGTTTCTTGAAAATTTCGGATAGAAATGAGTCCTCAAAAACAAGCATACAAGTAGATCTGAGGTTTTCCTATCGAATCTACTGAAATTAAACTCAAAGTAAACTCTAATAAATTTATACGTTTAAAAAATTCTACATATTTTGTCAATTTTGCATTTTTCAGTGGCCGGTGAAATTAGTCCAACCTTGCTGAGAATGACTGCAATATGGGATTCATGGATGAGAGTTGGATTTTAAATCGCCCGTCTCAATCTCAGCAAATTGGGAGAGCTCCGTTAGTTTGTTTTTCAAAGACCGATTTAAGTGTATTTTTGCTGTGGACAGCTGATGAAGGTAAAAGAAAGGCTCACACATGGTGGTTATGTCTATTCACAGCTTCGACGAAATGGATTGAGAGGCTCAGCGTTTTAAGTTAAAATAACAAAGACTGATAGGCATCAGTTAAGTGCTTTGGCGCCCAATTTTAGCCTAGCTCTTACATTCTTTGGATTGTCAGCTCCAGTTAATTTTTATTCAATGCACGTTTTTTATCTCGCACGTGCATGTACAACAATTTTTGACTGGGCGAAAATTTCGAACAGAGTACTTGCATCAGGAAATGGATGTCAGTAAAAGCATTGATCGATTTTAGTACTTAAAAATGTTGCAATCCTGGACTTTGTGTTACGTCAAAAAATTTAGGCAAAAACAGCAGATCCTTTGGAACAGCACGAAAACTCTGATATACGATGTTTCCGGGAATCGCATGACTTGGATAGTTTTGTGCAGATCTATTTTCTGTTCCGTATTCTATTTATGACGCATTTAAGCCTAACAAATTCTTTAGCCCGTTTGTGTGCTCCCACTTATTTTCATTGCTAACAAATTACTATATTGTAAACAACGAAAAAGAGCCTCTGCTACTACTTTGGGGTTTTATTGTTACGCAAATACATACCTCATATCAGAATAAATTTTAAAAGCAAAATTTGTGATCAAATTTGCTCGTCCGGTTAGAGGTTTGTCTCTGTGGGAAAATCAAGCAGATTCCCTCAATAACGGAGACCACCAGTTACATTTTTGTGTACATCACTCTGTTTGACCCTGTTCAATGCACTCACTGGGTACATTGAGTAAAACAGTTTATTCATAATTTTTTCAATACGCCAAGAATCTTTCCCGGTCGCTTCGCATAGAGATGCGGCAGCTCAGCGCGCAAACCTTTCTTGTTATGGAAACGTCCCTTCGCATCCGGGGTTTTTGATAAATAATTTCAACTTGTCTACTAAGGTCACAAAAACTTTTCAACTTCTCTAAATGCTATTTATTCGTCGGATTTTGAGTGGATAAATTATGGTGACCCAGCCCTGTGCACTGCTTCAATGCTGCATTCAAGCAACTAGAAATCTAATGGGGAGAATTTAAAGTATAAAGTGTACATTACTTCAGAGTGGCATTCAAACCTGGTCACCTGCCATGAAGTGATCTACCGCTAAGCAATTACCCAGAAAGTTACGGACTCCAACCTCTCTAAAAATTGGTGAGATTCGCGCCGCCAAAATGCTCATTCGACGAGGATGAATCAATTTTCCACTTCTCTTTAGATTTTCACTGTATCACTAAATCTCGATTAGAACTTTTAATTCTCCTCACCCACAAAACATCCTGATGTAAAGCCATTATAAACCCCACAAAAAGCCACTAAATCAATCATTCGACATACTAGAATTAACTCGGCTGTTAAGGATCCGGGCACACTTTTAGCTGGAAAATACGCCTTGGCACCAGCCAAAGGTATTGTAGACATTTGCTTAACTCTGATTGAGTGGGTCCATGCGGCAAAAATCCCACTGATTCGAACCCGTTGCTTCCTGTGTAGTAGTGTGAAGGCACCACCTGACAGATGAAGGTGGTCAATCGTAAATTGGAAAGTTACTCAACATAGACCTGGCGGTCGCCATCCTGTTTCCTAGACTCTGATGGCATGGAACCACCGTACTTGACAGCTTACTGTGAGTTCTTCTTATTCTGGACAAATTCATTAATTCTAGATTGCGTTACACTTGAGGGGGAACTTTTCCCTAAATTTGTTGCATTGATAGCCTTACCCAGTTTTACGGTCGCTAGGTGTGAAATTATTCTGCAAAATGAGCTCCGTGTGTGACGTGTTCATTTTAACATAAACTCATAAAATTTTTTGAAGTATCGGTGGCAAATTAAAGCATCTGAGAACAAAAAACTAAAAAGTTATGAAATGAGAGCTTGTCGGGGTCAGGAAGTTATTCTTATATTCCTACAACTGGCTCGATAGTGATTCCAAGCCTGTTTCCAGTCTGGTGTACGGTGCATTGATAGAACACTGTGGACGGTATCTGTGAGCGATTGTATGCAAATATAGAGGGAGAATGGATGATTTTTTTTTACTTGTAAAAAAGTTGCACTGGGGAGTTTTTCCGCTTCAGTAAAATTGGAGCGTATCCTCTGCGTAGGTGTCCTCCGATTTTATAGTAATCGCAAGTAAAATACTCACAATTCAAAAATCTATTTAGGTGTAAAAATGTCGTGGAATTGACAGTCATGCATCAAAACGGTCTCCAAATTACCTCGCGTACTCTGAATAGAAACTACATTTAAGATATCAGTTACGGGATTTGTAGATTTTTTCCATTAAAAATCTGGCGAGATAGATAAACTTTGTGTAAGGTCTTTGGTGTAACTCAACATTTTTAAATAACCGTGTTGAAATCTCATCAGATATTTATAACAGATGCTACCTTAAGACTTCTACGGAAGACGGAATAATCTTTTTATTGACTAATTTAGTGCTACCCAAAAGACCTGTGCGCGTATAAAATAGCGAGTTAACCCTTGGAGTAAGGAGAAACATTTTTGATCCGATTTCTACCATAAATTACAATAATAGGCCAATAACCGTATGATCACAGAGTTTAACTTTCACTCAGACGCATCAAGTTGTCAAGAGTTTCCCTCAGTCTTGATCCGCCTTTGTGTGGATGACTTCCCACAAATGTCGAAGAAGCATGACTTTGATGTGGACTCTTCCTGTTTCAAAACAAGCACTTTAGTTGTGAGAAAGGGGAAACGGCAATCCGCTACTGCTTTTTACTTCTTTTTCCCAGCTAATTTTTTGTGCGCCAATGGGAGGAATTATTTAAGTCTATTTATCTGTCTTCAATCAGGGCCACTGCGCAAGGAATGAACTAGACACCCGACTGGGAAGTTTTAAGTTTTTACACAACCAAATGCATTGACCACATCCCCATGTTTAGATGAACCACTCTGACCATAGTACAATACCACCATTTGTAGGTTTGCCTGTGGTACGGCTTTTCTGTTGGCCAATTTGAGATGTCATCCTGTAAATGGAACTGGTCTGGGCTAAAACGTCGATTAACGCTGTTGACAGTGAGCATTTTACGAATTCACGAGCACTAGTATAATAGTATTAGGTAGGCCCCAGTGGCTGAAAAGCATGTACCTAAATATCCTTCAGTCAGGTATTCCAAGTCATGTGATACTTTGGGTTGATAAGCTAATCCAGTTGTTGAGTGGTCAGACAAGAGGTCCTCATTGCAGCCGAGATTTATTTTTTCTGAGAAGTCAACTTGCATGTTGTCAGGGGACCGCAAAATTTTGGTTAAGATTTAATCTTGTAAGGAAAGTCAGTTTGTGTTTGATTACACCATGGAGCGGTTCATGCACGGTCCGAATCAACGACAAGTAGAAAATTTGAATGGTCGAAAGGATGGGATCCAATTGATTAACCAAATTGTCACTAAGTAAAATGAACTGACAAGCAATACTTACACATTCTGAGTGTTTTGTTGAAACGAACCCAGTGAAATGTTCATTCAACAGTTTGACGATGTTTACCGTCACAGACTGACGCTGATTAGTGAGCACATTGCACGAACATAAGCTGCTTCCAGTTGTGGGAGTGTACGGTTACCGTCACAGACTGACGCTGATTAGTGAACACATTGCACGAACATAAGCTGCTTCCATTTGTGGGAGTGTACGACATGTAAGATTTTGCCAACAAGCACTCGTCACTGCCGCAACTTTGCTGGCTAAACGAGCTATCTCGGAGAGTTGATTCGATAAATTATCTGCCAAAGTAATTTGGATTTTGAAGTCACCGGTGTCCTTTTATGAAAATACCATGAGGCGTAGCAGCTACTGAGAAGTGTGACGAACAAGTTACTTGACAACGTCCGCCGTAGTTCGGCTGGTTGTGCATCCTTCCGGCAAGCCTGAGTTTGTAAGTTTGCGTCCTTCTACCAGAATCGGTGTCTTTTTCTCAGTATGTGAATTTGAACTCACATTTTGGAATGGACGGTGTAAGTTCTTCGGTGATTCACTAAGATGCAGTGCTAGTCTGTCATTTCGGCTGCTCTATCTACCACCTTCCTAAAGCTTTTGTGCCTTCCTGCCCTCCGGTGTCAAAATATGCCCCTGGTAATTTTCCTATTAACGGCCGAATTTTATTTGATGTCTGTGATAAAATTAGGCAGTCTACCAACGGTCTTGGGAATGGCTTTGTGTATTAGAAACTTCTGTATTATATAATAATAATAATGTAATATATAATATAATCAGTGTAATATACTGATTCCGCCCCAACAGGAGAGTTTATAGATTGAATAAAGGGTACACAGAATTCTTTACTCAGGACTCAGGCTATAGCTAGTTGTTGCCCTTATTGGTTAAAGTTTCGAATTTGCTTCTACTGTCTTTAATTCTTTACAGCTCAGAGCCAGTCGGATTACAAACGACACCCAGTTGTATTGTTCGTACATGGGGAATCCTACGAATATGGTTCTGGAAATGCGTACGATTTAAGCGTTCTTGCAGGGTTCACCGGTGCTGTCTGTATAACCTTCAACTATCGGCTTGGGTTGTTGGGTAAGTCCGTTTTGTGTGTATTTTTCGGATCACTACACCTATCCTTGTTTGAAAGATATATTCCTTACTTTTACTTGATCCGTATAGCTCAAATATGCAGCAGTTGCCAAACCAGAGAAAATGTTTGATACAAAGTATTCGTGTTCAGTTTTCCAATAAGTGCTATACATTCATAGAACACAACGATGAGTACGGCTAAACCTCCTTATAGTGACCGCATCTGGGGGAAATGAAAATTTATCCTCATAGGGATGGAACAGATTTCCTTATAAAGTGAATGCGTACCTGACATGAACTTGTTTCCAGGATGGATCGTTTATCCTATATGTGAAAAATACCTAGATAAGATGTCATGTCTATGCACTTGTATTGGTCGCTCTCCTGAACACGCTTGAAGATTACTGTAACCTCTTCATAAAGATTATTTTTTTTGACAGGCTCTGTGTCAATGCAGTATAGATGACTGTAAATTGCATGTAGTCTCAAAGTGGATTCACATTTGCTAGGAAACCGGTTATAGAACAACAGTAACGCTTGCAGGTGAATTTAATTCACCTGGTCCTCTGCTTCAGTCAGTACGTGTGTGAGGACACAGTGCTTTCTTTTAGCAAATACCACTGAAAGCAATCAAATTAATGTTTCTTTGCGTTCCAAAAATAGAGATTCCTGTTGCAGACACACTCAGCAGTGAGTCCTAGTAAGAGTTTATTATGTTGTTATTTCGGTGGGTCATTCAGGTTAATCAACGAAGAGAGATCAGACTCACACTGTCTCTTGGCCATCCGGTTTGGGCGTTGAATCATGTGTTGCGGCATGTTTCTTAAATGCTGCACTACTCTGGTTGTCCTAGAGCAAACCATACTGCTTTGTGGTCAAAAGTCTGAAACAAAAGTTCTGGTTAATGGCCCCAAAAGACCTCCTGTCTGGATCTGAGTGCCCTGTCAACAGCCGAGCTCACATAAAGATATAAGCTGCAAAAATACCAATAAATTACTCTCATACGGACCCTCACCCAGTGCCACCAGTCCGGTCGCTTTACTTGCTGCACACAGCAGGGCGTGTATGTGAAAAATGGCTACTGCACTGAAGACACGTCACATATTTCTGCAGCTTTATATCTTAACTCCATTCCAGCCCCATTTAACAGCTGCTCTCCTGAAGACCCCAGCCATGGGAACGTCAGATTTGCATACAACGAAATGACCAATAGCGTGTCACCGCTGTCTTCTGCTATTTTGGCGTCCGCTTCTCAGACCTCGTTCCTCTCTTTCCACCTTGACTTTTAGAAAGCGAAATCTGAGGTAAATCTGTCGACAAGCTTCTCTGACGCGCTCCCTCGATACTTTGTCCATGTATGTTTGCTGCATTTCTGCAACATGGATGCATGGCTTTTGAATAACAATCGAACTTACTGCACAGCTACATAGATCCTATTACCTACGAACCTCATTCTATTCTGGATCTGTTCCAGTGAGCTACTTGGTGTAGTTCTTGGTATGGCTCTCTGCTACCCATATGAGGTTTCCTTACTCGACCGTAGTTTTGGTTCGGTGAAAACCTAAACATGAAGGTTCTTATATTGTTCTTGTCACCAGCGGTCTCAATGCACAAGTTAAAGTTTCACTCAATAAGTAATAACAACTGCAAATTTTTCTGATTCGGATGCAGCAGTCGCCGTTGTGCTACTTGAACAACCTTGGAACCACTCTGACCACGTGACCATCAGCATCGGGTTGAGAAGCTTTAATTTTGAATCTCGTTTAATTTCGAAAAACTTTCTGACCTGTGGGTGTGATGGTCTTATAAAACTGGTGTGGCTGTGAGAGCCAGGAGGTCGTCTAATAGAACAAGAAATGCACCACCATCTACGTGAAAAACAGTGGCTTGTGGTTTCTGAATTCAGACCAAATAAGGCGTGAAGTTCAGAACCGTGACTGTCGCTTGTCAACGCTAAACGTCGTATCCTTTCGACAATGAAGACAAATCAGCCGGACTAGCCGTTGAAAGTCACCATCATCATTATCGAGATCATAACATCCGTGTTCAGCACGAATGCTTCGCTTACCTAAGGTCAAGCCTGCTGAAGTCAGCTTTAGCATAGCCTCCGCATGGAGAGAGAAACTTGGTTGGATCAAAAGGCTATGAAAATGGAGGAACTAGTACACATAGGAACTGGAAACTTGTTCACCTGATCAGCAACACGGGTGCGAAAACCGGCCGCTAGTGAGGTTATCGGCGATGATTATGGAAATTTAATATACAACAAAGACAAGGGTCTTGATTGTTGGGTCGAATAGTCCTGACAAAATCTTAGTCGATTGTCTGCCCCTGTCACCAAGTCGTTCATTCGACTCGCTCAATCTGAGCCGTAGTCTATGAGTTTTGACCCTCGCTTAGTTTCCGAAGTGGCACTTTCGGGACCCATGGCCGAATATGCTCGCACCAACGTTATTCAAAAAGTGCTGAGCCTATGGTTTGCATTGACCATTTTGTTTAGGCTAATTTGGGGATTAACTGGGACCAGCGGTTAAGCAGTTAAGCAGGCAATCGAAGCGACTTTTACTACACCCGTTGTAACTTTGTTTCTAGCAAGAATAAGAGCGCGACGTCTGAGCCCATCATGCGAGACCCATGTTCATAAGCGCTTTCTCTTGCCTTTAAATAGCTCTTCGACCTCATGGATAGGTTGAGTCTTCTGCTTAGATCTAGCCCAGAAAGAATGCCTTCGAAGTTCATTACTATTATTTGCGTCACTTAGTCCCACCCTCATGGTTGTGTTAAGGTTGACAATGAGCTGTACAAAAGTTTTCCCGTAAGTAGTAAGGGTCGTCAGGAATACCCCTTTTTCACCTTTCTCACTTTCACCGCTGATCACACCATGGAGTGTATTCTTCATGTGACTGTGAATTTGGGTGTCGAAATCATTTATCAAAAAGGATGGAGATTAACATTATTCTGTGGTTTAACCATCGTATGTCCGCAAAATATAATATCGGGAATGGTTCCTTATTACGGCAGGCAGTTCGCACCTTCAAAGTTAAAAGTCTTAGAGGGGATAGAATCTTTGAAAGTTCAGAATAATAGAAGCTTCAGTTCGTTGACAAATTATCAGCTGCTTGATCCATGACTCAACTGTGACAAACGAAGTCAATGTGTGAATCGCCAAAGCATGGACGATAACTATCACTTGGGCCAACTTTAGTGTCTAAACACCACGTACCAAATGACCGTGAGGTTAGTCTTGCTTTATGAATGTGAAACTTGGTGCGACCGGCCTGAATACCTCAAACATTTTCAGCTCTATGCTCAGTGCTGTCTGTGTGACACAGTATGTGTTAACTGCCTGCGGCATGTGCATAATGAAACAGTCTGTAGGCGAGTCTTCGGATTCTTGGGTCATATTTGCTCTCAGGTGAATAGATAGCTGTGGCTGGATTTCCGGCCACGGTGTATCAGAGAAAGCCCTATTTTTCACTTGAAACTTTTGTTGAAAAAAGCTTGTGAAGGCCAGTTTATGATGTCAAAACGCGAAATGAACCTGGCTAGTGTCAAGCTAAGGGCTATGGTATCTTCACACCTTCATGTGCTTCCCCTTTCACATGGTTAGAAGTCCTGCTGAACGTGGCAAGTAGTGGGTCCCAATGGCGTACTGGCTGACACTTCTTAGCCGGACTACCTAGGTAATGATTATCCGTCGTTTGCTGCTGCGCTTGTGTTAGATGAATTTTACAAAGCACGTTGGGTCAAGCCCGTTGAAGGCGTCTTCCTCCAATATGATGCTCAAATGCTGTAATTTTGGTGATTTTGGAAGACATAGGTAATTCGCTCCTCTGGAGACATACGAACCTTCAGATTGGTTCCTTTCCTTCCTCTTCACCTTTTACTGGGTCATCTTCTGCCATAGCTGGAAGGCAATTAAGCACCAGTTTTGACCATCGGTTTATTATTGTTTACGCTGATGATGATGAATTGGCCCTAGTAAGAAGGCAGTCAAGGCCGAGTCAGTTGGCACGAAATGATTGGCTGGAAGGTGAACGTTTTTATGTCCCGCCGAAATGTAAGTTAATCACGTTGCTGTTGTACTATATTTGGTTAACTGGTAGTGCTCCGAACCTCATTCGGACGGTTTCGGCTTGGGACTAACCTCGGACACACACTTGAGTCCGAGAGTCCTTTCCAGTATTTCATCTTCAGACTCGGATGTATACATGGTCCAATAAGAATGCATGAACATATGGATAGCCAGCAAGCACGAAAGGTCAAATACGTGCTCAGGGATTAGCTGACTTGAGCAGGACGGAACAATTAGTGTATCGTAGCCATCTGCCGCATACAGATAGCTGGAATGTCCAGTTCCTCTTTTGGTACGTGATGCACGTACCGATGCATTAAGGCCATGGTGAGCACAGCATCTGGATAAAATGTTTCCGAGTGAAAGGTCTGGCCTGTAGATGCAGGTGGCAACAGCTTCATCCATATTCCGAGACTCTCATTATTGGCATAAAAAACATGTGGTCCCAATACACCCACTGACCCATCTCGGTTGCCGTCAATAGCCCTCTGTGTTACGCTTTTTGGCCTGTAGTTTTCGCTCGCCATTTACATGTTATTGAACACTTTCCAATTAGTGTATTTGTCCGAGCCGAATGACGGGATACTGAAAAAAATTTTAGGCCAGATTTTTGTTCTAGATTAATCCTTGATAGTTCTGCAGATGTTGGGGATGCGTGTTATACTAGAAGGAATTCAGCTGTGTAGTGCTTTCTGTCTTTTCAGAAAAGGTTAAGTTAACTTAGAGGCCAAAAACCAGACTTGGGATCGATGAATCCCCAAGTGTTTGAACTGAATCAGTTCAGAGCATGCATATACTTTTACGAGGTCAGTAAACAATCAGAAAAAGTTCCAGCGTATATGAATACCACAGGTTCACAATTGTAATTGGAGGACATGCAGGTCACAAGGTGTCCAGTGTAGTCGAACGGTCATTTTACTTATGCACGAATAATCAACCAGGGTCCTCAAAGAATCTGCAGATTGTATGCAAATAAACCTTTCGGCAGCCAACATCGTCTTTGTTACTGGTAATCTTGACCTTGAGAATTAATGTCATGCAACATTCTGGATGGTCGGTAACAGAAAACGAGCTGTGTTTGCTGTTCTTTATTCTTAATTGTTTATGAAAATTTTAGTTATGCATTGATCCACTTGGCTCACCATAGCTTTAGGTGCCACAGGAGATTGTATCCTGCAAGTGAAGTCGGTCCATGCTGAGGAGCCGAGAAAATCGCCAGTAGAGAACACCTTGCGAAATCTAGGAATTCCGAACCGTTCATCTTCTCCTTAATATCTGGACCTGTACTGTTCGGCTACTAGCAGCACACTAGCAGTGTGATCACTCTCAGCAAGGTTGAAACAGCGGCGTTTTTTACCTTTCAGCGTAGATTCATCTCAATTCCCAGGTTGTCTTAAATGGAATTCCAGCATATCCTCATACCATCAACACGCCTTCGATTTAATAAATCCTTGGCCCTTTCAAGGGTGAATTCAAATATTCTCTCTTCTTTCTTTTTCCAGGGTTTCTTTCACTTAAAGATGGACAGAGTAATGGGAACTTTGCTTTGTTTGATCTGCAAGCTGCGCTGCTGTGGATACGAACAAATATTGCCCGGTTCGGAGGTGACCCTGAACAAATAACGCTCATGGGTTATGGACATGGGGCCGCGCTAATCCACCTATTCTCACTGTCCAAATTATCCCAAGGTAATCCACAGGTCAAATAAAGCCATTTTCGCTTCACTACATTTTGGAACAATTTTTTTCTCGATAGCCAGGAGGATGGCCGCGTGCAAATAAAGCGACTCAACTCAAACTGATAAATGAACAGTAAATATTATGTTTTCAAGAAAATGCTCTTTACACAATTCAAACAAAAGAAATCTTAGTCACAAAAGATTACCACTGATATTGCATTAGAACCTTGGTATGCCACCAAAAGTTCCACATATAACGACCAGAAAGCAAGCGGTTGTGATGGCTACCTAGCAGATGGACAACTTAACGCGCGAGGTCGCACAGTGTGTTACTGCGTCACCAATTCTCAATTGGGAACTGTCCATAGTTCGCAGGCGTTTCAAGGAAGGTCACAGCGTTGCATTTGTAACCGAACAGAAGCTAGTAGTATTTATTCATGCAAAGCCGATTGGTTTGGCTTGTTATTGGGGCCCAAAATTAAGCACGCCAACCGAGAGGAAGATACACAAGGTCATTCATCAAATCTATGAAAGTAGACATTTTATAGTTCGGTGTTCATCATACGACATTTGCATCTTGTTACCTTATTAATTTAGTCCCTTAAGGGTTTCAGTGATACCACTCGCCTAGAAGTCTAATATTTTTTCACACTACTGGTGAGTAGCAACAAATGTTGGATCAACTAGCGTTGGATTGTCCTCCCTCAGATGTGACTAGTTCTCTTGACGTAAATATGAGTTTTCAGATTATCCAAATAAAGGGAGAGTTATGAAACACTTGGATAGTGACGATGGTTGTCACGGTTTATTTTAAACTGAAAAATACTTGCGTACTCTCACATTCATCTCGCAACGAAAACAAGCAAAATCGGGTTGAGGGCAAGCAGGGTTGTGTAAGCGACCTGCTGCTTTTCGTTATTTGTTGTCTCCCAAATTAGACCATATCGGTGTGGTCAAACAAAAATGAAAGACCCTAATGATTCGCAAGTTAACTACCAAGTACCTAATGACCTTTGAACAGGGGTTTTGGTGAAACTAGTTTAATCCATTTCTGTAGGTGAGCTTAAAGAAGAGGACAGACGACGGTGTCTAGATTTGCTTTATAACAAAAGTCATTACATGCACTGATCTCAAAATGCCTGACACACTGAACAGTTTCAACATCTGAATTTCCTAAAAGCTCTTTTTCGGAGTTGAAAATTGTAGTGCACACACCCCTGGATGTTGATCTTCAACAAACGGTAGGAGTAGATTCAGGGTTCCGGCATCGCTAGTCAGCAAAAGGATGTTTCAAGTTGGTGCTACTATCACTTTTCTTAAAGAATTTTACGGAGTACCTCCTAAGATGGCACCCACTGTAATAAATACTTCTGAGAAATGGTCGGTATTTCTCTGCCTGCGTTGATTTTCAATTCCTTGTTTCTAGCATACAGCTCCCGTCGTATTAATTATCTAATAATAGTTATCTAATATGCTTACTTCCGATAGTTATCTAGAATGGAACGTTAGCATTTGATCGATGTATTTTGAATTATCGATATCAGCTCCTTCACTCTTGTTTTCCTTCGATTTTCAGAAACATAAATTATTTGTCATGATCAGAAGTTACTCAATCATAGCTTTTTGCTACTTTATATCATCTGTAGGGTTCGGAGCTCAGGGAATCAGGCGGATTATTTTGCTCAATGGCTCTGGTTTGGCCTCTTGGGCTACCTCCGGTTCAGAAGAACTTGTGATGAGAGAACTGGCAAAGCAACTGAATATCACAGAAGCTGTGGAGTTGGAGAACTCAAGTCAGGTGAAGAGAACAGACAACCAGCCTGCCCCGATTCTCAGTGATTCCTCCAAACCGACGCAATCGAAAACACCCTCCGAGGTCTTTCAAGCAAATACCGCATCGGCAAACCAAACAAAAGCGCCAAATAATACCACTAAACCCAAACGACCGTCACTTTCACAACTACTCGTTAAGCGACTCAAAGAGTTGTCGTTTGATAACCTTGTTCGCCTACAGAAAAATCTTACCTCACTACCATGCACCGAGCGTCTGGGTCCAGTAGTTTCCAAGCATTTATTTACAGGTCTTCTAAGCAGTGATCAACATGCAAAACCCAGCGAGAAAACGGAATCAAACAAGAACGGAAAGCCGTGGACAAGTTTGTTCTCCAAGGTTGACCTGATGATTGGATTTGTTAAGCAGGCCGCCGATAGGTTTTACTCACGGGCGGAAACGCATGGGATTCAGTCTTGGAGTTTGCTGCGGTGTCTTCATTTTGTCTACCCACAGAATCAACAAGTCATTTCCGACGTGCTCCAGTATATGTACAAAAACTTTCCAATGCAGAATGTGGGCAATACTGACGCCAGTTTGGAACATCCTGACCACCAGTTGGCGGTAAGCTAATTTGCAAGTGAAATTCTGCGCATTTTTAGCTTAATCATGTATGCCCGACATGTCATCTTGTAAGAAAATACAAAATCCACATGGTTCACCACTTGCATGTGTATGCAACCTATTTGATATTGTGCACTGCTTTAAGTACATACTTACTATGACTTCACTGAAGTTCTTCAGCTAGCTGAGCCTTGATGAATAGTGAACACAACCATCAAATGTTCAAGGTGATTGCTCCGACCCAGGGTGTCTTGGGCTTCATCGGCGTGCTGTCTAACTGTACTTTTTGCTTTTTGGGGTCATACCAGAGAGATTCCTCTTCATTCCGGCAAGACATGGTCTTCTTCTTTATGAGGTTCCGAATGCTGCACAAGCAACCGTGTTGCAGACTTTATGCGGCATAGTCGAGGGATGGTTAATCTCAACTTATGGTGCGAAATAATAAAAATAGTTAGAATATACTACTTATAAGGTTGCTCAAAACTCTTCGACAGCACATTACCAGTTTCAACCATCATGGAGCTCATAACGCTGACAAACCCCACGAGTGGCCTTAAGCAATACCTCAGTCCGAAACGGACACAATGAAAACACTTACTTGCAGCTTAGTTTTGTTGTGACAGGAGACTGAATGTCAACTGAATCGCTCGTTTATGACGTCCCCCCTCAAATGAGCAGGCTGCACAAAGGCCGCCTCATGTTTCAGTTGTTATGACATATATATATATATATATACCGCAGCACCTTGTTTAAACGGAACACGGGACTCGTAATAAGAGAGAGATGTTACTGCCTTCCAAGTGAATTAATCGGTTCCGCAAATGAGCCGTTGATTGAAGGGCATTTCTCTTGACCTGAGCAATGCACATGACCGGATGCGGTGTGTCAATCGGTGACACTGGTTTCTGGAAGACTTGAATCAGCATACTTGTACAACCTGGTCCTGATAAGTTGACCTCGTTGGAACTATAATAAAACCTGCCCAAAATAGTTAAAACAAGAGTTAAAGATTCTTGGTGCTTCCCCTTTAGCTCTTACAAGGAAACTGAAAGACTGAACTTCGAAAGTGCAATTTGGAAGATAATAAAGAACAAAGTAGCTACGGGATTTTCGTGAAGTCCCTTTTAAGCAGCCAGGCAGTTGAAATCTATGGGTTTTTCATACATCAAATGGTGACGGTACACGAAATCTTAGAGGTTGATCAACTGCTTCATAGCTTCAGTGTTTCAGCCGGAAACGGCGAGCCAAAGATATTCATTTCCGACAGATAGTAGCGCTGTCTCACGGGTTTTGGCTTAGTTTACATTCTTTTAGGTGCATTTCGCCGTCATTTGTTACTACACTGCAAATCACTACAAACTGTTGACAACGTTTCAAAATTTTTACGTCTTTCAAACACACCAAAACTTCGAATAATGGTATCTAATGGCAGCAGCTTTTCTGATTCAGTTGGGATCATATCTATCTACCTTAAGTTGAAGCTTTTTTTCTCAGTTGCATTTCACGAGACGCCGGAGGTTTTATGCAAGTACTATGTAGGCCGATGTACAAAAAATCGTCGATCAGCCACAAGGATGATGGCAGTTACTTCAGTAACTACTTGCGACGTCATAGTTTTAATTTGTAATGGTTCGAACAAGTTGGCTTGTTTCAGAAACACAGTGCAGAGTACTTTCATAGTGGACCAGCTGGTGGCAGACCTGTAGCAGTGGCTAGAATTCGAGAGGGCCATGCATGTTGTCACCTTGTTAAAAAATTTTGCCGACCTGAAAGAAATCTAGTCATGTGTTTCTCACAGGGGCAGAATTTGTGGTGAGTCCATGTGACGGTGTGACATAATATATTGGAAGAAACTGGGACTGGAATTTTTACGTGCTAATTAGACGATGCTTGCCTTGATTGGACAGTATGTTTGTTATAATGGACCTTGTTATTGTCGAAACTGCTATCACGCCGGCATCGCTTGAAAATTCCTACATCTGTCCCACCAAGGTGATTCTGATTAGTCTCCACAAAATCTACGTCTGGGGTTTTGCTCTCGTTAGACCTTTGCTTGGTGATGTTGCGGAACACAGGTAGCTGGGGTGTTCTGTTGGCATTTGTATTGCAAACGCTTCATCACCAATCGAGGCAAAATCGTCACTGCACTGCCCGGTGGACAGACCAACAACCAACGGCTCCTCCTTGCATATTCCAATCACGCTCGCACTCTCACCAATCCTCCAAATTCCACCCAACTCTCCACTCTACGTCCTATCATGAAGACCAATAGTTTGAGACGAGCGTTAACAGATCAGCTGCGCCTAATCCACCGTCTTATCCGACTGAGCATTAAAACAGGCAAATTGTGTGCTCAGACTTCAGACTGCAGTGGAACTTGTGGTTGTTCTGAGCACTGAGAGTAAGATTTAACATCTTATGTGCACGACAAAGGTCATTTAAATTTGGACCGAGAAGCGGCGCGCGATTAGGATGAGTTAAAACAAGTAAAGTCAACCGTTTCTTTAAGGTGAACATTATGAACTGCTACGTCGAATCAAAAGGGCGTAAAATTATGAGTTCATAGAGCAGTTTGGGGAATTTTTATCACATAGAGTTTTCAACAGGAACAGTAACAGTTTGGAGCAAATAGTTGCATCCGGGTAGTGGGAATAGATAGCGAAATTATACGCACATTTTGAGGAGAGTCAACCACTGAAACTATCCCAATGTATGTATGACAAGCAGAATGCGAAATTGCTTTCAATATCACCCTTGGCTTTATGAAATGCATCCACTGGCATTACAATTTCGAGGTCGTGCAGAAATCAGAACTTATAAATGCGACGTACAAAGCCAAGAACGTCCACCTGGCTGTTTCGACTGTTCGTCAGGGCTTCCAAGACGGGTAATCCCACGGGGTTTATCACCTTGTTTGATATTGCGTCACAATTCGAAGACAGTTACTTATTGTCAGTGCGATGCAATCATGGATATTTTAGATTAGCTTTACTGGAACTGAGGTTTGACATATCATATTCACTGACCCGTATCATATTCACTGATCATATTCACATATTCATATTCACTGATTCATCATATTCACTCCAACTAGTGACCTGATTAAAGAACCATTTGCACGAGGCAACAATTTCTCCTGGCATAATAGGGAACGCCTTACAAATGAATGATCATTCAAGTCTACTTCCAACTAGGTTCCGCTCCTAAATGTATGCACTTGTTAGAAATGTGAACACATTCCCGCAAACACAGCTTGCGCGAGGCAGCACAGTAAGGCTGGTGACTCATTTGCACAAATGTTCTGAAGGCTGTTGAGACACCCTACCGGTGGAATGCATTTAGAAAGCTTGCATCTTCTGTTAAGGTCAACGTTCACGATACCACTAAGTGTTACCAGCTCGAAGTTTTAGTGCCGATCCCTCCTCCTCCCTTGAATGAGGACGAATTGACAAAATACAGTACCTTGCTAAGTTATACGATTTTTATACTGATATCCTCGGCATGACTTCTTTTGCGTTGCAAATACTTACCGATTGATGGAGCTATCATCCGCTGATTAGTCCAGTTCTTTTTAAGTGTATATGTGGTAAATAACCGGATCGACCAGTGTGCACTTGGTAATTTTTAACCATGGTTGACAGGTACACGCGACTGAACGTCAGAACGTTGACTAAAATCAGGGCCTATGAACTTAAATTCGCAATTAACATCACCTGCGATGGATTTGATGAAATTGTGACCAAATCACTTTCCCATGGCAATTAACATCACCTGCGATGGATTTGATAAAATTGTGACCAAATCACTTTCCCATAAAAGGTTACCATCCTGCTAAACAGGATAAATAAAACAATGTTTTTATTCTCTCGGACCATGAAAGGGAAAAAGAATCGAACTAGACATCGTTGGCAGAAGCTTGGTGGATACAGAGTAAAATGACTTCGTGTAATACAATGTCTTCTATGTAAACGGACATCAATTTGTTGACTGCTCTTATCAGCCCACTTCAACGACCTCTATATTCATTATTCTTGAGTGAAACTTACAGTATACTTTGAACAGCATGTTAAAAATTTTGTGTTTTATTCGCTTGTAGCAAATGCTCACCATTCTTTCTGACGGGTTCTACCGAGCCCCCGCTTTTCAAACGGCGTCACTTCATCGGAAACTTTCAGATACTGTTTCACCCGAATCAAAAGTTACTGGTTCGAGAAAAACTTTTCTAGCTAGTTTCACACATCCGTCGACAAGAGCAGATCAATCAGGAACATCTGAACTCTGGTCAAAGAAAGTTTGGCATGGCCCTGGCTTTGGAGAAGACTTGGCCTATATACTTGGAGCCCCGCTGGTCAGTCCGAATAGGGTGGACCCTTTTGACGGGACATATTCAAGATATGATGCAACCATATCTCAGAACATGCTCAATTATATTTCAAACTTCATAAATACCGGGTAAGCTGGCGTTAGAGTGTTCAAACATTGGCACTGACTTGTATTATTTTTCCAACTTGTTTTTCAACTGTGATTCTATACAGTTTACATCATAAATACCTTGTGTTAGTTCACTAATCGACCATTTGAGCAATACAAATGTGATATTGTTTATACACGCTTTGAAATACAGTATATACCCGTCTGGTTTCATTTGCGGGGCATTGTAGTCAGTTGCAGAAGTTGTCATGAACGATTTATACATGGTAAGTCTGCGAACTACTGTTGGAGATTTTTTTGGTTCTCCTATAATCCACACAGAAGGCACTGTCCAAATATCCCCCAGATTTGGAGGCATCTAACCGTGTGTAATTGAAACTTTAAAAGCACACAACACAAGGAGCTAAAGTTCAAGCATTTTCCGTTTGGGCCACGTTGGTGTAGAGTATGAAAGTCTACCTTACATTCGATTCTTAGGTATAGATGCCTGTTGAATGTTAATAGGGACAGTATAGACCGTGCATTTGCGTCTACTTTTGATGAATGATAAAAATATTGAAAGGACATTCTATCTCAACCTTAGGATGTGTTGTCGGAGAGAGCTGTGAAACATCTCACTAGGCTTGTACCTCACACTGCACTGCCAATCCTCAAAAGAATGCCTCCAAAGATGGTGTGGTACCAAAAAAGTGAGCTGGTTAGGTTCCAAAGTTGCTATTATTGACAGAAATAGCTTATCTCTAAAGAAGCATGTTCCAAAATAAGAGGGCAGATAGGTCGCTCAGACTGGAAGGCATTTTTCATAAAAATGTCATCTCCTGCTCAGAATTATAGCTTTCCCCGCAATGGTGGACTGACAATAGCGGCTGAACTAGATACCAGTATCTTCACCAAATGAATGCAAAACCTCACTTTGTAGGGAGATTTCTATAGTGCATTTTTGCCGATTAAGACCATCCTTTCCGTCATTGAAGTTCGTTCATACTAGCATGGAAATGTGTCAGTGTATGGTCAGGGTCGCATCGTTTGGTGAAACGACGCATTTCATACATGTGTTCGGTAATTAAAAGCATGGAGTGAACCTTATTCATCTCAAGCAACCTTTGGCGCCGTCTACAGTTTCACTATGTTGAATCACACCAGAAACTGCGGCCTCTTGAATGCTATTAGCTCTCTACTGTTCTAACTCATAAACATATAGAGCACACATAAGTTGTTGGCAAACTCAGCTGCCACAGAAAATAAAACTCAGGGCCTATTCCTCCCAAGAGGAAAGCGAGACTTCGGTCGAGATCGTGGGTGACCACTCTTGGGGGATCCGCGTACACGTATGTCTGTATCCTAGTGACATAGTGTTTATTTTTAGCGGACGGTTTCGGCACTTTCATGTTGTAAATGCTTGTAAACAAGATGTGGTGGCTTGTGTTGGAATTCTGAAGAAAACGTTTGAGCCCTATCAGCTTAGCAGGCTCGCAGTAAATCGGTCCGAAGCTCTCATTTGGACTGTGGGTGCAGGGACATGAAGTCGATTTCTATCAATAATAAAGTCAAAACTTGACATCGCCGTTGGGAGGTCGCGCAGGATGGCGAAAAAATGTTGATGGTGAATTACAATACAAAAGTGGTAGACCGTGATGTTAGGCCGCTTTTGGAGCCTAAACATTTCGTTTTTGCATACTCTAAATTATTAAGAACGTCCTGATTAACCAGTTCAGCCTAGTTCTTGCTTGCGTTGAGTTGATTGGCGCTTTCATGTACCTTGTTAGCCTGGATAACATGTTTATAAAATGATATAGGAAACTGGAACATGATGGAAACCTGAGAAAATTCCACGGAATTTCTTCAAAATTCACGGTTTTCAAATGATTTCTCCGTCTGAAGCAGATACTTCTATCAGTCGGTTTGAGATTATATGATAAACTTCGATTTTAAACGACAACAGTTGTACACTTTTTCAGCATCTGTTCCATACTACCGATTTCTCTTGCCCAGCTGCACTTGTAAATTACAATGGCACTGCAGGCATTTTGTCGTTTTTTGGGTCCAGGTATCTCAACCATCCCTCAGAGGGTCTCAGAATGCATCCTAGTTTGAAAGGTGTGTTGAAAGGTTCACCGAAGCACTCCTAGCAAAGGGCTTACATCATAGGCATTTGTTGAGACACTAGATGCAAAAACGGGTCGGCTATAATCCAGGAGTGCTTTTAGTTCCCCATTAATCGTGGACCGCGTATGCCGGAGTTGTCCAAAAGAACTCATATACTTGTGCTGAGTTTTGGCTGGTCCAATAAAACCGAAGAAATATGCCGATAAGTAATACCACTTTTGGATAATTTATTCACAAAACCATACGAGGGGAGTATTTTTACAATATTTGCTTTTACAGGTAGCAGTCCATTGGACTGCTTATCATCAATATAAGACCAGAGGCTGTGTCATTAAAATCGGTTAGGTTTTGGGGGAGTTAATTGTGTCCTAGTAAAATTTCAGCTAATAAAAGATGCCATGTTTTCGAGGATCCATGACTCAATTGGATGCTACACAGTTGGACGGGATATTTGTATTCTTGCAGGAAACTGCGAGCTTATGATACACAATGTCAAGTACCTTGGCTCTGTTACCGGTGCTTCCGGTGATCGACTCAACTGCAGCAGAATAAATGGCGAAAATCTAAGGAGGGAGCCTCCCCACAACCTTTCTTTGATTTGACTGATCGATATCGAAATTGTGTTTCGCAAATTTACAAACTCAGATTCACGCTAAATTAACTTTTATTAAACCAAATGATTTGGAGTTGTCACAAGGTCTTGGACGATGTTGGTTTTATATTAATCTTAAGTCTTCCGATTCATTACCAACAGTCGCTTCTGCTGATGCGTCTCTAAACAGTGTTGTTTTTGTCCTGCTATATTATTCCCCAGAGGGAATCAAAAGCGGCAAGTTCATTTCACCTTACATGGACAGAGAAGAACTGCAGCCAAATCCACTGAGAATGTTTGGCTCTCGTTTCCCCTGTTAGGCAGTACCTTTAGACGGTGTACGGTCAAAACTTATGCTGTTCACTGACCACAATATGTTATTTTTTTATGACACCAAACGTGGCAATTTCGACAGCAGTACCTTTAGACGGTGTACGGTCAAAAATTATGCTGTACACTGACCATAATATGTTATTTATTTATGACACCAAACGTGGCAATCTCGACCGCAGGGCAGACAAACTAAAAATTTAGGCTAGCAGCTTGTCAACACATATTTTTTGTCCACTTTTTAAAAGAATATCCCCTTCTCAGTCAGTTGGGATTTTGTGGATCCTAAGGAGAAATAGCCTTCTTAGAAGGGCCTGGGAAACTATCGGAGAATAATATATTGCGGGAGAAATACCGTTTGAGAAAGTGAACATCAAGCGAGTTTGACTAAGCGGCAATTAAGAATGACGTTGACCAGGTATCAAAGATAGTTACGGATCCAGTCCCGCAACGCTTACTCCTCATAAAGTAGGAACATCTGAGCTGTGCTAAACGCAAATGACTTTGAGGTGTTTTCCTCAATACTGATGCGGAAGGATAATCGCTTCTTGGTTGGAATGAATAGGAAGTCGATCTGCTAAGTTACGTGCAACGACCGAACTGAGAAACGGTCAAGATGACAGGCTGTGAAATTTTGCAGTAAGCAATAAAGTTACCAGTGCATAATAAACAATTCTTATCAAGGGTTCAGTGACACAAAAGCCTCGTTCAACTAAAGTGGAGGAACTACAACTACATCTGGTCACAGTTCTGGAAATCTCAACCATCAAGAGCTCCAAAAATGCATTAGAAAGGTGAAGAGCCTTAAATAGTTCAAAATATTGCAACCACAAAAGCCGAATAAGGCTAAGGCCATTATCGTTATTTATAAGTGTCTAGTGGTAAGAAATTGAATAACACCTAACGGATGAGGCTTATTGAAAAATTAACAGTGGAACGATTTCCCAAATAACGAAGAAGAGCAAGTTTGAAGTGAGGAAGGTGTGTGACAAATCATTTGCAGCAAGCCATTTGGTATCCGTTTTATCTTAACGACCAGAAAAATCCAAAAACGGGTGTCGCTACACGAATAATAGTGGAGCGGCTCCTCGAATTCTCAGGTGGGATTCCCACTCATCGGGTGAATTTTATTTTCTTTTTGAGCTACTTACAGATTTTTGGTAGTTTGAGGCGACGTTCAGAAACCTGTTACCAGCAGAGCATGCATGCAGGCTGAAAACGAAATAGACGTGGAAAATATGGAAGATCTGATGAAAGGGCCACTGGTGGCCGACGAGGTGGAAGGCGCCAGGCATCCCATCACGAATATAACAGAAGACTTCAAAATGGCAAGCACATGGAGGACCATTTTAGACCATCCCAACTGATACGCGACAGTAGGAACAGTGACCTACGAAGTGTTTTGGTTTGAGAACAGAGCCCAAGCCGATCAAGATCTATTAAACTGCCCATCCTCTAGCGTAGTTGTCATTGCTCACACAAACTACCACAATTTTCAGAGGTTACGAAAGGAAAACACCTAAATAAATTGCCTTATACCGGACGATTTAAATTAATGTTGATGGATTCTTAGGTAATGCATGGGGTTTAAACATCATGAACCAAATTTCGTAAGCAAGAAGCGTGTTTGAAGTGGACATGGTAGAAGATGATCGTTACGAGGTATCGTCACAAGATTAGTATTAGTAATTTTATTTTGTTTTATTTTATCATTTATTTATTTATTTATGGTAATTTTTGGCATGTGCAATTCTCTTTCACCCATGGTGAGAAAATTCTAATAGAGAAGCACGCCTTATCTGCAAGTAATGGTTGTCTAAGTTATCTGCAAATGCTCCGCAGCAAAAGTTTCTTCAGTTCTATGGCATCGAAAAACCGGATATATGCATTTCATAGACTGCAGCTGTGTCCTTGACATTGGCGGACTGTTATATTGAGAATGCCCTTAGTTCTTGTGATGGCTGTAATGTGGCATAGGCCACCCACCTTTCCTTGATAATTTCCTTCCTACAGAGATCCTAGCGTACTGAAGGGTAAGACCACCTCTTATGAAGCAACCAGAGCTCAGTCGACATCCCCCGGCACAACAAGCTTAAATGCGATGCACTCGCTCGTACAATATATATGTATATATATAAATTATTGCTTCCCACCCGCCTAATTTAGGCTTGACATAGGTCACCGGGTCTGACTAAGTGAAGACAACGAACATTCGATTTACTCATCTCAGGTCTACTGGAAGCTACTGTGGCCATAATCTCTAGTCATGCAGACGCAACTACGGCTGAATTGGAGCCAGGTATATGAGAAGGTCCCATTTTTGGCCACAGCACATAATTTTTGAAACCATATTCATCGGTGATATGTTCAAAGGTCTGACTAACTTCAAAGCACCAGAGATAACAAATACAACCGCTCGAACAAGATGTCTCTCCATAGCTCCCAAATTTATTTTCAATTCTAATTCCAGTCAGAAGGTGGCCAGTTGGACAACAGGGCCAAAGCTATTGAAATTTTTTAGTTCGCATTTGGGATCTGGCATCTGGGCTGCCAAATCAGAGATTAAGCCCAAAACAGAATGGTCCCTTCAGTAGGAAAGGACCCTTTTAGGTTTATCAGTTAATATTGTTAGTGATTATCTCGGAGAGGAATAGAGCAATTTAAGACCGAGATGTTACAGAGAACTAGCCTGTTACCTCCCCTAAACAAGAAAGAAATGGTTTCGCATTTACAAGCTCGGTTGTCAGAAGTAAATACAGGTATCCTCCATTATGAGGTGAGCTGTTTACAGAATTTCGTTACTTAGGCTTTTCTGACTAACTCACTTTTTAAGATCGTTTATTTTAATATTATTTTTTATATTCGCATCCTAGAAACCCGAACAAAAGCCTGCGGAAGGATAACAGCGAAAATTCGTCAAATTACTGGCCGGAGTACGATGATCACACAAAGGTCTATTTAAACATTGGTAAGTTACCTATTCCCTTGTCCCAAGTACTGAGCAACCGCTATGGGCAACAACGATCCACACTAATAACACAATAGGAGCTCAGTTCACTTAGTTTATAGCAGTGTCTTGTGGCACCAAAATACTGATGATTCAGACACTGTTGTTCTAGGTACATCACTCCATTTCGCAGGTGAATTCTCCTGCCGAAACATGGTAGTAGCTAAACATTGTTTCTAGGTGCGATTTGGATGAAAGATAGCAGTTCAAATTCAAGGGCAAAATTTGTTGATCCGCACATGAATAGAACACAGACCTCGAGTGCGTTTAGGCTAAAACTTGGCCGAAGAACCCAGGGAATCTTACAGCACCACACTGAAGAAAACACCGGTGCGCCAAATTACTTAGTACTCTTTAAGAGTTACAAGCACTCTGAGTTGTCTTCAACATACCAGACAGCCCCTTCACCCATATCCTCTAGGAGTGTATTTTCATGCCAGAGTAGTCTTACATCGTATGCGGTGGGAAAGTAGACACTCCACCTAGGCATTTTTGGCTAAGGCTTCTTAGAAGAATTCCTAGTATACCTCAGTACTGAAACAGTACTAAAACGTCTCTCGGGCTGCGTACACCCGGCTGTTCCTCCGTTAGGATGCATAAGGTAACTCACGTCAATCAGTAGTTATCCTAACACCGATACGTTATGGAATTTGTAAGAAACACTGCTGCAGTAGATGCCTGGCTCGGTCCGTCAGTTCACGCCTCGCCAGATTAACTTTATCTCAATAAACTCATGCACAGACTTGCTCAACGAGCTAGTTCATTCTAGTTCTGCTACACTGACGGATGTGCGTCTAATCATTAGCTTTATATTGTTCTTATTGCGACAATTTGATGGGATTCTCAAGTTGTCCACAGATATCCTAGTGCCGAGTTTTTATATTCTAAGCGACGTGGTCTTTTGATGAATGCAGACTCATGAATCGCTCGACCATTTGGACATCCAAATCCCAAATTTTTGCATCTCACCTATTCTTTCGATGTATACTCTGAAATAACTGCACTTGGATTACTACTGTGCTTCGATGCTTCAACAGGTCATGTATACCAAGCCACGAACGACATGTGCTGTTTCCAATGATAAATAATATAGTATCCCAGCGATATCCCTTCCTTAGCATTATGAGTAAACAACTATACTTTGTTCCAGTTAAAGGGGCCAGGAGAACTTATTATCCTTTCCCGAAAAGTTATTTCTATTTCACTCTGCTTGCACTCAAATACTTTCTGTTCCAGGCTCTAGAAACTCCCGTTCAGACGTCAAAAGTGCCGATTTTCCATGTACTATAGAACATGGCAGTCAAGACAAGAAGTTATCTATCTGGGCAGAATTGCTTCCAAGACTAGCTGGGCTCCCAACTAAAGCAAAACCCCATAACCCGATACAAAAGCATGAAAGGCACTCTGAGGCCATTGAAGAACACCAGAATACTACGCTAGTCGTACCATCCCAGTCCCGGAACTCGGACAGCCCACAAATTGAATTCGAGCGTTGGTTGCCCGTTCCGGGAAGCATCCAGTCATACCTGTATTTCTTCCACCTGCGCGATAGGCAACGTGCATGCAGTGGCGCTTGCGCGTCAACGAACGTCACTTATTTGACAAGTGCAAGGGCGTTTCTACCGGATCGTGTGGCTGAAGAAGACGAGGGGGAGCAGGCATCTGGTGGTCAGTCGTTCCAACCAATCTTCGACGACTATGTGATCCCAAAATTCGAGGTTAGTTTTACCAGCTCCCATTCATAACCCTTTTTGAATTCAAATGTAGTCTTTCTCTTCTAAGAGGGTCGAGTACAATTAAATTTGTCTTGGCTGATAGCACCTACGGTCATCGCATCATGAGGGATCTTTTCGCATATCAGGTTTATTACGGTTGGTTCAGTAATTCTTCTATTAAGCATGGAGATACTGGAGACAGCGCCACTCAGTTGGGACTGCGGACCACTTATTGAGCGATATGTTCACGAATGAAACTATATCAGTCCCGGTAATCCGTTTCTGGAGCATGTGACGCAAATCAAAAAACGGTTTCGTTTAAACGGTGGGATAATTTTTCCGTGTAATTTAAAAGGATGAGAAGAGAAACCCGTCTACAGTTGATCGGTTTGCTCTTTTCTTGGTTCGCAAGCTGTCATTACATATTCCTAGGTTTAACAAAAAATGAGGGCTTTTAAAACGAAAAAAACTACACAGTCAAACCTAAAGTGATATTGTCTTAAGACGCCTGAATTTATTGTCCCGTATTTAATTCACCTTTCCGATCGATGTTGACGTAATCGGAATTGGAAGGCTCAGTAGATTCTCGAGAGAATTCTGAGTAGATTGGGTTGAAACAGCGAACAGCATTGACGTACCATGTGCTTCAAAGTTAATGTCTGAAAGATATTGGTAGAAGCATCTGTCGTTTTCGACCAAGTAGCAGAGCATGACAGCTACTTATATTGCTGTTTAGCCACCCATGAGATATTGGTAGAAGCATCTGTCGTTTTCGAATAAGTGGCAGAGTATGACAGCTACTCATATTGCTGTTTAGCCACCCATGGCCAAAGGGTTAGGTGTTCAACTACTGGCCGGAATGTCGCGGATTCGAAACTCTCTGAGTTTCGTGAAGTGTGCACTGTTAACGACCCCCAATAAGAGAAAAACAGTTATATGGTGTTGCTAGGTTTTTCAGAATAGCTTGGCCTCACTGACGGGGCAAAGTCTCAGTTCCAAACCATCAAATTTTCCGTCGCGGATTCGAAACTCTGAGTTTCGTGAAGTGTGCAAGTTAACGATCCCCAATAAGAGAAAAACAGTTATACGGTGTTGTTCGGTTTTTCAGAATAGATTGGCCTCACTGACGTGGCAAAATCTCAGTTCCAAACCATTAAATTTTCTCATGCTGTTATCAGTACTTGCCACTGATTTTGTTAGGTTTGTAGCTTTACAGTCAAACGAATGGCCCATTTTTGCCTGTTTGATACCCTCTGCGCTGATGATAAATTTCCTTCATCCTATTTCCAACCTTCATTCTCTTGATACTGGTTGGCTCTTCGGGAAGGTTCATGACACTATGAGTTTCTAGCATTTTGTGGCCAGTTTCTTAACGGCAGTGTTCACTATCACGTAGCAAGAGGAAGGAAACAACACCATCAGAACCATCTTAATCCATGGAACATCTGCGGCCATTTCCAATAAAAGCGGAAATTGTGGCAATCACATAGAAATAAGACCGACAAAGCCCCTTGGAAAGGTCCCACTTGTTTACCTCTCAAGACGGACCACTTCCGAGAAAAAGATATCATTCGGTTGGTCTACCCATTTTGTCCTAACGTCTTTCCTCTCTATAAGTTCAGGCAATGTCAGTGTGGAGGCATGACCCTTGATCGCCCATGGACAATGAGTCTAATAAAGTCACTCATTCAAACGACAGAATACCCAGACAGAGGTCCGTTCTACCTATTATTATTAACATTTTAAAGCCTTTGGAAATCTGAATAGGCACTGACAATATAACATCATTTTTCATTCAGAATTTCCAGTGTTTTAAGTCAAACACAAAGCAAGCACAGTGAACCATATTCTAAGAAGCGAATCGCACGAATCTTCCGTGAACCTTTCGTGGCAATCCGGTCGGCACATTCTCGCCAAACTGGATTTCACATGGATTTTACCTTTCTGGAAAACAGTACCGTTGTAGTTAGACGATAACTGCACTTGAATGGCATACGACGGAAACACCGAACCCTGCATTGCTGCTAAATTGTCTGCAGCCTCACCAGATATCAGTTTGCTAAGAACCGTGGTGTGAATTTATTAAAGTTAGCCCAAATCGGCAGCGAAACGAGTGAAAAGGTTCCATACTGTCTACTGACAAACAGCACGTCAGTAAACCGCACAAGAACATGTTAACTGATGTAACCTGGTAAATGGGACCCATTAAATGAAAAGTGCAATTCGACAGTCATGCGTTGAATCTCACCTCCAGATGACCCATTACGACTTTCAACCGCATAAAATAACCCCAAAACTTCGACGCCTCTTTTTGAATTGTGCACAACAAAGTATTGCCACACCGAGTTGAATTCCAATTGCTTGTAAAACATTTTGAAGGAAAAGTTGACCCCGGCCGTCCCTTCCAAAGCTCACTCTTTCAAACTTTGTGAAGGGTAGAGCTTCACTCCTAAATCGGGGAAATTCCTCCTCACATAAAATTTGAACCCCTAGGTTTTGAAAAACTATTAGAATTCATCTGGTTATCAGTTAAGGTATTCTTCGAAATCAGCAATGGACGATCTTTTGAAACACCTGTGCAAAGATCGCTGAATACCTCCACATCCACTCTCACTTCCTCACAAATCTGTGAATGAAGAGAACGTAAAATATTCACAAACTTTTTGGTGGGTCCTCTTGCACAAGCTGTCTTTCGAAGACCAGACCGTTCAGTGAATCTGAACTCATTCTTAAAGTGAGAGGACACCGGGTTTTCTGAACGTCTATACACTTACTAACTTTAGACACTAGCCTGGATCTTGGTTGCGTTCTGATTTCCCACATGAGAAAGAGAGATTTTTAGGTTTCTCTGAAAGTGAAATTTGATTGTTCAAAATAGCTGTGGGTGTAACCTAATGAAATTAGTTAACTAAGAGATTGAACGACTGGGACTGTGAAACTGCAAACCAATTCCACAGCTTTGTATCCACGACACTACGTCTTGAAAAGTTTTCTTTCGATCCTCAAGCAATCCCTCCGGTCGGCCTGCACTGGAGGACTCTCAGTGGACGCATTTTTTCTCTCGCAGGATTGCTCACTTGTAAATCCCATACTTCACCAGATCACTACTTTTAGAGGGTCCATATAATTTCATCATATCTTCTTTCCGTAATCTTAACCTGTAGGGCAAGCAGCTCTTTCAGCTTCCTCAAACCGAAACCATCTCTCCAAAGCAACATATCACCGGACAATCTGAAGCACTCTCGGCACAGCAGAGACGTATTGAATTCAATCCCACCACAAGAACGGCGCTTCTATGGACCATCGCCACAGGTTTGACGCTCTTCCTTCTGAATGCACTGGTCTTCATCGGAATCTACTATCAAGCACACAGACTGCGTTCGGACCATGCAATTTTCGAAGATGTGCCAGCTATTACCACTCAAAACAAGACTCCATCAGGACAGCTGAAACGTGTATCGGAAACTCGATCGAGTAAAGTCAGTGATGTGACTGCATCCAATTCGGCTTGCGTTCCTCAAAGAAAAATCGGGAAACCAAAGCCCAACTATGTATTACAAGGTGGACGGAGCACAATCGGTGAGTAAGGTGTTCTTGATGTCGTACACTTGTGATATGATTTGTCATTGTGCAATATGACACAAAGAATTGAGGAACTGCAACAAACATAAATGCTTGTTCCTGTCGGTGTTCAGCCTGGCGAAGATTCATTAGAGGGGAGCAGGTTAACTGGCCAAATCACAGACACGTCTACTTACTGATTAGGGAGAGCGAATGCATTAATACAGGATTGAAAACATGCACCTCCACTGGTTTTATTTTTTCCAGAGATGGATTTAAAACTACTGAAAAACGTAAGGTTCTGCAGAGTGGTAAGGCATATTTCATAAAATGTAATTTTTCCAAACGGTGACATTTGAAATCACGACAAAAACTGGGTGGATTGCTTATACTAATCATGTTCTCGTAGGACAACAGGTTTTGGAATAGCAACACTACAGTAACCGATCGATGGTGGTCGTTTGGAGGATGCTACAGACTGATCGACAGTGGCAACCAATGCCTGTGTCTCTATGTTCTTGTCTCTTCTACGGGCCGTATACGCTTAAACAGATTTCATTTAAACAAACCAAACCACAGAAATCAAAACCTACTCAAGGTAAGCATAAAACTGGTGGTGGTGGTGTGCATTAGATTGAAACCGTCGGGTTCCACAATACAAGTGACATGGGAATCCTGAATGATTGTTGAAGCACAATACAGCGCACACACAGAACAAGATAAATAAAAATATTCTAAGTGGTATTTACTCTGCTTAACCGGCTTAGTTGTACCTCTTGCACAAATCTCCACTAATAATGCTACTTTGTGGCACAACATCGAGAATCGACCCTACGGACAATAACCGGAAGTTGTGCGAAACCCAACAGATACCGAAACCATTAGGATCTGGACAGTACCACGATGGCCGTGCCAAATATTTGTAAAACTGTGTTTACATTAGTCTTACTTTTCCCACACAAATGTTTGCCAATAACTTACAATAAACGAAGTTATTTTTCTGCCTTGACCGAGCACCTCTAAAAGACGTCTCCGTTAACACATGGTCGATCTCATCTAAAAACCCAGCGGATGACAACGTGATCCTCTGCAAACTTATTCATGGAAGTGGTGACGTAAGAATCAAACGAAAACTCACTTTCTAGGTGAGCTATATATGGCTGACCTGATTATGTTGGTTGATATTTCTTTTCTTTTCTAGTCAGAACACCATAACTTAATAAAAAACATCCTTTCTTATGTGGTTTCACGTGTGGAGATAATATTCCTCTGTTTTGCGAAAATTCCGACTTGTTTTAGCTCTGATTCTGAGTAGCGGCGAAGAACTGGGTGATTCACTACATGCTGTATGGATGCAAAATTCATTGAGTACCGAATGTGGTCCAACTCAGTCTGCATGCTTGCAGAGCAATCTGTAGACGTACGGTTGCCGATGGTTGATGCAGTAGCCGCGGGAAGTTATCGCTGTCGATAATGGTGGTACAAAAGTGACATTAGATTCTCTGTCCAGGACAGAACAGGCTTTCTTAGACGGATCATTACTGTGAATGGAAGTTTATTGTGTGATCATCAGTGTTTGACGGTTAATATCTCCGAAGCGCCTCCAGGGTATGGTGCGTCGGATGCGTGATGCTGATTAAAAGACCTCGAACAGTTTTCAAGTGAAACAAATCGAATACGGTCTGTAAACTATCAAATAGTAGGCTACATTGGCTAGCCTACGGAATTCAATTGCTGGGGCAGCGTCTTCAGAGCAGCATCATTGTCACTGATGGCTATAACGGATGAAGGAGAACCAAAGAAAACCGACGCGGAAATTGAAGAATGAACCACCTAGCCATGAATCTTGGTCATATTGGGAGCTGTTGGTTCGAAGGGAGGAGACCACCGGTGGTGAATATATGTAGTAATCAGCAAAGTAGTCGACCGCGCTGGTTTATTGGAGCTACCTTTCTGCAGTTGCATCAGTTCTCTTTCTCATTCTAACCAAACAATTCTATGTTTTCCTAGAGGACAAAAACAAACCCTATGTTGTCCAAATTTAGCAGAAACTCGAATTACATCGATATTTTTGTCTAATTCGGCAAATGATAATTCAGACTGCTTGGAGCACCATGGACGATTTGAATTGAACTTCATCATATGGGTCCACATGGCAACTGGTTCTGAAAACCTTCACTTCCCATCTCTCTCTCGACTAATGCATTCGACTTGCTGTCGAAATTCAGACAAACCCTCCCCCACGTAGTTCCCATCCACTTATCGTCTATTACGGCTTTCCGTCAGCCACCGCCAAGCATTCAATCTTCTCTCCTCATCAGAAAAGAAATCACTCCCGGGAAAACCATGCACTCCATTCGCCCGTGATGATTTCTTGTACCTTCTGAAGTTCAGGTTCACTTCATTTGCCTAATCGTTTTTATTGTTCTTGAGAAGTTTTTCATGTGTTGCATCGTTTAGCCCCTAAATCTGTGTAAGTACATCGACTTTGTTGGACGTGTTTCATGAACCGACAACTTAGTAAGTCATGATATCGGAATAACGGTCTTACCAATATTGAACTTAAAACGAATAGGTCATATGCGATAAGTCAATATCACTATACGTATCTATCAAACGTTTCTCGCTAATCGTGATGCCGACCTCGGTCAATGACTCAGTAGTTAAAATAATACCCTCTCACCGGACAACGTGAACTTTTGAACTAGGGTCTTCCAAGCACTAGACTGTCTCGTATGGACTGCAGTCGTTCGTTACAAATAAGTCACTGTGGAATTGCTCCTCATTCCATCTAAACGTAATATTTACAGTACGTAAGTTCTGTTAGTTTTGAGGGGCGGTCGAGTGGTATCATCAAATATCTCAGACATTCCACCTCATTGTCAGTCGAAGAGAAGCTTTACTTGCAACCAGTTTATACTGTCCTAGAAGACTTACTGGACTTAGGACACGGCAACACGGGGACTCGAGTTTTACCCATAAACGAGCTCATCAAGCTCATCCTTAGTAGTGGAGGGATTCTAGCCTCCTACATCTGACAGTCAAAGTTAGATTGTGGCCGCTTCTTCACCGGCGCATGCTGCATGCACTTGAATGTTTACCTCCAGACTGTTTCCATTATTCTGCTAACCTACAAAAATCGCAGCAACCAGATAAATGACGTTAAGCTGCGAACACTAAATAAGGGACAGTATCCTTCTCGTAAGTTTGCTGAAAATTCATCGACAGCCCACGACCGGTTTCGTCATTCTTAGGGCTAACTGATCGGGTAGGCCCAGTCTCCAAGCTTCCGTCAACCTTGTGTTCTGCTTGAACCCAAATTGGACAGATTTTGACAAAAGCGGTCATTGGCATATCAGTTTGTTTTTAATGAGAGACTCGTTTATGACATGAGTCTCCCACCTACTTTAGGAGCCCTAAGAATGGTGAAACCGGTCGTGGGTCATCGGTGAACTTTCGGTAATCTTGTGAGTAGTTTCCTTTGTGGAAATATACTGCAATATCTGGGATATCGTAACGAGTAAAACGTGAGGCGGCGTAGGTGCAAAACATTCGGCTGAAGAATATCATAAACGAGATATTCCGTTAAGTCTCTCGTGAAAGCCAAACTGATATACAAATGGGTGCATTTGTCGAAATGTGTCCAACTTCGGTTCAAGTAGAACATATGGGTAACTGGCATAAGCAGGGAGAATAAAATGTTGAATGACTTCCGCGTCAACGGGTAATACGGATAGTGTTTGCACCAGCTGAAACGAGCCGTCCATCTGGATAGCTTTTGGGTAATTCCGTCACCTAATTATCCGGTGTGCGTGCAGGTCAAAAAAGATCGTGCTGAAAAAATGGGTCGTTGGATCTCGTTGGATTCGTATTAGGACCTAGAAGGGCTTAAACACATCAACTACTTGAATTGAAGCACACCGTCCCAGTGATATCAAAAGGTGGCACCAAACCAAATTAAGGAATGAGCAACATCCAACAGTCAACCAACTTACTGTCAGCATCGCCGAATACGATAAGTGGACTCTTGCCTCCTAACTCAAGGGTGAAACGTTTCAAGCCGTGTTCGTACGCGTTCCGCACCACCGATCTTCCAACTTCGGTCGATCCCGTGAAAGCGATTTTGTCTACATCCGGGTGAGCCACGAGAGCTGCACCTGCGGTCTCACCAAACCTGCACCGATTTTAAGATTATGAAAATTGTCAAACGTGGAACGCACGCACGAGGTTGAGACAGAAACGAAACGGGTGAAATCAGAGGTCAAGAGCTCCCACTGGTAGTCCACAACTAGCAACTCATGGGTAGGCACCAAAAAGCTCGACAGTTGTTGATGTCCTGGAATGGGTTGAGCTGGGCGTCAAGGCGGCAGAACGTTGATGGCAGACTCCCATCCACGTCTGATAGCTCGGTCATATCCCAAGTAAAAATCATTTTCTTTAGACGTTTTCCCCTTGTATTGCTTCTTAACCGCCTACAATCCTTTTCTGTCAGTAACCAGAACAGTGAATTTTATAGCAAGCTATAAAACACGGTTTATTACGCCAATAAAACCATCTTTTCGGTCATGGGTCTTGGTAATGACGAGACAAATGAAAATGCCTGTACCTACCAAACGTCGTGTTTTCAGTGTGTCACCCAAATTTCTAAGTGGAAAAGCTGTTTTGAATTTGTGTTAACTCCAAGTAACGCCAAACATTTTTCCACTCATCACCCGTTGTTGTCCGATGCCTCTGTAAACTCGAAATCTGAATTTGGCATCACAAACCTGCCAGTCAGTCAGTGACACAGCGGAGACAGTAAGCTCCCTTGACTAGAGCTCTTCCGCACACATATTGGGATCCTGGTGGACTGGCTCAACATACAGCAAGCAATGTCCATCGGTCTTTTGAGCCTTCAGTTGGGCTAGATTGTTCGTGAGACTCCTTATACACGATCTCGTCCGATGAAGCGTTCACTTAGTTAACCAATTTCATTGGTAGTGACAGAGATGTTCAAACAGTCCCCTTGAATCACGGGGCTTCAGCCGACTCTCATGTATGGGAGTCCTAGCTAGAATTTGGCTCACCTGTTCACATTCTAGTTAAAAACTGAACTCTGATTACGGTTTTGAGTAATCGCCTCGTAAACCTTTTTATTCTACGGTTCAGTTATGTGTAGTGACACTCTCGTTTGTGACTACCAACAATGTATATTGGTGAGGGTCCACTTTTGCCCAACTGCCCGATCTGTAAACCCTCTACATATGTTGAGCACCTTCATGGGAAATATCTCACCGCGATAGACAACCTTTGAAATGTTTTTGCAAGTGAGTACATGGCTAGTCTGCTTATGACAATAACTTCCGTAGAGTTAGGCGAGTTGTCCACAGGTGAGCAAAGTTGTAGTGAGATACACGGACTGAACACTTCAATATTTTAATGTCTTTTCTAGAACACGAGCCAGTAAACTGTGAGGACCAAGGCGCGTCGAGTACCCCACTCATTCCCCTACCTTCTCAACCACCAAGGCCATCAGATGGGGGACCAACGGTTACCATCAGTCCTGTTCCGCAACCACAAGGATTTCAACATATAGCGGATAACGCAGAATTCAGATGGCAATCAAGCAAACCCACGGTCGACCTCAACACTCTCCGTCGTATGCAACTGCCGTTTCCGGCCAATCGAAGTCGCACGCTTGTGAACTCGAACGAGGGTGCAGCCCCGCAAGTCTATTTCGGACCATATTGCGCATACTGACGTCTGATACGTAGCCAGCAACATTGAGGGCGTCTGGATCTATTAGTTTGCTAGCCCTACGCTGAAATATCAGATTTCCAACTGAACGACTCATGTCCCAGTGTTTACTCTATTGTAACCGGACACAGTTTCACGTAATGAAATGGTCCTTCAAGTTTTAAACGAAGCACTATGTACATGACATGGTTAAGCCATGACACTATATTGAACTTATGAAATAAACCAACCTTTGCTAAATACATGTACGCAACACAGACTGCCCTTCTTATCAACTGTTCTGCGGTCCAAAATAGAATGTCCCGAGCCGACAGTTTAAGGTTAAATTACTACGGTTAAGCAAAACTAAACACATTTTAGCTCTTTGACGAACAGTAAACGGACACTGAGTTGAGTCCATTTACGCCCGCTATTAGGTTGTGTAGAATTGTTCGTTGGTGCAAACGTCTTCCATGGAACACTTGACAAAGGTGAAAAAAATTGGCCGAATCACCTACTGATTAATCGACCGACCAGAAAGACTGACATACTAGAAACAGGTGATGAATGGCCTTTTGTTTTCCGTGCAGTACAGCATTTATAACGTCGATTGCACCACCATAGGCGCTCAGTTATCAATGGAAACCACGAAATACTTTTCTATGCGGAAATCGGTCACTGTATAAACAAAAATCACTTGCTGACTTTCAAAACGGCTGACCAACCCCAACCTCCTGATGCTTCTTATGTTGAGGTGATATCCTTCGCTGTCGGATGACCGTCAAAAGGTTCATTCTCTAGCAGTCCTTTTGCGACATTGACGGGAACTTCTTGAACCGATTAGGCTCGATTTCTAGTTTAACTAAACCGACACGTGCGGTAGTGCCATTCGAGGCATGCCACACATTTGTAACTATGGACGGATAATAGAATACAGTACAGTAACTCACAGCAACTGTGTTCTCAATATATAAACCTGTCTGTTGTATTGAATAAAATTTCTTTTTCACGCTTCCTATTCTAGGCAGGTGGGGGAACATTAAGTTACTCATTCATAACGAAATAGATTTCAGAGAATGGCGACCCTTAAAACTTGTTGCAACAGGATAATATTCGATCGAGCTTCCGCTGACTTCCTCAACGTCTATAAAAACTACCAGCTCGTAGATTCAAGACACTTGTGTTGGCGTCGGACTGTTTTGAGGGGATACACACCTGCTGCTCCCAAAAAGGTAATTTGCTCACATTCCCACTTTTCGTGTCAGAACGGAACTACACGACATTTATTGGTTACTTTCCATGGAACGGAGAACGGACAAAACTGGCTTAAGGCACAAAGTTGTGATGGTCCTCCATCGGTTGGCACACTGAAGCCCATTTGAAATCTGATACTGTTATTAGATTGAATCCTAGACCCTGGGAAACAGTCTTACGTGCACAGATGACGAAGAAAACCAATCTAAGTTCCGATCATTATCAGCCACCATTGGGAGCAATACACCGGGAATACATACTGGGGCTTAAATGCTACAAGTTAACTTCACAACTGGTCCAGAAGCCTGAACCGTTCGAGCCATACATCTGAACTTTAACCACAATGTCCGAATTGATTTGGATGAAGTAATGTTGAAACAAACGAAAAGACGTTCATTTGGGAGTTAAGAATTCATTTTTATACTTTCTCCGTCCGTTTGGTTGAAATTGGGCAGGCGTTGGGAAGAGGCAATCATATGCCACCCTTAAGGGTCTTTTTCACCAAGGAAACCGAGTGACAATGCTTTGAGTTAATTTAGTTTACTAGCCATAAACCATGTACCAAGAGTATGTTACTTTCGGTCATCGGTAAATGGGAGAATGATAGATATAGTAGAGCACTGGAGGCGATGGTATAATCCGTCAGTTCGTACTGCGTCTGAATGAACCGGATATTGAAAGGGATAGCCTTGATACAGCAGCGTCGCATAAATTGCACTGTCGCAGTGTATACTCTGCCTTTGACAGATAAACTGACGTTAAACCGGTGCCATAGGTGTCGAAGTCTGGTAAAAGCTATCCTGGCCTTTCCTATACGAGATGCAATCTCTTCTCCAGCCACTCCACCGGAACGCATACTAAAGCTTATCTGCCACACCATTTGGCTCCGTTCCACGCCTGAGGTTCGAATTAGATCCTACCAACTCTTCCAACTTTAAGATTTTAAAAGGTTAGGAATAATCATTTGATTACTTACAAGCAGTTGAGTTTTCCGATCGACTCGATTCATTGGCTGAACCGAAAAATCATCAACACTTTTCGCCTGGAGTGGCTACCAACGACAGTGCCGATAATCTAAACTGCTAATAGCTATTAGAGAGACATGTCTCAACAGACGATCCAACCTTCAAACACTGTGGAAATCCTTGGGGCATTTTACATTCTGCAAACGTAAAACGCACACCAAACCGTGCAGCTGGGTTTCAAGCCCCACGTCAATAACAGCTGAAGAAAAATGGTGCGAGTGAGTGACCTTGTCCTGCACATCTGAATATCGTGAACTCAGGCGAAAATTTGCTGTATACCAGTACGCGTCCACAGGAGTTGCCATCAATGCCCGCATAAGGGATGGAGATTTAAAAGGGACACTTGCGATCACAAGGCACGATCACGGTCTCCGACAATCCATAGAGTTAAGGAAACCTTCGTTGGACGTCTTAAAGAGTGATGCCGTCCGAAAACCTGTCCCAAACTACGGGTACGGTCGCCACTGTTTGCCAGGGTTTCACCAGTCCGGGCAGAGTGCCTTGCCGTGTTGGAGGGATGATATCGCGCAGGAATTCTGTTGAGGACAGTCTGCTACTAATGTTCCATTCAGGTCGGTTGAATTCTTCCAGAGGCTATGTTGTAGGAAGCCAGTTCCCTAAAGTGCTAAGCCCAGCGCTCAAGAAGGCAGCTCTGCGAATTGATTAGCGTTCCATCTTTCTCATATAGTTTCGCTGAGACCTGTCTTCTTTTATTCGGTTGATCGAAGCAGCTCAAACAGCGCGGCTGCTTCCTGCAGTTGAAGTCTCCTCCATCTCCTCGGCCTTCGCAATCAACTAGCGTTCTGTAATCCATCAAACTCTTGATTATCCGGCATTTGATAGATCTTCGTGAGCCACTGTACTACTTACTGGGATGGCTTTTACTAGCAGCACTAATGTCTGGTCTTGAGGCTATCCAGTATTCCTCTCATCGGGTGGGATAACCTGGATGCAGTTCGTGGCTTTTTCCAGTCGACTTCATTCAATCACTAACCAATCTTCGTCATCAGCATAACTGTGTCTTCAACAGTTTTCCGGCCAAATCGGCTAGCTATTTTCAAGCTACTGAAATTCGCCGAAGTTGATGAACAGAGTGGCACTGTTTCGGTACGTCTAGTGCTGACGGAAAGCGATATGATAACTGTGCTCGAGTACTGGTATGGTCGGAATGAGGCTGCGTACCCCACACGGAAATGGAATCTTCAGTTGATGCTCTCCATAGTTAAATGATAGCGGAGTGGATCAGTGGTTAGAGTGCTAATTTACTGACCGGAAGGTCGTGGTTCGAACCCGAGCTCTACCTCACGACTTCTATCTAAACTTGGGTAACCTGGCCGTATCCCAGCCCTCGTGCCTCCCTTTGGTGGCATGGCAGTTAGGCACCGATAGGGTGCTACAGCTGAACGATCTTTTTACATAATCCAACTGAGTGGATGACTGACTTGTGGTTTGTGGCCCCAAAGTAACGCGATGTGAGCGCTTGTGCTGAAAGTTTGCACTAGCCCGGAACGGACGACGTTAAGTACGCAACCGAAGTCGCTCCCCAAAGAACACTAAAGGCTGCCACGTGGAGATTAATAAAATGTTGCTGGGCGATGGTTTTCACATGAAACAATGTACAGGGGACTGGCAGATGGGTTGATCGCAGTGCGTCGTTCGATGGAAACGGAAGGAGTAGGGGGTGGGTTGGTTAACGAAGAGCTGCAAGGGTGAATGACACTTCCCGCTTGCCAAGACCAAAGAAATGGGTTTGGTTGAAGTACCCCACCCTAAGTATTTGACTCAAAATTCTGTCCCACAAGGCATTATGGGCATGTAGGATTTTGTTCGAACACCTTTGCTCTAGAATCTAACTAAAAAAAAGCTGAACCACAAGATGGAGGTTGATAGGGTTTCCTTGAGGGACCCTTCTCGGGACCAAGGACTCAATAGTTTAATCCATTTGGCCTGTTCCGAGGGCGCCGGTAATAAGGCATTAATGTTCCACCCCCTAATGCGCCTGAGCACACCAATTGCCTTCTTAGCAGCACCAGACTAGTTGGTTCTAAATGTATTTCGACCGTATTGGGTAGTATGCCGCCGGTCACGGTCAACAACTGGGCGGTGAAAGCATGCGGTTTTTAGGGCCAGCATTCTCTAACGCGTCCTTCCGCGAGGGAAGACAGCATCGCTGCTTCCGCAATTATGGATATCTAATCGATTGAAGGAAACGTCTTACTGCCTCCACACTCCTGTCGCAAAGACAGTATAATTTTGCTTCCGGACCACCTCACAATGGAATTTCTCGCAGTACGGTGACTTGCTGTTCTTTGCCAGGCTGCCTCCCGTTGGCCTTTTTGAAGAACTGAGTTCCGACCAGTGTAGCCCGCAGGCTTATTGGAGCACGGAGGCCCCACCACGACGGCAAGTTGACAGCTTTTAGTCGAATGTGAACTGAAACTCCTCGCAGGAAGTGATACCCCAGGGAATATTGTCTTCGGATTAAGACGAGAACTGGTTCCTACAATTGCAACAAGCCATCATTCGATCGTGGTCTCAAAGCATTCCGGATAGAACTACCACCAAACTATTAGGGTTGCACTCCCTCCTTCGTTCCTTATCCTTATCGTTAAAAAGTAGGCCAAGACACACATGGTGTGTCGAATTTTGTAAGACAATTAACAGTAAGCTAAAATCGCCTGCTACCTAACTTGAAGTATCGTTGAAGTAAAATTCTGAACGAACTGTCATATAGCCAGACTTACGGCACATGAGTGTCTAACGTCAAACGCAATAAAGTATTTTGTGATGAGATGTAAGACATCTGTGAGGTCACGTCCGAGGTAATATTTATCATCAGTGAAAGTCTTCCAACATGATCTTTTACTGCGCAAAAGTTTGGTAGTCCTTTGGAAATAACAAGTTCCCGAGAAGAGTTCAGCAGTCCATCCTATTTCAGACACAGGGAAATACGCATGAGTATGGAAGGGTAACCGATCGCATCCTTCTACAACTTGCCTGAAGGATCCAGTTAATTTAGAAGCCATTAGGCTAGTAGCGGAAGTTCTGGCTGAAGCGATTTCCTTGACTGACGTAAGTATGGGTGCTGGAAGCATCCCGGATAATATTATAAGCTTACTGTAGACGTTTGCTAGAAAGGCACTGGGTTGAATGCAAGTTGGTGTGTCTCGTGTTTGAAGGGCACAAGTTAACTAACTGTAGCCATGAGGCCAATCGTAAATAAATTCTGTCTAGCGGTACACGGATCAGGGTGATACAAAATAGTGCGTATTAAAAAGGTGATAGGAGCAAATATATGACAGTATCCCGAATGCGAATATCAAGAACAGTGGATAGAAAAGTGAACAGCCAGGGAGTAGGGCAGAAAGCTGGTTCGAATGTCCGGCGACGGGCGTGTGATCAGGAGCAGTCATTAAACTAGATCGGTAGTTCTGTAAAGAAACTGGCGGGCATTCGATCTGGGCGGCAAGCATACAGGATTTATCGATTCCAGTTTGTCTTCGATCACGCGCCAGTTGACCAGCACGCTGTACCACTTGGACAACCTCCGCACCTGTATAACCGTTCAGATCGTGCTCCGCGAATCTTTTAATCCAATCGGTTTCAAGCAAGTTTTTGTCCAGTAGAGCACGCTTGGTTAGCTCTAATCTAACGATGGCGGCTCGCGCAGTGGGGTCTGGTGGGGGGATTTCAAGTACAAGGTCGAAGCGACCTGCTCGACTTAGAGCCTGAAATTCAAAGAAAGTAAACGTTTTCAGTTAACTGCGACAGAAGCAGCCTCTGCGGTTCACAATTTGGACGCACGCTAGACGCTTTTCCAATTGATTAGACGAACAGAATTATCGGGATCTGACGATTACAGTGAGTGAGTTACGTTCTCTACTGAGTTTACAAATGACCAGTTATTGTTTCCATCAGCCTTATGAATAACGTAGAGTCCACAGGATATAACACATTCAAGCTCGATCACTTGTCAAATCGATGGCCCCTATGTAGTTGGACTACGCGTGAAAAAGGACCTAACTTGACCCTGATGGGGTTGTAAGTTAGCTTTTGCGGGCGGCTTTACTCAATCACAGTCGGTGCCACAGTGAACAGCTGTTTCCTCTTGTGATTACAAAGAGGCCCACCATTTTCGCTTAACCGAAAATGGAAATGATAATGTATATATCTACATGAACCGCGAATGCCCCAGTAGGAAAATTTACGGAGTAGTGGGATTTTTTGTAATTATTGGGATTTTGAGGCTCTAAATTCGAATTTTATCCTGCAAGTAGGGGCAAACCCGATAAGCACTATTTGGTCGTTTGGTGCTGCGGGTCAAGCCTGAAAAATCCCCGGAAGAAGTTCGAATACTACCATTCAGTTATGGGTGTAACGGTATGTACTACTGATGAAGCATGCAAGTAGTCTGTGGTTTGATGTCCAAGGTCCGCCCCCGCATTCGATTGAAGGTGAAGGTTACTAAGGAAATTATTGAATCGCTTTCCAGTGTTCGCTTACTATTGCTTGCTATTCAACGAGCGTCCAGGAAAGTTCAAGAGGACGCCTGAGAATGTTCACTTTTCAAAAACTCTGTGCAGATGAGATGTTTACTTTCGTGTCTAATATGGCTTGTAACCACTTAGTTCCTGTTTGTTAATAAGCACGTTCGCAGAGAAGCGCATTCCCCCTTTCACGGTTAGCTAACCAGTAGTGTGGTAATCCGGCATCCACCGCCTTGTCGGAAAGCCGTGCAACGTAGGAGATGTTCTTCTCGGTGTACAATTAAACGGAAGTGAGGATATTTGCAAGAGGACATGTCGAGCAAGTAGACACTTGAGCAAAATACAGGGGCTATTTAAACCTTCCACTGTTCGCTAATCTCGGATAGCCGGCAAATCTATTGAGAGCACAGTATCGATATGGTACTTGAAAACTCACAGAATCCAATTTGTCCATACGGTTTGTAGCTCCGATAAGAATAACCTGTCCGGATTGGCCCTCTACTCCATCCATGGCGGTCAACACTTCGCCAAGAACACGTTCACTGGCCCCGGACTCACTGCAAAGAGACGGAGGGTAGCTTACCGAAGGAGGTTCGAAACGGGACTCGTTTTCTAAGGGTAAACGACGGAAAAATATTTCCAAAGGCCGGTGTTAAGTTTACTGCTTGAAAAAATCCGTCGGAGAACCGAATAACGATATCGGATTGATCGAGACTGAATGAGAACACTTTTTAGACCACTGAGAATACTAGCTCGGTGCTCAATGAAAGGGAATTATCATCTAATATTCCTACGATCATGCTCTCTTGCTCCCTAAATGACCTATTCCATTGTAACACACCTGTTGAGAATTGGAAATCTGAGTGAATTTGCAAATCACCTCCTTGCGCACAAGAACAGCTTATGACCCATATGCATGCACCTTCCGGCGATATTCTAGCTGCCTCGCACAACTGGAGGCTCCAAACTATGGTTAAAAACTAAACATTGGAAATACCACAGCGTCAAGAACGGACGGTCCTTCCACACCAAAGATACATTGATCCAGAAATTTTCTTGGAAATAAGAAATTCATGACGAATTGTACGGTGCAGCCCTGAATAGCAATCAGTCACGTTACAAAGCAAACCGATACGAGAGAGGCATTTTATTACAATCATTAAGGATGTCTCCACCGTAATTGAACAGGGAGCTTCAGTGTCACCTAAGAAGATGAGAACTCAGCTAATAGTCCACCCCACGTTTCTATTTAGAAATCTCAAGACCGGAGTGTGCAATTATAAAAGAGTTTAGAATCTAAACATGAAATGCATGTGGGTGGCGGACAAGATGTCGACGATGTTTCACACGGAGGGCAGAGAGGGCAGTTCGTTCAATCCAGAAAAACCTGCTCCAATAGTCAACGCTGCCTATATCATGACAGAACTAAAGGCGAGCAAATTATAGCAAATCACTAACATCCAAATAACGCCTGACTGACATCACCAGTAAGCGCACTGACGTCTCCACAGTTGGTGACGAAACGTCTGCAAGCAGTCTGCAAAGCACGGCAAAAAAGATCAACAGCCACCTGCTTGACTGGTATCTCAACGTTTGGCATTATGATATCCCTCAAGTGAATTCGCTGCTCAAAGAGCACCTCATATTTGGGGTAAGACAAAATTTACATCGGTTAAAACAAGGAAATCCCCTACTTCATATGCGCTATGTGCACAAGTGTGGTCCGTGGTCACATGGCGTTGTGGTAAACAGGGAAAAGTGTCAACCAAATTGAAGCACCGCCGATCCTGCTAAATCCAGTTAATGAGTCCCAATCAAAATGTAACGATCAGTGGATTGCTTTTAAGAACAAACTAATTTCTGCCTCGGTTGGTAAAAACCTCAAAACTAAGTCTCATTGATCTGGTGCTTATCAGGCCCTGCATAATATTCGTGTACTATTAGAAAAATCCACTTGACTACAGGTTGTAGGTGGCGAGTGAGGCAAATAAAACAGTAGACAACTGGGACGATAGAACTGTGCGTATAATCACGGCCATTCGTCGTCAACTGACAGGCTTTTCAGCCCATAAAAAACACTGCAGTCACCACACTCACGTAATCCAGAAGGCCACTTTCACGCAACTAAGAAGGATACTGAACACAAGAGTGCATGCTTACAGCAATGTACTTCTGAAATGCGGTTCTTGGGGTTGACTAAACATACATAGAGAGTCTACACACGTGAACAACAACGGTCATCGAAATACTGTTAATGTAACCAACAACCGTTCAGCTGTAACACCCTTCCGGTGCCTAGCTGCCATGCTACCCGAAGGAACCACGAGGGCTGGGATACTTCCAGGTTGCCCAAACCTAGACAGGGCAAGTCGAGAGGCAGAGGTCGGGTTCGAACCATGGACCTTTGGGTCAGTAAATTCGCGTTCCAACCACCTGAGCCATCCCGCAACTTTTGGTCTTTCTCATTTCCTACTATACCTGGTATAATTGGGGGTACCGAATCCCTCCAGTCAGGAAACGCGCAGATCTCTGCTCATCTTTTTGTCGATAATTTCTTCCTCCCCACGGTTCTGATTCACCTTTGCAGATTAGTGCAACAATGGATGTTCCCCGTTTCCTGTGAGAACTGAACACCTCGAAACTATCTCACTCAGACGGTATCTGTGACGGTAACTGCGCATCGGAACATGCCCCCTAAAGTTTTTTAGTCTATCGATATCTACTGGCGTTTCCTTCCAAGATGGAGAAAAAATCTCATTCCTATTACTAGACGTAGCTCCACCAATGACCTCAACAACTATCGGCTATCTTTCTTACCTACAGTTCACTCAAAGTTCTTACATCAAATCTGACGAAGCAACTGCTCCGCGATCTTGAAGATGACGTTGCCCTGAGCGAGTAGTAGCATGGGTTCAGGCACCAGGGTTACACGGCGATATGTTGGCTCATCGCACGTTTGGTCTACCCCACTGAACTCACCTAGTGAAAAAACATGTCTGCCCTAGACACACCGAAGGCATCTAAACCGTCTTGCTGAGCTTCACATGTACGAACTGAATCTGGACTTGATCATTTAGATCGGAAGGTTTCTGCACAGCCGTTCAATGCGAACAGGAATGCAGCAACTCTGGAGTTCCCGAGGATCTGTTCCTTCTTTTTATTGTGAGAAAAAAAACATCTATCACCCGTCACCTCTTTGAATCCATGACCTCTCAGAGTAAATCCTGTGCTTCTCTGCGTCATACTGCCCCCAGCGCTCCGTAATAACTGAGCCCAAGTCATTATTGCTCTGAACACAACCTCCCCAGATCCTTCTAAGTATTACAGGGCTATTAAAGGTCTTACTATCAATTACCTTTCCTCGTCGTTCACCCTCATTGGTCTATCGCTTATTGATAAATTACCCTGGCTCTTACAAGCCAGTGCTTGCAGTGCAATCACCTATGAAGGTTGGTTATCTCTTTTTGGGTACACAAATGTTTTACTCCTGCCCAAACTATCCGAATTTATTCATTCCAAATTCACCCTAGAGTACCTCCGTGGGGTTTGCGGTGCTATCCTTTCTTCCTACTCGTCCACACTTCATTCCATTCAGAGTACACTTCATCGGCACCGTTTTACTTAATGATAATCTACAACCAAGAGGACCTAGTGTTTGCTGCTTCATTGTACCGTTATTATCATGGAAGGTGTTCATCAGAGCTCGTTCGTCTTGTCTCTCTTCCCATGCCCTACAATCGGGCAGTATGCTTTGCTCACCCAGACATCTACTACTTGTCTGATCACTTCTCCCCTTCTTTTTTTCCGGGATCTTTCCGCCTATGGAACTGTTTGCCATTCTCCGCCTTCCCTAACTCGGCTATTCAAATGTTAACGTCCATCTCAATTCACATTGAAGTCTGTGTTATTTCAAGCACAATTTGAGTTACTTTTCATTCTCCCTCATGAAAAACCTCTGAACGCAAGTTCTTCCTCCGTACTTCATAGCTGCGTAATAAAACACAAGTCCTCAGACGCTTAAGCGAATCTTTGGCATAATTAATGCAAGGACTGAGTCGTTCAGGTGATATCTTTTTGGGCAGGGGGTTCTTGACCCTATAAAAAACTTCTCCCCTAAAAAGAATGAAGAGGAACTACTCCAAAGGGAAGTAAAAAGCTACCCGTACAGGCGCAGTAAAAAACTGTAAAATCATTATTGTACATGATAACGAAATAACAGAAAAACTAGATGAGAAAAATACCTTGAGCTACGCGAAGGCAGAAGTAAATCAATTTCATCAATGAATAGGATGGCAGGAGCAGAGGCACGAGCTTGAACCAAAATGCGCCGCATATTGCGCTCACTATCACCCACATATCGGCCAAATATGCGTGATGCTTGGATAGCGATTAGAGGAAGCTGACACTCAGTCGCCAGAGCTCGAACGAACATAGTTTTCGAGCATCCTATAAAATAATGGAGAGAGAACAAGACTTCAATTGAACAACATACTTGAAAACACGGCCAACCGCACAATTATAATACACGTGGGAACAAGAATCGATATCCTCGGCACATACTGGAGCACCAACAGGCTTAGGTGAACACCAGTAACCACCTGAGTAGTTGGTGACCAAAAGAACATGTAAGATAAGCGTATTTCTAGAATCTGGTTTCTGTAAATTTCGAACACAATTGCCCGTGTGCTTGCGGTATGCCAAAACAATCACGTAAATGCTGGTCTTATCTATCATCAAACTAATAAGCTGTCGTCCTAGAGCAGTCAAGCTGCATCTATTGCTGACCGGCAAGAACTCTAGGCGGGTGGGTGCCCAACCCGACGACATATTCAGCTCATGCGTACAACTCCATGGTAGATGTTTCATTACCTTGTAAAAAAAGGAAGACCAAGTCTGAAAAGACCAAGCTTGTTCAGTGATTTTACGATTGCGAGGCTAAGTTATTGAATCATGAGCAACGTTGAAATCCACAAAGGAGCTCGTCATACTTCTTCGATTAACGTCATGAACTTATTCAAAGAAATGTTCTCCCGCAAACCAAATCATAATTGATGAGCAGAGGGAGTAGGTTGAAGGTCCTTAGATTATACATACTGAAGGTTTTGAAAGCTGTCGAACGCCTAAAAATGATTATCAACTCAGCGTGTGAGCTCAATAAACATAAGCTTACCAGGGGGACCATGAAACAGTATGCCCCGTGGAACGCGCAATCCTAAAGCGGCGTCTGTTCGTGCCTCAATTCCATCCGGTTTCGCGGCATTCGACAATCGATTTTGTACAATACTGCGCAGTAAATCTTTCAACCGGTCGTATCCACCTATATCTTTCCAATGCAGGGGGTCAAAATGGCTCGTGAATTGTGATATATTTATCTGAAGATAGGAACGGGACTCAACGGCGAGTACAGCACACAAGTCTTCGAGGGTCCCCACAACGAGCGAAGAATCGCCAGCACTTGCCACCTGCGAGGCATTCCGGCAACATTTGGACAAGAAGGAGGCGAAGCCGACCTGCACGAGACGGTTCAAGTCCCTAAAAGTGACGTGAATTGTTTGATAAAAATTTCGTAAAATGAACATGACAGACTGATAACGCAGATATTTTGGCTGTTACCAAAAAGCAGAGTGATGTTTCTTGACACGAATCCACTTCAAGCACATATGAGGGGCGCAAAATCATTCAAAATACGATCGTATTTAATAAAAAGCAGACTACCATCTTGTTTGGATGACTAGCACATGACAGTAGTAATCCAAAGTGCATACTGGTGTGGTGGATTAGGAAAGAAACCACCAGAACTACTGCTCGCATTTACGCTCACAACATTCACAAACCAATCTGAGTGAAGATGGCTGGATTCAAATGGTTGCAATGCAATGTTGTCAGCCGTTTCGGACCTTGCCCAAAAAGACAGTGCATTCATCCGAGTACCTCTAGTGATGAACCGGTAGGTCACAGAAAAAGTGGTGAACAACTACGCTGGACATCGAGCCCGAGAAAACTCAGCAGTTAAGGCGCAAAAGTAGTGACCAGTGACCAGTGACCAAACACCACTCCAGCATTTCGACTGCTCCTGCCTAGGCTAGGGTAACCTAGAAGTATATCATCTTTCGTGCTTTTCAGTGTCATATCAGATAGGCACCGAAAGGGTGTTACAGCTGAACGACTATTATTATTATTAGTGTTATTAAGCTGAACATCACCTCTAAAACACAGAATATAAAACAGAGCAATAAACGCCGTGGGATTCGTACATCTGTGGCTTATTAATCAGCCGTACACAATTACATAGGTCCTAAAAATGTGTTCGTTTGGTCAGTTGAAGGGGACGGGTGATAAAAAACGACAAAAACATAAACCCACGATTATCTCACAGGTAAGACAATCATTTGGGTGCGTGCCTTTCGGATATCTGTGACTGTGCACATTTAACTAACGTTGCTTCAGCTATAGCTAAGCGTGATCAGTCCACACAACTTTGGGATGCACGGCAATAATAAGGTAACCCTCTAGAAAAGGTAGTCGCACAAAATCTCGCGCCTCTCATATCAGCCACTCATCGGTACATATGCGGAAGATTTGGACAAACATCATTTTTGCCAACCCAAGCTTATACACAGTCGGTACAAAGTCAGAGCGTTGCAGGTACTGTCCACTCCGTGTAGCTTTGTGGTGCGCACATAAATGAATATGTCCATGCTTTACAATGCACTGGATTTTTTTTACTGATCATGAACAAGCAGTTTCAGAGACTTGGAACATCCCCCGCTGGAAAGTGACATAACGTAGTGGATAGAATGTTTTCACTAAAAAGCTCGGTTTAAGAAGTGGCACAATACTGCACTCCAAGAGAAGCACATCAGGTATGCGAATTTCACTGCCCTGAACTCATGCTTCCCTCCCTGGCCGCACGAAATGTCCGATATGCAGACTCACCATGTTGATGCACTTATGCATGTTTAGTGCAAGGATACAGTCTTTTCTTTCATTCAACACTGAAAAATTGCAAGCAATATCTGCGCACAGCTGAGCTGCGTAAACGAGTGCAGCAAGTGTTAGAGAGGGTTCAAATAAACAATCCCCTATCTAGAAGGAAATACATCCGTCAGGGAAGCACTTTTGTGTACCCTTTTGGAGTAGTAGCGTAAGAAATGCTGTAACCTCAAACTGTAACACCCTGCCATGCCACGAGAAGGGAGCACGAGGGCTGAGATACTGCCAGGTTGCCCAAGCCTAGACAGGGGAAGTCGAGATGCAGAATTGGGGTTCGAACCACGGAACTTCCGGTCAGTAACCTAACCTTAATGACAACGCAAGGGAGAAAATATTTTAGGATTGCGATGTGAAAAACTAACCTGGGAGTGTACCCATGTAATTTGGATGCCAGATGCGCCAATCTATCATCTGCCTCTGGTCGTTCGAAAAATGTCTTCACATTGAAGGACGTAATTGAACTATCTGAAGGGAACCCCCGGAGGGCCGCTGTGGAACAGGCTACTAAACGAAGAGAAATCTGACGTCGTAGGATTTTGTATCTGTTGTGTGCATCGGGTAGAGATACAAGAAGTCTGCGATAGAACATATCTCGTCCCTCAGCAGTGTTGAAAATCTCGTCGGTTGTTGTTGCCGTCGCCAGGACAAAACGGTTCACAGTGCCACCGAGTTCTTTCAGAGCATCCACGAACTCAAAAAACATATCTTTCGTAGCGTTCTGTGGCACAACTGAGTTGCTTTCTTCTGAAGGTGTTACCTCATTTTCGTCTGACCCAGTCTGGCTGTCAAATGCCCAACGGTCGAAATCTGGCAGTAGAAAAACCACAGGTTGTGAAACAGTGGCTGTCTTGATCCCAATTTGTGTCTTGAGCCAATCCGAGAAAGCATTGGTTACTTTATGGTCACGCTTTTTACTTCCCATGATAGATCGTGCAACTTGTGGTGTCAGTGTGATAAACTGAATTTGACCGAACAGATTCTGAAAGTTAAACATTGATTATTTCGGATCGGTCTAGTAAGAGAGCTGTTCCTCAAAAAGGTTACGCAAATTAAAATATATCAGTCGCACAGAGAACACCATTATTCATAAACTGTGTTTGGGAAAAAGACTCCGTTCGTAAGTTGATAAATTGGGATAACGCCACGCTAAAAGTCGTCCACCAAGAATGGTCTCATCAATCCAAAGTGGGACGAACCTTGTAAGTTACAAAAGCCTGAAAATATGTGGTCGCACCTAGCATCGACACATTCGAAATATTTTTAAACCGTAAACACCAATTTCATGAGGAGTCAGGTACAATAATACAATCCTGATCAACAACGATAGTCATGAGGACTAACATACCGCATCTGGTGTTTCCATGAAGAGTCTCTGCGGTGCGCCGAACTTTTGTAGAAGACTGGCCTTACCACATCCTGGAAGGCCGTACAGCAGGATTCCATGTTCCAAATCTCCAAATGACCTGTTGAAACACAACGCGCTGATGGCGAAGTCGCAAAGGCAATCATATAGGAGCGATTCAATGGATTCTAAGCCAAAAAGTTCATTTTCTTTCTCTTCCTCGACGTCTGTGCGACCAGATGATACGTGTTGCAAATCACCAAATTCAACCTGAAGTTTCGTTGAGGGACCGATCTTAAATGCAGGCAAGAAAGGAAAGTGATCGTGTCAGTTTGGAGAAGTTGATCGTCCTCGCCATGCGGAACAATCCACATTAATAACAAACTACAGGGGCATTGTTTTAGATCAAATCGAAAAATATTATCACATCGAAACACCAAAGCGATTCTTAAAGAATTAATACAACACTTGGGAGACTCAAAGCCCTAGAATCTTCAGCAATTACATTGGCTGCAAATTTGCTATTTTCTGCAGTTCTGACTCATCTTGTCTGTCCCAAAGAATACGAATATCCCCCACAGCCTCCCCCTGAATGTTTTAATCCCACAGGCGCACATACCAGCAGCTGGCCAGTGTTCTCTAAAGATTTTTGTAAGGAAGTTAATAGTTCCAAAAGCACATCTGCTAAATGCCTCCGTACCGCATATCGAAGAAAGGCTCAGATGCATCAAGGCCCGGCGACATGCGCACTTTAATCCTTTTTGGAAATCATCAGGTGGGCGCTTCACTCCATGATATGTCCCGTCCATATAGTCGATCTTGGTTTTGATATGCTGGACTTGTGTTAACGAGAGAAAACCGAATTTCTAGTTAACACCATTCTTCCAGTGAATGTGCTGCACAAAGGTAATCTGACGTCTCAGTAGGGAGGATATCCGTAGTATATTATCGTGATATAACATGCAACTCACTCACCCAGCAGCGCACTAATGATGTCTCCTCAAACGGTGACAAAACGGTTGCAAGTAACTTACCAAGATTGCGGAACAGATCAACTGCCACCTGATAAACTACCAACTCATAAGGCTGCTGAAAACTCTTCGACAGCCCGATTTCCTCTTTTTTGGAACTCATCCATTTTTCATCATCGAAGAGTTAGCACCAACCTCATAAGTAGAGTATTCTGTCGAGAAAAGTCTGAGATATCCCGAACATTGTATCAATTGAAACCTGAGGTGATACTTGTACGGCAGATTGATTTGAAAAATCCCACAAACGAGAGGTCCAACTGAATCTGTCGTAATCAATATAATTTACAGATCCACAAACTGCGTAGAACTTGACGCTCTAGTAGAACATAAGGGTGGTGGAAACTCGGGGACTATGCCTACGTGATAAATACAAAGTGAGACCGGTAGTCGCTTATCGAAGAGATTTCAGCGACATAATGAGTAGCATGTCAGTTTAACAAAATATGCTCACCTGCTATCCAACCGGACAAGAAGGATTCCAGTTCACTCCTTCAGTCATCATCATCAGCAGCAGCAGTACACCACTGATGCTTCGTTGCTGTACAACGATATTTTATTTGAACGCCTTATTGTGGAGGAAAGAATAAAAGTGGGTGTGGAAGGGACTTACGCAAGCGTACAACAATCACTTCGAGGAGCCTACGCCTCCAGATACTCATTCAGATACTCTGGAGAGAAGCCGACAACACGAACGCAATTGACATCGATTAGCAGACACTTTTTGCAGTGTCTCGAACCATGCACAAGAGGTGATCACGCGACCCCATCCCGGAAGGCGAGCTGGACCGACAGTACCCAGACTTTTCCTACTTGCCTGTATTATCTCTCTGTCAGGTCAAAGGTTGGTCACCTCTCTGCTTTCACCACTGAATCGGGTACCGTAAACAGCACAACTGAACACTCACTCGTTCAGTCTCAGACGAATTGCGGTTCCTTCATAGTTATTGGTTATATCCTGATTCACTGGCTATCACGCGCCCCTGGGTTCTCCCTCAACCTTAGAGAAAATTGTGTAGCCCCGCAGATAACTTCGCTTTTACGAACTTTCGCAAACAAGAGGCCTGTCATGGTTTAGTAATCATCACTCACTCTATGCCCACCCCCCTGTTTGGTGATGGCTCACTCCTATACATCCATCTCAAGTTTGAACTTTTACGCTCACCTACGTCGATATTCAGGAATATATCCCAATCGTCAGGGACCTTAAATGAATTTCCCCAGCGGTTGATCTGTGGGCGAATTCGTTTGATGACTGACCTCCAGAGCTTCTGTCCTTTTCCGTCAACTATTCGTCGATGCATATGTCTGCAATTTTTGTCACGCCTACTTGCCGGCACCATCAGGGTTCGCTGAAAATTTCCTATTACAATATTCATTATACCGTCTTGCCCTCGTCATCTGGTATCCGATATCCACACCATCCTTCCTAAGTTTCCCACGCAACATGAACTCCGAAGTGAACTTTTCAGTAGAAAAGGCCGGATCGCGTCATATACACCACACCGATAGTCTGTATCCTTAATTCACTATTTAGCAAATCTATAAAGTACATGAGTATATGGATACGTATTTGACCTTTCAGGTGGCTATCACTTCAATTAAAGTAAGTGAGACTGGATGGGGCGTAGAATTCGGAAGTTCTGAAGAAACCCAACAAATGAAAGTTAAAAAATGCTTTATAGATGACCACCAATTGGCCTCGTACATATAGTGTTTAAAGAGCAACAGAAACACACGCATACTACAACAAAATGACACAGAAGTCACTCGATCCCACTCAACGAATGTACAAAAAGCTCCATTAAGCCGCATCTATTCCGCCGAGGCACAAATGACGTAAGCAGGAAAGATAATGGAATGTTTTAACTGGATGTTGTTGTGGTCGAAACAACTTGAAACCAACTCAATGAGGCGTACACTGAAAATGGGTTGCCCAACCTAAAGTTCGAGGACCTACCTTTACGCTGCACCACTGGTGTTCAATTTCTTCCTAACGGAGTTTTACACAAGTAAAAAGGGCGATCATTGGAGTGCCACGCGGTCCCAACTAGCTGACCTATTTGTGACCGTGCCGGAACGAAGTCAACCACAAACACCAATCGGTAGCTCCTGTTACTAGCATCAACATGTAGCTGAATCTTTCTGGTTAGCTGGTGTCGATACTGATCTAGATGATTTGCTAATCACTTTTAACAGCATACATCCTCAAAGAGGTGTGCAACCAAAAGCCATTCCTAGGTACCCCATTTACTCGGCTACCACATGGCACGTTGCAGTGCAGGGCGTTTTGCAAACAAACTAGAAAAGGTCAGCTTACCAAACATTTCACGGTCTCGTGCAATCAAAAAAGAGGCACAACCTAGCCAAGTCTGTGGCAGAAAGGGCTCAAATGATTCGCCCAATTGACACACTACAAAACGAACTGAACGTAATAAGAAATGTGCTACGGGAATATGTTTGACCGCACTGGCTTTTGATGGGAATCTCCAACAAAACCCTCCCAACCACTGAGTTTGAAGGGCCTATTATTCGATCACCGTACAAACGAGACTCGGTAGTAGGCAAGTAAATAATGCAACCACAAACACATTGAAAGGCTTCCGATAACTCTGCTAAATTACAGGCCGGCCAGTTATTGTTACAAACAAGGATAAGCTGTCGATGTGCACTATGCCAGTGGCTAGCTGTTCACTCGGATTTGTTTGTAACGCACCTTAAATGGTCGCATGGGGCGACAGCTCTCTAGCCGCATAGGGGAGAGCTGTCCATACCGTTCACTTCTACAACCGAGGACCTGGCGGGGTTACCATGGTCGCTCACCCAGTGGACACGGGCCACAAAACATACATGAGTAGGGCCTTCTATCTGATCTGCAGGGTCGCGCTCAATCATTCCGAAGCCGTACTTACGCGCATCCTTGGGAGTCCCTATGACCCCTCCCTGCGCTTGAGAGATATTGCAAGAAATGGTAGCCAATCGATGTTAGTTTGTTGCAGTTTCTTTCCAGATTGTCCGATTGGGCGCTTGGAAGTGCAGGAACCTTAGAATACTTGCGGTAGATAAGCACCAGTTACCTTCCTCATCCACATTTTTCTATTCTTTCACGTTAGGCTTTAAACATAGTTAAACAGACTTTGTGGTTGTACAGCAGTGAGGCATTTTTGTCAAGATTGAAGTTACTGTCCCTGATGACGATGCCACCTGGAGGTAACTGTGAACGTTTGCATAAAGTTATACACCCAACCGCTTATGAATAGACGAGACCGGCCACGCGATTCGGCTAACGGCCTTCAAATCAGCCAACGATTATGTTCGGTGCAGTTGCATGCCAGCTATGACTTAAAAGAAGTTGTACATAGATAGTCAAGGAAGACGACGTGTGTTACGTGTCAATTCTATTGAAGTGCGTGTACATGTTACCTGACTTTGGGATCTACATATTATATGTAAACATACAGACAACAAACAGACGTTTATCCGGTGACAGCTTGTTTGTCTTACAAAGTTGCTGGATACTTTTCAATGAATTGATTTGCCTAGTGGCGTTGAAGCATATGGTTACTCCAATAAAGGAAACCACCGGTGATTTTTTAGCATCAGCCTGGAGAAATAAGCCTTACAAGGTCAGTCCGATCTTGCATGGGACATATTTGCCCAAGATCCTCTGTTGGTGTGACGCTTCCAAAAGACATTAAACTCCGTTCGGCGGATGGTCTGAATGCACTTGTTCATTGCAAGACGAAGCTGCGGTTCCGACCTTATGACAAACAGCGTGTTTGCTTACGCTAGTGTATTAATAAAAAAAGTGATGCATGTTGGTTGAAGTGGTTCTCATTAAAATAAACGAAGATAGTCAAGCGCTTCAAGATTCTTCACTAAGGCCACGCAAGCAAAATTGAAAACAGTGGCCAAAATCATGGCACACAACGTCGAGTGGTAGAATTTCAGATGCTCATACTAAACTGCTCGAAGGATCTTAATTGATTAATTGAGCAAATCGGAGCCAAACACTGACCAAGTTGTAGAAGAATAACCATATTTCCCTAATACTCCTAGGTACTCAACACAGCTTCACTACAGTATTTCATAGACGAATGTGTTCTACATTTCCGGAGATGAATTCTGCAGAGAGAAACGTAAGGGCTGAGATACTACTGCATTGTCCAAGCCCAGATAGGGGTAGTAGATGTAAAGGGATCAGGTTCGAACTATGGGCCCACTGGTTCGTAGGTTCGCGTCCTAAACACTGAGCTACCCTAGCCTCTATGGTATGTATCTCATCATCAATTTTATCGCCCGTTCACTAAACTGCAACTACAAACACGAACCAATATGTTTATCCACAGCGGTGCCAGTACGATAGCTTCCGGCTACCATAGCTCTTTGCATATGTGCTATTGTGTTTCACATGCAAGTATTCGCCAGGACGCTATTTTAGACACGCACTTCTCAAGTCGAATTCCAGCTGTCGTTATTTTCACGTGAACATGTATTTTTCTGGGTCAACTGCAGATCAGTTCCTCAGGTCCCACCTTACCTGATCCAGTAAGGCTCACTTGGCGTATGGAAGTACACAGCTTTGATGACAAATACTTGTCTAAACAGCCTGGATCTGACTTCAGTAAGCTGGTCTTATGCTGTTGGTCAGTAGATTTAAGCTCTTGCAGAGGGAATTGAAATTCCAGAGCATAGCACTGTCTGGAAAAGTAAAAGGAGTTAAGTTTAGCTGTAACACCCATTCGGTGCCTAGCCGTAATGTCATCCGAAGGAGGCACGAGGGCAGAGATACTGCCAGACAGCCCGTTCCTCGACAGGGGCTGTCGAGATACCGGGAGTGGGTTCGAACTACGAATGTTCCAGTCAGTAAGTTTATGCTTTAGCCATTGAGTTATCCCGAGCTAAGTTGTATTGACCACAACCCAGACTCAGTATAAAGGGTGTACCGGTTCCGGTTTCGTTTTCTACTGTCCTGGGTGTGTGGGTCATCAGCCTACCTTCGTAGATAAAACTGTAACAGTTCGCCGGCAAAAGAGCATGTGTGCACTTGACCAGACCATTAGCTACGTATTTCGGGCTACCGACAAAGGTAAAAAAATAAATCGTTCAAGTGCAGTGCCCTTTTTATGCATAGTTATCACGCAACCCGAAGGAGACACTAGGGTTGCTCAAGCTTAGACAGCAGAAATCAAAAAGCCACTTGGAGACGGAGACCTTCCGAGTAGTGGTTTTGCAACTACAGGACTGAGCTATTTCGAGACCTTCTGGGATGCCGCTAAAAGATTTATCTCCCCGCAGAATCCCGAGCGACAAAGCGAGAGTTGGGCAACCTATACGGTGGAAGGAATGCAAGGTATTACGAAAAGCCGGGGTATTGTGTGTCGCTCCCTGCGTTTGGCTGCAGATACTGTGCGATATGTCCGCAAACCGATGTCAAACGCAATAGCACGGGTAACTTGTGGCTAAAGTGCCTACACGAGCATTTGAAGGCTTAAAAAAACTAGACGAAGGTTCTAAAACCTACCTTAAATACTCCGAAATCAACCCGGGATACATCAAATTCGCATGGACTAGTGAGTTCAATTTTTTCAGTAGCACATAAGGCCGTCACAGAAAAGTCATCAGGTTTGAGATCCTTTCTGCAACAAAATAAATGATAACCGAAATAAGCAGCCAGCCGTAGAAGAGGTCAATGGGTATCCGTCAAGGTGTCGTTACATACTTGATTTTATGTTCTTTGAGTACAGGAACCGTAGAATTATAGGAAAGGCCGGCAGTAGTTACCGCATTCAAAAATCGTACTGGAAGCCACTTGCCACAAATTTTGAAAAACTCAACCTGACCCAGGATCACGTGAACGTTTTCTAAACGCTTGTTTCAAATCAGTAGGAATCAGAAGACTTACGCAGACGATACAAAAGACTAGACTCTAACAGTGGCAGAGTATGGTGATCACAATCTGATCTAGAGCAAGTAAAAGATTATTTGCATGGAAAACTTACAAAATTTGAACTTTTAGATACTTTGTCGGGGTCACGAATGATGGTCTCTGGATTTTCACAGGAACATCACTGGCCCATTGAAACCGATTAAATGCATCTTTTGACAGTTCCGCACGACCAGACACTGAAAAGCCTAGAATACACGCATGTTCCTCATTCAGTACGACAACTTCCAACGCCATCAACTGGTTCACCCGTAGGAAGTCTTCAGGCAAATACAATTCGGGCATGTCTCAGCCGAACTGCAGTATGAGAACATGAAACTTTCCAACGTGGCGACGTTCACCGAAGAAACGAAAAAGAATGATAGAAATAATGTAGTCAAGAAGTTGACAGCATGCAGTCCGGAATATCTATGGAGATTTCGTTCTGAAAATGAAGTAAAACTATGCGGCTTCATTCTGGTTGAGAATCAGCAATGTGCATTTCACGAATTCCAAGCTAGTAGTTCTACCACGAGCGGCTGATGGACAGTGCAAATTATGCAACAATGGTCAATACCCTGACCATCTGACAGGATGAACTGACCTAATGTAGGCTGTGAACCATACCTCCCCACGTGCTACGACCAGCGGCAAGGAATGTAAACCGACTTACAGTCTCAACACCGTACGTACAACCAGTTAGCCGAACTCCGGGGGGAAAGACAGAAAAAATGAAACCTATTTGATGTCTTTTTTAAAAGTTAATGAGGTATTGGAAATTTTACTGTTGAATTCAATCAGAAATTGTGCTGATGAACTACATGAAGGACATTCTATTGCGTTGTCTGGCCTTAATGATACCTTGACGGTTAAGCAGCTCGATACTCCCTCAAGCGGATCAAAGCAGCGCAGTGAGCGTCATCCTAATCCTCCTCACCATCAGTGACATCAACAACAGAGCAGGGCATTGGTGCCTTCTTGCTGTACCAACATAATGGCTCGTTTAAGAAAGTTCCTGTAACCAACAGAAGGATAGAAGAGAGTTCTAGTGCTAGCCTATTACAACACGCTTAATCTGGACAGAAACTGACACATGAGCGTTGTTGACATCGACTCGCATCCATATCTTACAAAACCACAGTCAACACACGGAGAATCAGGCAGATCGTAGCAATTCACATATTATATTTTGCGCGCGTCTGTTTTCGTAACTCAGAGTTGATAAACCAGCGCTTGTTTTAGTAGACGATAACTCGGTGCGCGTCGCGTTTAGTCAAGTCATCATGGTTGGCAGTGCTGAATGAATGCCTAAAAAGTGGTTTGCTGATCACTCAGTGTCCGTCTCGCAATCATCCCATTGCGAATTCGCTGCTTTCAGCTAATTCCAGTTATAATTCTGACAAAGAGGCTGCCACAGACCCGAAGGCTAAGGTTCACAGCCATACAACAAAAAGGATTGCACCGTACTTTGACCAAGTGCTGAGAACGGCCTGCTCTGCTGTCCGTTGTCAGATAAAGGAACGTACCACTTGGAACAAAGATTACGATTTTATTTCTGGATAAGTCATTACGGGTTGGCGATTTCTACCCTTAGAAGGTTGAATACATCTCAAGTGGGTAGACAAAACAGAATGGCATTTCAACAAGTGACTGTTTCACGAATCGTTAATCCATGGATGAACGAAAACAATCGTTATTCCAATACAAAAAAAGCTGATCACTAGAAGGAAATCGAAATTGATTTGGCCGAAACTATGGGGTCTTCGAAGTGGTCTAAATAAGACCATGAGGATTACTACATTGCTAGCCTCAACAGCGCACTGTGTAATCTGATACAGAGGGTACTTGAAGTCCACAGCTGTCTAGACACGGATAACCAGGCAGTATTAGTGACGAGCAATATAGTTTCGCTCCAGGATGCTCCGCTTGATGGACATACATGTTTTTATTGTCACTAAAATAGTACGCGGAAAAATAAGGATTCTCCAGCAAAGTTACATGAATACATGGGTTAGAATGGTTGAGGGGGGTGTAACAAGGGGGAACACGGTGATGTATTAGCGCCCACGACACAAGTAACAGGCAGGCAAGATTTGTTTGTACCGTACATTATATTAATCCTCCTGGTTAAATAAAATGCAAATCTCGTCGCTGTACGTGAAGTCATCGTCATCAGCTGTAAGAACCGCGTATTTGCCATGCAGTGGTTATAGCTACAACAATTTCGTCCGCCATCCCTGGCCCCCTGGTACTCAATAATCCCGAGGTTGGACCACCAGACGCTTGTGAGGAACCTTTACAAGGGTTTTACTAAATGCGATATATATAGATAATTTCCAGAACCCATGGTTGCGATGAAATTTCCCTGGCCGGAAGATTGGTTGTGCGTGACCGTCCGTTCTGAAAGCCACACTCCTGTGGTGACTGGGCACGCGCATATTTGGAAATGCTACTCAACTTTGGCCGCCCACAGTCGTATCAGTTTGCCACTCAAAATAATCTGACTAACTGGGGGGTAGTCCCCACGTGTCGATTTGCTGCCTTTCCCGAATATCCGTTTGACAACAGCAGTATCCCACCCTTCCAGAATTAGGCCTTCATCCATAAATCACTGGAAGATTTCAGACAGCTTCCTGGTTATAATAAGCCTGAGGTTCTTGAGTATGTGGATGCAGAACCTACATATAGCCTAGTCATAATTTCCTCGACGTCGAAGATAATATCATCAGGCTTCGAAGATGAGAATGAGTCAATTATATCAAACCTGGGTGGACAGGTTTGCGCGTTTGCATGGAAGACCCTGGGGGCGTTTCCTCAGACATCGGAGGAGCAGAAAACCGTGTTACACGCTCCGAAAGACGGAATGCAACTACGGAACTTGTCGGCATAAAACCTGCACGCGTTGGAGGTTCGTCTCATAATAGTTACTGTTGAAACCGGTGCAACTTGTTAGGCCCGGTGAGGTTGGAAGCGAACTGCAACTCAGGAATCAATTTACACGCTTCTCAATCTTCCTAGGAATGTTAGGCGTTGCATACTACAGTATTCATTTGTGAATACTGTAGTACAGTGCCTACTATTTTAGTTGACTGATATAAGCACTGGTGGTGTACGACCTACTGCGCTTGGGCTCATAAGGTTTCTTTCTGTTTTTCATCCTGAGATTGTGGTAAGATCCTTTCCTTCAGAGAAAATCACTGTCCCAAGATGCTTCGACAGCGTGCTGCATCTTCAGACGCAGCAGAAATAATGTTGAAGTATTTGTCCACAAGCTACCTCAGTCTCTTCAACAAACTTCGCGATATTTAAGTCGGATTCTCTTGAACAACCGTCTATAGTCGCACTTACAGAGACCTGACCCACACCAGACTTCTCAGACGTGGAGATCTCAAAAGACGGCCTTCCATTTTCCGAGCTGACTTGAAACGCGGGAGGGCAGGTGAGTCGGTCTGTACTGAAATACTGCATTGAACATCAAGATTTTCCTCTGCGACACCACACTTACACCTTTTTGTGATGCACTGGGGATTCCGCTGGGGATTCCACTTGATTCCGATCACGCCATGGTGTGTGCACGCCTGACAGTTCGCTTCCCTTCAGGCCCTCGCAAACTAGAAAGAAGCACGCCAATCCAGTATCTTCAAAATTCGACCATAGCTCAACAGTACCGACCTGAGCTAGCCCAACAACTCTCCACATGCACTGGCAGTGCGAAGTGTAGATGAAGCATGGCAAAATGTGAAAGCCATGTTAGCGGCGTTCAGTGCTGTCTGTCCAACCTCCCCGATTCGACCACAAAACCACTGGATATCGGCGAGGTCGCTATCCATGATTGATGCCCGGAAATCCATACCAGCAGGCAACGCGTACGACGGCGCACGCAAATCCCTTAAACGCCAAATAGTGAAGAGCCTAAGGAAAGACCGAGAGCTCTGGTGGAAGTCGAAAGCTCGAGAGATGGAGAAGGCTTTTGCTACGGGAAACAGCCGTGCCCTATATCAACTGATACGATCGACTGGTCCCAGGAAAACAATGGTCAGCGAAACGATAAGTGAAAAAGACGGCTCATTAATTCACTCCCAAAAACGTCGACTGGAAAGATGGGCCGAACACTTCGAAGAGCAGTTCAGCTGGCCTCCTGCAACACAGCCTGTGGAGATAATGCATACGGGCCAGTGGAATGTAAACCTTGATCGTCCTTCGGAAGAAGAAATAAAGTACGAACTATCCGTACTAAAACGTGAGAAGGCACCAGGACCGGACGGTCTCTATCCAGCCCTCTTCAAAGAAGGCGGAGAATCCCTGGTGACCCATCTGACAAAGCTTGCTGGTGCTATATGGAACGAAGAGAAGGTGCCTGCAGAATGGGGCATGTCGACAGTTATCCCTATTTTCAAAAGGGTACGCGGACGCTGTGCGAAAACCACCGTGGCATCAGCCTGTTAGCTGTGGCATCGAAGGTACTCTCTGGTCTTATCCTTCGAAGGTTAACTGAACACAGGGAGAGACAAATCCGTGAAAACCAAGCTGGGTTCCGTCCTGCAAGAGGATGCATCGATCATATCTTCACCCTCCGACAGATTCTTGAACAGCGACACTGCTTCCAGCAACCAACAATGGTTGTGTTTCTCGATCTGAAGGCTGCCTTTGACTCTGTAGACCGCCAGGCACTATGGCAGTGTCTGTGGAGCAAAGGTGTCCCCCTTAAATTCTTGACCCTTCTTAAGGCGCTGTACGCCAACTCCGCGGCCGTGTGAAGGTCTACGGGAAGCTCTCGCCTGAGTTCACCACATCAAGTGGTGTCAGACAGGGCTGTCCTCTTTCACCTTTCCTCTTCAATTTCGTCATTGATACGATCATGGAAGACTCATTATCAGCCTCTAATGCCTGTGGGGTCGAAGTGCTCCCGGGGCGTCCGCTCACAGATATCGAGTATGCAGACGACATAGCTCTTCTTGGATCTGACGCCGTGGTAATGCAAAGAATATTAAATAATCTAACTAATTCCGCCTCACGGTTCGGCATGCGCTTCACACCTGCAAAGTGTAAAGTGCTAGTGCAAGACTGGGTGGGCCCGAACCCTAGCCTAGTGCTTGCGGGTGAACCGATTGAGGTAGTAGACAAATTTGTCTACCTGGGCAGCTGTATTAGTCCCGGTGGTCTCGCGAAAGATGATATTTCCATCCGAATTGGGAAGGCCCGAGCAGCTTTTGTGAACCTGCGTCACCTGTGGCGTAGGCGTGACATCAGCTTATCCGTCAAGGGTCGAGTTTATAATGCTGCGGTGCGCTCCGTATTACTATACGGATCAGAAACCTGGCCGCTGCGCGCCGAGGACGTCAAACGACTTTCAGTGTTTGACCACCGATGTCTCCGGAGCATTGCCCGAATCTGGTGGGAACACCGGATCAGCAATGCTGAAGTACGTCGAATGGTATTCGGGAGGAATAACTCACCCTCGATAGATGAACTGATCACACTGCATAGGTTGCGCTGGCTTGGCCACGTGCTGCGCATGCCAGTCGACCGACTTCCTCGAAGGGTTCTTTTCGCACAACCACGTGAAGGGTGGAAACGAGCCAGAGGCGGTCAAACAATGACTTGGCAGCGAAGTGTAAAAGCCATTACCAGCAAACTCAGCTGCGCTGGTCACTGCCGTCTTCCTGGATGGGGACCCCGAGACGGGCCACATCAATGGTTAGAGACATTGTCAGACATGGCCCAATCGCGCCCTCAATGGCGCTCATGCATCAAGCTATTGCCTTCAATGCATAGCCCCCTTCCCAATTCCCCGACGTAACAGCCCATTGACAGTGGTGCATTTACGCAGCTCGCGCCTCCAATGCGCAGCTACCTACCTCACCTCCCAAAATCATCGGCGGACGAAACTGTGGCAGCTACAACCACTGTACGACAAGTACACGGTTTCTTACAGCTGATGATGATGATGATGATGATGACTGGGGATTCTATTCTGCTGAATGGGACCGATTCTCTTGTTCTCGGCGTCGTCGTCCATTGCCCATAAGTCCGCTTGATGATCTGTCCCTCATACAAATCCTTGAGCAACTCTCATGCAGCTATTGCTTCAAGCATCTCTGTTGGGAGGTGATTTTACGCTTCTTCCGGCGAGTGCACACTTTATTAGGCGACAATTTTTCGGATAGTTAGTGCACCTACAACCCACTTCAAAGCACTTTAAGATGCTTTTTTACGTGAATCCTTGCGCTGGTAAGTCAGTTTGCCTTGAACAGCCGTCCATAATCGCATTCAAAGACCTGGCTCACACCAGATGTCTCTGACGCGGAGATCTCAACAGACGGCTACTCTGTTTTCCGGCTGACTGAAAACGCGGTGGGGCTGGTGGGATTGCTTTATACTTACACCCAGCCCTGCCAATCCCGAGTGTCCTCTCTGATACCACTCCTGCACCGTTTAGCGGTGCACTGTGGATGCAAATCCCGCTGCGCGGGTCCGATTTCCTCCTCAGTGTGGTCTACCGTTGCCGCTCAAGTCCTCCGGAAGATGACCAACTCCTCACAAAACCCTTTGAGCAACTCTCCTCCAGATACCACTTCACTCATCTCTTGCAGGTATGCGAATTCAACGCTCTAAAGGCCCCTGGATGGAGTTCCAGCGCGTCGGATCAAGTGGAACTTTTGCAGCGGCGCTGATCAGAGTCGTTCAACAGAGCGTTTAGACTCGACACGTCGTCGCACCCACCAGATACCGCGCAGTCCAACTACCATCCCTCCTGGAATTTGGTCATTACCAACGGAAGAAACTTCGTTGATCAGGTGATAATTAGCGCTCCACTGGGACATAGCGACCACTGTGCGGTGACCGTTGATTTCAGTTGCCACTGGGCCAGAAGTCCCGAACTTCAAACGTGGATTAGAAACTACTGCCGTGCATAATTCTCAGGAGTGCGCATCTTTCTTGAAGAAGTTAAACTGGGACCAACTTCAGTGAAAGACTTAAAAGAACCATTGTCCAGAACGTTCACGGGGCTGACGCGATGTTCGTCCCAAAAAAGTCAGAACGCAGTCAGATGGGCCCCAAGCTGCCTAAAAGGATTCGGCGTCTTCTGGAAAAGGGTCTCAACTATTTTTCAAGATATTGACTACAGGAGACACAGATGAGCTGGCATTTCGTAAAATGCGGAACCGCTGTAAATCAGAAATCCGCCAACGGAACATACGAAAACAAGCCACCATTCTAGACCTCGCTCGAGCAAAGCAGAAATGTGATGCTTAAATACATAATAGGTCGCCGCATAAATAGGCCAACCGCGTTCTCCTTGAGGGACAAGAACAGGGAACCCAAGAGTGACACAATAGTGGTATCTGAGGTCTACAGAGAACACTATGCAGGTCAATATTCAGCCCCAGCGTCCTCATCACATCCAATCTTGTCAAGGCGTAACTACGAACGGCCTCTAACTGACTTGGTCTTCATGCTGGACATTCGTCAACTCTTGCACAAGATCAACCCATTCTGGGCGTTGGGGCCCGACGAAGTCCATCCAAGGATCCTAAAGGAAACATCGTTTATACTGGCAAATCATTTCTACTTGGTGTTTCGTCAGTCGTTTGACGAAGGTCACTTTCCCTCTGCTTGGAAGGAAGCGATTGTCACGTCAATCTAAAAACTGGTGGTCCACTATCTCCCGGCAGCTACAGGCCTATTAGCCTCACTAGCGTGCCATGCAAGGTAATGGAACGCATTCTGAAGCGAGCCATCCTAGTTCACCCTACTGCCAACAAATTGATATCTCCAGTTCAACACGGATTTCTCCCCGACCGTTCTTGTATGATGAATATGGTCATACTTATGAACAGCTTGATTGAAGCCAAGAACGAGCGACTCATATCGAATGCCATATTTTTCGACTTCTTAAAGCATTCGACCGAGTCCCACACGTCCCGCTGCTCCACAAACTAGAGCATTACGGAATAAAGGAAAAATTCTACACTGGATTAAGGCGTTCCTATCAGACAGAACATTTCGAGTGAAAGTAAACTCGACCTACTCTTCTTCGGCGCCGGTCTCAATTGGAGTTCCTCAAGGCTCTGTTTTGGGACCAATGCTTTTGCAACGACCTTCCAGATGTTCTTGCAAGTCCACGTCTATTTTTTGCGGAAGACTTGAAATCCTGGAGTTCCAATGCCAGTACCATCCAAATGGATGTGAACGCTACAAAGCAGCGGTCGTTGGACTGGCACCTCCCTCTGAATGACGAAAAATGCTGTAGCATTCGGAAAGGACTCAGAGATTGCCTTTGTTGTGTATGTTGATAATGGACAAGAAGGCATTGCGTGAACGGATGCCAAAAGGATTTGGTTATCTGGCTTCTATCGAACATGTCTTTCTCACTGCACCACGGGACTCTGGCTCCAAAAGCATTCGTCGTTCTACAGATGATTTGGTGCATCTTCCGCATCACTAATGTGGACTTCCAAACACTCTATGGTGCCCACGTCAGACCGCTTCTTGAATATGCCAACCAAGTTGTCTATTTAGGACACACGAAGGACGTAACCCTTATTGAGCATGTCCAGCGGGCTGCTGCGAAAACGGTCTCCGGCCTTAAATAGGTGGACTATGAAACGCGCATCATGGTGCTTGACCTCTTTCCCCTGGAGTATCATCGCTTCCGAAGAGACCTAATTCTTACTTATGAACTATTTGAACAAGGTTTGGTCAACAGGTTTTTCACCGTTGCCTCAGCAAATACACGGCGGAGACATGGTGAGATTTTCAGGTTCAGAGCGCACACATTCATTAGATGAATTTTTTCTTAATTCGAGTAGGTGCTGCGTCGGATAACCTACCTCCATCGGTTGTCTACGCTTCATCTAGAACCCAGTTCAAAGCACTATTAGACACTTTTTTATGCGAGATCTCGCGCTGGCAAGCTAGCTGCCCCGGGCTGAAAACTTAAAAAGCAGTCCTGCACTCTTTTTTCGTTTATGCCTTTCAGGTGAACGGATGCCGCTGGACGACAAGAACAAACCCGACCCGGTAACCCTAGACGGACGCTTCGGTGACTTCCTCGACCCTGTTTATCAATCCGTGAAGCCGTAATTAATTCCTTTTCAAAGCCAAAACGGCAGGGGACACAGCACCCAAACGTTTCAACAATCTGATTGGCGAGGGAGGTCAGTGACCATCACCCATCCACTGATTGGTACGCAGTATCCAGGCTTTCACTATAGCTCCCCCGGTACATAAACTCAAATGGGTGGTAGTGGGATAGCTGGAACTGGAATTGCTTGCATCTTGCATGGTATAACGAATTTAGACCTGGTTGGGGCATGTAGCTTACAATTTGTCTGGCTGATGGTCTTACGGGTGGTAGCCCGTAAGTAATTTCATTGCCATCAGGGTTTGGCCCTAAGGATTAGTCCATGCACTGTCCATCTGCCGAATATTTTTTGATGTCTTTGTTCCAAGTATACTAATTCGTGGCAAAATGCAATATTTTATAGTGGCTCGAGAGTTAGCCACTTCGATTTGTTTAACTCGAACGTCAATGAGTATTTGTTCTAATTCACCGACCGTCCTAATTGTTTCACCATGTCACTGGAGTTCTGAACTATCTTGCCCATTTTCCTGGTTCGTTTCTGGAACATTTAGAGACAGTCCCGGCTTTTAAGGAGGATGATAATCCGCCTTTCGCTCATTTGAGGCAGGTTTTACTTGATTTTCTCTCGTCACCGGCGAAACTTTTCCCTTTTTGTTATGATCATGCGTTTTGTTGATGCAGTCAGAATTCACCTACCCGGGCCTAGTGATGGACGTAGAATACGGCCCGACAGCTTGTCACATACCAAGTTGACAAGTGGGCTACGAAAAAAGTAGTGGTAACACGCAAATATGTCGCCTTTCCTCATTTATGAAAAACACGAGACGGTTGTTAGACTGTAGTTGCCACCTTCAGACGAATGACTTTAATGGTTTCAATCACACCTGCTTCGTCAACTATCAACAAACTTCTTTTTTCAACGGTTCCTGGAAGTTATGAACGTCGGTGTCAAACGCTGTAGTAATCATCCCGGCAACACGTTTTTTAGCCGTATTCTTCCGAGCCTGGTCACATGCCGAGTACCTTGCAGACATCGAACAATTTGAACATCGGTCAGCCCAAAGTATTGAAATCAACTATTTTCGTCACTGCGCACTTACTTTTGGGCATCCTGGAAAGTAGTGAGAGTGACGCGGATAAAAATCTCCCCAACTCAGAGATGTGCACAGCCCATATAAAATTTCCTATAAGGGGGAATTCCATAAAGCAACACTGAAACACGAAGCATACTGACGGTCTTCCATAGGTAACCTCTCAGCTTATTTCTTTGCTCGTCATCAGACAATGAGTTGATGTTTAGCGGTGCGCGGCTGCCAAGCTTTCATGATTATGTGCAACTACTGAGCTCCACAGACCCCAGTCGTTTATTGGTATTTCACTCCCAGAGGAACACAGTCTGTCTTATACTGCGATAACAACCCGAACAACTTATGGGTCAAGCTGTGAGCTTCGAGAGCGCAGCAAAGCACGCCATCTGGATTGTGTATGGGCGCCGGAGAGGCTGATGCTTGAGTGTGAAACGATCGCTGCTTTTAAAAGGTAACGTGAGGAAGCTACGGGCAGCGATTTGTATGTCTATGATACCTTGTGTAAAATGAGAAAGCATGCTCCCTCTCTTGTGGTGAGGTAACTTGGAATCGGTGCCTCAAGCTGGATACAGATAAAGCGTTGGCGAGTTAATAAAGTTGCCTTGTACTAGCGTTTTAGTCCTTAGCTCGTGGGTCTTCAATGGTTCCCCTATTGCGGTCAATCACGTCATAATGTGCATGTCTATTCCCATACTACGTAGTATTGTTTTCCGTTCTATAAGTTTCCTGACTGCACGGTTAAAGTGCTGGACATTTTCTCCTAAACCTTTGGCGGCCGTTTTAGTACAGCTTACGGGCGTGCGGAAAGACAATATCGCCGGCAGACCTCTAGACCCAGTGCCATTGACCGCCTTCAGAATAAGCCCATCGTATTCTGGCGAACGAAGACCTTTGCAAAAACACAAGGACGGCGAAGACCTCAAGCTGTTTGTTGCTTATCTGACTATTCGGCCTCAGCCGGTAAATGTTGCTGGTCAGGTGAAGGTGTGTGGCACACCAGAGGTTTTGAGCTGCGGCCGCGCATGCACACATCCTTCGTTGATCATGACGTATTTGGGCGGTGGCTTCTGCCTACTCACATCTTTATCCTTCGCGTCCTGTTGACGATACGTAGCCCGATCCAAAGCCGCTGTGCATTCCTGTTGCTCCTGGACCAAACATCGACGGTAATAAGGTAGGCTACTCGTTCAGTCTTATATAACACAAAGTGGAGATGCGGACTTGTAGGAGGACCTCTTAAATGAGGTCGCTAACACGAACATGGGCCATGGTTTACCTCCACGTCGACCATGGATCTGTCAAAATTTTGACGCCTAAGAAAGACCATCCAAAGTGAAAAGGGTTTTTAGGTTAAAAATTCTTAAACCAGGTGCGTCGATGACGGCCGCTGAAGACGAGGTGTCGTACAGCGCCGCTGAGTATTTCCGAAAATAATCCTTTTCAAGGCTCTAAGACTCGTCAAATTTCGTGAACTTTCAGTGCTCAATGAGTTTGAGCATTGTTACCACCTTTCAAACTGTACTGACTGTCATATCTTTTCCCATGATCAACTCAGATTCCAGAGGCGCAGAGAGAAAACTGCGGGCCGAAGACAGCTGGTTCGTGTTCACTCACCTAGTTAGACAGCAGGCAGCTGTCAAAACCTCAAAAACCCCGAGTTATACTTTCTGGCAGGTATCATAGGCTGCTCATCTTTTCATGAGTAAGTTTGCCGAGCGGTGGGACAGGTTAATTAATTAATAGAAAGGTTTCACTAACCTGGTCGCTGCAAAAATGGGTCGAAAAGACCAGTTGGCCGCCAGTGTGCGACTGGTTCGCCGAACAGTCCGGACTTACCTATTGGCCCAAAACCAAGTTTTCTCACTTTGGATTGCAATGTAGAGTTGGCTGGGCAAACACAGTTATTCTCTTGTTCGCATGGCAGGGGGAGAGCTAGTGCTTGTGGCTGCTGTTTCTGAGTACACAGTTACAAAATATGCTTATCACCACGGTTAGCGCCTAAACTAGGTGTATCACTGATATGTACCTCCACTTATATAAGGTGATCTACAGAGCGGTGTAGTCCGCAGTCATCACGAAGATACATGTGCCCTTTGTAGCTCGATTAGCGGTTCATACACGCGAAACGACATGAGCTTTTATGGTCCCTATTAAGTCCACAAATCTACACCCAAGTACTTACTGCTCCTGAATGGCTACTTTAGTGGTAACCAAAATTTCGTTTCAATTGCTGCGCTTGAGCGGCAAGTGAATTGAAGGGGGAAGCCCTTAGTTGTTCTAGAAATCGTTGTTTTCATAAGGTTTGGCCACACAACCCGTTATGCTCCACCAGAGCTTTTGAAACTACTTATTTTGATCAATTCGCGTTGCGTTTTTCCGTGTGCGTCTGTGCTCCGAAATGAACTAGATCTTTGGTTGCTGCAAGTTAATCGGCTTCTGTGTAAACCAAGAAAACCCCTCGTCAACAGCTCCATTTGCTCATTTGGCAACACTAACCCTTTATAACAAATGAGGAGCATGTTAATTTAAAATTGATGGGTAAAACGTCGGAAAACCTCCCTCTGTTGAATAACAGATGTTTTACAATTGCGTCCACCTTAGCACCCGCCAGTGCCCAAACTATGGGTTTCAGGATCTCACACAGAATTAGCATTTCACAGTCTATGTTTGCGGCTTATCGGCGTATGTCACTTAACTGCGCATTGATGATGTCTTCTCCTATGGTGACGAAAACTTTGCCAGTCATTTGCCAAGCTCGGCGAACTGAACAACAGCCACCTAGTCAACAACCAATCGGTGTACTATTTTCACTTGCAGTCAGCTCCGATACGCCCAAAAATCATGGACACTGACGTACTTCAGCAGGCGAGGTCAGTAACACCATAAAAAGAGCACGCACCTGTGGATATTCATGATATCTAGGAAGTTAAAAACGCAAAATCTAGAGCGTTAGCCGCTGCCACATCACTTATGAGACATGAAGGCTTCCTCTATTAAATGCCCGTGACTACTGTTTCATTGTATTTGGCCGAGCATACACCAGTGAGCTGTTTAAGTCGTGTCGGGTTTCGCTAGCTTTTTGCTGTTGGTCTCAACGACCAATTTTATCTGACGCTTTTTGTTTTGATTTGATGCCAAAAATCACCTCGAAGAAACAAGTCGCGTTCTCCGGCTTCGTCACTTATGTGGAAAATACGCAACGGCATCAGGAGACGCAAACAAGTGTGATGCGTCACGGCACCAAAAGCTAACCCTTACTGCGCAACAGCCTTGAAAGTATTCAGGGTATCAAGTCTTATTTCAGTGAATTTGGTCGCGGTTCTGATCCGGATTATTGGCATCTCATACGCTTTGCATCCCATAGCAACTAGTACATCTGGGTACTCATACCACTTCAGAGAAGTGATATATTGATATTAACTTCATTGCCACTATGTATTTCAATTTTGACATATCCATTTTGCAGAAATATACTTTCACCGGGAAAAGTAGTTTGCCCCGGGACTTGAATTTTGTTGGTTGTCACACTAAACCCGACAATTTTTTTAAGCATGCGAAGCCTGCGTCCTGTTGTATACCTTACAGGCTTTACAAGACTTTGGATATCCTCTTTCTAGCGTGTGTTCATTACAAAATATCACTTCCTTACTTTGTTGCCCTGGCGCGCTCGGAAGTAGTAGGCAGAAAGTTGGAAAATAAATCTATTATTTTTGATCCCTTAGTACAATCGATGTACGGAATTAAAGCTTGTGGTAGCGGCTCCCCGGATCGGCCTTGTTCTTATCTTAACCGGCCTTGGTTCACGTGAAAAGAGAAGCAAAAACCGTTCTCTAAGTTTTTATCGCCGTACTGTAGGCGTACTGGCGCCAGGACTGACATGAAAAGCAGGCCTGAATGCAGTGTGGGCAATCGTGGGTGGAGGGTTATTCCAAAAGTCAACCGCAGAATTGCGGAAGACATTTGTCCAATAAGCCTGCTTGCCGCTGTACTCTTGAAAATGTTCCTATCATCTACCTGCCGTGTTTCATTGAGGCCAACTGTGAAAGAATTATCACCCAAAAAAATTTTCAGCCGAGCTGTAAGGGAGTATCGAGCTCCTTCATAGTTAAACACTGTCGAAGGTAAGGTGCTCAAGGTTATCCGGGTGCGTTTTATTGTCAAAGGAGATTCGGGGCGGGCAGGATTCGTCGTCGTAGCTCGCTAGACCGGCCCAACGAGAGTTCGTTCTCTTTACGCTCAGAGTAGACAAACTGGTGAGAGAAATCAAGAACTGGTCTGGAGTGGTGTTCATAAAGTATCTGCAAGCTCAAGCAATAAAAAAACGACGTATGAATCTTGAGCCGATTTTTTGTGATGGATTATGAATGACCAGCTTAAAGGAAGCCAGATACCTAAATTCGTAATATCTTCTTGCTCATTTTCAGCATGCATGACAAGGCAACCTGCAAGTCTTCACAGAGTCACATGTGGGCACAATTTTTGTCACTAAGAAGAAGATGACGGTCCTTAGATCACTGTTTTGTGGCATCAGCATCCATTTGAACTGCTCAAAGATTTCAGGTTTTTCCAAAACGCACACGTGAAGTTTAAAACAAGGCTAGATTGTCATGGGAGAAACGGGTGGTCACAAGGCGCAACCTTGAAGAACTGCAATGGAGACCGGTAAGGAAGAAGAGCACGCTGATTCAGCTTTCGTTCACAACGTTCTACCTGAAAGACATACTCATTTCAGCGCAGAATTCCCTTTTATTCACATAAGCCTATAGTCTATGGGGGACTGGAACATGTAAAACTCGGACGAATGCACTTGAAAGGCAAAATGGGTGTCCTTCAATGGTTTGCGTCAGGCTGTCAGTGAATAAGAGCATGGTTCTCGTGCAAGAACGGTCTGGAAGTAATCAGTTCTGTGTGAGGAATATCATGTTTCAGGTGGCGAGGTTACTTAGAGCGGCTCGCCTCAGAACAGGTTATGGCTCTCTAAAAACGAACGCTGTTGGTTTGTTTCGCCGATGTTTCCTTGTTCGCTTGAACGGTTCTTTCCTAACAAGGCCGGGTGCTATGCCTTGTTTTCTTATTTTGGACTAGCGGGGGTCCCATAAGTTTCGGAATGCGAGTACGTCTCCAGAGTCGTTTTTGAGATTATTTTAGGCACAATCTCCGGAAAAAGCCAAATCCTCCCGGGAAGCTTGTGGTTTCTTCGAATACACGTTGATTTCTATGGAACGAACACTAAATCAGCCTCGTGAATTTTCTTGCCCTATAGCCCTGCATTTATGCTTCACTGAATCTGATCCGAATTTAGGCCAGCAAAGGACGACGGATATTCGTGCGGCAGTATTTACTAATCGACGCCTAACGCCCCGGGGTACTGGATCAGTAGAAGACGAATTGCAATAGGCAAACTGTGGGTACCATATAGAACCTTCATTTTCACTTGATCAACGAAACGTTTTTCAGCGGTGATAACCAGGTCCTGTAGGTGTGATAGTTGGCCGGCGCGGGATCCAATTGCTGGGTTTGAGCGCTTTGCTGCACGTTAGTGCAAAAGGTCGACATTACCTGGATTACCCGAAAGGCCTCTGGAAATATTACCTTCACCCACCAGCAAGGGGTTCTCGAAATGGCAGTCACAGAGGGGTGGCCAAGAAATTGTTCTCCGGAGACCTCATAAGAAATTGTGGACGAGAAATGGACCAGCGGAATTTGTGCCCACAGTGCAGCACAAAACAGTGCAGGATTTGCGTCCGGTGAACCAACAGGTTAGACGGATTCTTGTCTGAGTACGAAACAGCTCCACCCGTGTTGATGCAATTAGAGCCAGCCCAGAACACGGAGTATTATGCATGTCGAAAGCTCAAGATAACAAAAGCCTGGTGTAAACCAGCCTCCCGTGATTGCGATTCTGGATGATATTCTGACGCTAGCCAACTTTTGAATAGGTTAGGGGTCATAGGTATTCCCGCATGATGCACCCAACTGAGTCATTGGCTGATGGTATTGTCCCAGACTAAATTGACACTGGCGGTACTGAGAAGAGATTTGAAATTTAAAATGTACCATTTGCACCGTGAATGCAGTTAATCTACACCAAGAAGCCAAGAAGCAGCGAGCAGTGATCCCCCCAATGGGAATCGTCAACCGCACCCATCTCACAAATCCCTTAGGAGTCTGCAACTCGCGACATTCTAGCAAGTGGTTAAGTAGTTTAACCACTTCACCGCTTGCTTCCACCCTGCGTATCTACGAGTTTCTCATATTACATACCAGCCGCTTTTGGCCAATCAATTAATTGTGTGGTCTACTAACAGGCAGATCGATGTTTTAAAACTCTCCCAAGTTTAGCGAAACGCAGAAGGTTGATGATCCATAGTGAGGCTAAACGGCTATTCATAGACCACCATCATTAATGAGACAGAATTTGCACTATTAAGGTTTACTAGTATGCAACAGCAAGGTTCCACTTAGTAGAGCAGAAAAAAGAACCAGTTTCAGTAGATTTTATAGACACCTCCTGATTGATCTTTAATTGCACGCAAGCTATTTAATGTCCTTGTCAAAGTATTTGATTTTTGAAGTTTGAGCGTTCTATCTATTATAACCGCTTTAGATACTGGCTCCTGTTTTACAAGAAATCGGCTATCAAAAGTTTGCTTTCATACAACCATTTCTACCCATTTCGAACAATTGTACAGACCGAGGTAACTGTCCTTCTTGTTGGTGTGACCAAACTATAACCAAACTGCTGTGGCTTGATGAGTGCTCCTGACGCTACGGAGGGTTTTCTACAGAGAAGTGACTGTATACTTTGGGAAATTTCTCTAATACTGCCTTATCTGTTTTACCGTGTCCTACTCTCAGATGTACGGCTAGCCTACTTAACGAAATCACGGTTGACCACACCTGCTTTACCACCCAGGCCCTTAACACCAATACCGGCACAAACGAAAAAAAGTACCTGAGCCACTCTCCGCTCAGGTTTGGCCGCCCAGAACAATGCTGTCTGTGGTGAATCTTCCCACGTTTTCCTCCAACCAGAACTCGTCTCAATTCTACTGAGGTCTCGATGATTCTTATTTAGTCGTGATATTGAATGCTGGAGGGCATTAATGAGGCCACAACAGGCAACCTCCTAGGATTTTACACATCAGTTTGCATGCGACTCATTTACACCAGCTTTTAAAAAGGAGGTTAAGCTTTTAACCAAGTCGCCGCTCTGATCCACTAGATATCCAAAAACAAGGCATTATTCCCTCTCGAAAGTGCATCATGACACTTTGAGCCCCGCCACTTTTACGGATCAACCTCATCAATGTTACTAGTAGCAAACTCTTACATATTTACACTAATGCTCTAAACGTGCGATTTCTTGGAGCTTTAGCTGCCTACCCCAAACGACGGGCCAAAAGATTCCAGCCCCGCAGGGTACCGCAGGAGCTAATTTTATTGTTGGTTTTATATTCGTAGTGATTGGGCTTTCAAGAAATACCGCAACATTTCAGGTCACAATTTTCCAATCGATAAGTTTCAGCTCTCAGTTTTGCACGCACAACATCCATGTCAACCCAAAAGGCCGAATGAAAGTGACCTCTTTCCCAACACGTTTATTCGTCTGCGGGTTGAAAAGCCTTGCGAAATCTGGGACAGCGATTTGCCCTTCCAAAAGCGGAAACGATGTCAGTTCACCGCGCAAAGATAATTCAACCAAAAGTGTTCCCTCAAAATTGACATTGACATCTCCACCTCAGGACCTGGGAAAAATGACAAACTCCTGACGTTGGAAGCAATTAACCTACTTCGAGATCAAATTACTGATCTTATGTCCGTGTTCCACATTCGCTGCACCTTTAAATTCCGTACCTCATTTCAAACAAACGTTTACACCTGTACTTGATCCCACCGTTATCGTCCTCCCATATCATTCTGGGGCGTTTCCTGCAGATCCCTCACTCATATCATTCTGGGGCGTTTCCTGCAGATCATTCACCGTTCGACCCTCGTAATTATTATGAGATTGGAGGATGTGCCCCTTAATCCAAACAAACGTTAAAGTGTGCTTAAAGGGAAGGCAAAATGATTCAGGGTGCAATCATCTCGTGACATTGTTTTATACTCCAACGGAATCTCTGACCTGCTGGACTGTAAATGATTACCCCCAATCCCCCAATCCTTCAACGAGTCATAGTCCGTTCTAAATACCGCGGCAAATGAATGTGTGCCTGCACGTGTTCATCGAATGAGTCTGGCTTTATCCTAGTCAGCAGCCACTTCTTCACCGCTCCGGTCAAGCCCACGTGAACCTGACATCTTGCCGGAGTTTCAATCTTCCCGCTTGTCGACTGCCGCTATCAAGCATAACTTTTTTCTCCTCAGTCCCATTGAACTGGGAAAAACTTCAAAAAATTATTGCCTCATCATAACGTATAACAAACTTCACATCTATATACATGTATGCCTTAGAAAAAGGCGGTGTAGCCCGCTCAGAACACTTGACTAGTTTTGCGATGGCTGACCAACGACCTGCCTTAAAAACACTCCACCAGCCTGAAGCTGACTTCATTTTCACAGGCACATATCACATATCATTAATGAAGCTGATTATCGAAAACTCCTCTTGAGGGATATTCATGCAAATAGAACATCTATCCTTTAAGAATAACCGTAGGTTATACAGTGCCCCTATTCTCCGGGCTAACGGTCCTCTTTAGTACCCCAAAGTGTATAGCCACTCAGCGTACGGAAAAACACACCATGTTGCGCCCACCCGTCTACCTGATTGCAAATAACCTTCCAGCGCACTTCAGTTGAAGTTCTGGTTGGTTACTTCTGAAGTTGGTGTGGTATGGTTCATTTAGCATGTTAACCGAAGAAGGCGTCCAGTCAACAATACTCAACATTATATACCACTCCCCTATCTCGCCCACGTATCCGTGATATCATAAGGTGGCGAGAAACAATCCACTAACGGTCCTGGCGACTTTTAACGCCATTACCCGGCTCCAAAGGAAATCTGCCAAAATCCTTACCCTTCCCTGTGGCTGATGTCGGACTTCAGTTTCGCAATGCTAAACTCCTTCCCTCTCAAGCAAGCTCTACTTCATACAGCCCGAAGGGACGGTTAACCGTCGAAACCTGAATAACACTGACCAGCTGCACCAAAAATTATGAGTAGCTCCAAAAATTCAGGGAAGTAGGTTGTACTTTTCAAGGTGCACAAATATGTCCTCTAAACTAAGTAGTGCGTTGATAAGGAGAGGCTTGTTGGCTGCACATTTTTTACTTTTCAAGTGCATTCGACAGGCCTTGTAAAAATTCTTCGGTCTACTGACATCTACCGAGAAACACCATCGGCGTCTTCAAAAAAAGGACCAATGAATCTGGGTTTATGACTTTTAGTCCTCTCCACTAAGGTTACCCAAATGCCCGGGCCTAACTGTATTTCATTGTTACCTGAAATAATTGATTTGATAATCGCCTCCATCCCGGAGCTATAATCAGTCAGCCTCGAAACCCGGCCAGCCGACCATGGCAGATGCTACTAGCCGTCTTCTGGTAAGGTGGGGCCAACGTCAGGCAGATCACCTTCCAGAAAACTATCTCACGTCCTACTTATTTCGCCGTCATCCAGGCTGCCTGATTTTCCAAGGGGTACTCAGCAGCAGCCTCGCGGATTTTGAAAAATCCTGCAAACCACCATGTTAATGAGTCTTCAAAAAGTCATGTACGTCTTACATTTTGTAAAATAATTTCAGTTAATTCTCAAGCATGTACGAATAACCAACTTTGTCACTACTCATTGTCTGTCCTTATGGTATGGAATATTTCTTGGATTTTACTTTTTTAGGGGCGAAATCCTGATTCTCTGAATTTTCCTTGACGGATCACCACCTTCAGCCTCGCCTTTTGGAACCTCCAGTGTTCTGCCTAGTCATTCAAAATACACCCCTCCCTAGCAGACGTAGGCGACGAAGTAACGTCTTGTATACCAAAAAGCTATTTAGATCTGTCAAACATTTCGTAAGTTTCACTCTCTTCCCGGCTATTTACTCAAGAGTTCACCCCGCCGAACGCTTTGCTATGGACCGCTTAGCTGGGCGAGATGAAAAGTTTACTCATTCCATACCTTATTAGAACCACTGCGCGGTATTTTCAGTGTCCACATTTTTAAGCAATGCTTACTTGCCTCCGTCACCAGCTTGAAGGTAACTCCGAAAATTATTTGAGCATAAAGTGCATGGCGTAGAGCGCCCAACGACTCACGATGTGGTCAAGTTGTTATCCTTAATTTTGGTCTGAAAAATACTGAATCCACTTGAACCCAGTGATTCTTTGTTTGTTTAAAAACCGCCGAAGTTTCAGAATGTATTTGGAATAGTATTTTGGTGGCCCGTTTTATCTGAAGGCCTGTTGGTAGGAAGTACACTCACTCCGATGTTGCTGATCTTCTGGATCACTTTTATGCTTTTATTACTCCGGTCGCATCTCAATTTTTTGCGTAAAAATCACAATATAGGAATGTGCGCTGGCGCAAACAAGGACGGCTGCGAGTCTAAGGATGTCCATGATATGGATTTTGAACCTTATCTCAATGTCGGTGAGAACCATAAAGTACCAAAACCAGAGTTCTTCGGCCGGGCTCAAGGCACTAAGTCATGACGCACCCACATTACTACCGTCAAGGTTCTTGGAAGGAAACCTTCGAAAACCTTTAACCGTCTTACTCGATGGGTCCCATTCTGAGCGAGCAAGCTATGTGGCACTGTCCGGTAACATTAAAATTTGGAATACATAACAATACTCCAAACGACATCCACCCATGCCTCTACACCTATCGGCACAACGCACTTGGTATGTCAAAATTAGGGCAGGGAACCTGTAGGTGTGCCTGATCTCAAACACTTCGTGCAAAGCATATCAATAAAATTTCCCGAGGGGGTAGCAGAAAAATCAAACAATCACCTGCAATTCGCTCAAGGGACGACCAGGCAGTCAAACTAGGAATGCTTGAACATTTTTCTGTTGTTGTGATTTGTTATGTTTGGGCGGTCACAGATCTTCATTCAAATTCTCATATATTCCAAAGCGCATAATCAAACGCACATGAGAATCGCTTCGGTAACCAGAAATCTGGCGCTGCCTCCATACTTGGACAGTCTGAGTGTTTGCTGTCAAGGATTAGTGAGCGAACTGCGAAGAGATTAGTGTTATTGCAAAACACGTGAGAATAGAACCGATGAGTTATATGGCTTACAAATCAGAAGTCGGTGTCCCCAGCACCGGTCGCACCCGGTCTGCTACGAATTAGAGTGAAAGAGACGGGTGTATTTTAATCTAATATTGAGCATGTTCAAGTGTTCAATTTCCGTGATCATTCGTGAAAGCGATGGAACCAGAGACCTAAAATGCTTTGGTTACACAATCGCCTCGCTGACCATAACGGCTAATGTCGTATATTGTGGTAATATTTCTGGAAAAGAGCACGCAGCCGAACTGATTCACCGGCGTAATCTTGCCCGCTATGCATCATCGTGCGGGGATGTGCTACTAGTCAGGAAGCGAAAAGTAGATCTATCACGTTCACGATGCTTCTGGGCCTATCAAGGTTTAACCATTAAACTTGCATGTTCCAAAATTTGATTCGAATATCTATGCTATTCGAACTTTTAAATATCTAGCCCTGTATGGCCCGGCCAAATCTGAAGCATGTTTGCCGCGCACAATCGGTGAACTGTCCCGGAGCCAAAATGGCCGAAATGGTGACTCCGACTTGGACTTTGGCGAGACCCTTATCGTTCACACATCTAACAAACAAACAGTCAAGTTGCCGGCCTTGACCATTAACGGAATTAGCGGCCAGGAAGAACCAAAGGCACATGGAGAAGCTCATCTGAAGGGTTCGACGCATTCGAGGTTTGCTTCAACAACCAGACGCTCTTGAAGGTGATAGAGAAAAAAGTCCGTGGGAGCAGTTCTCTACCAAGCCGTCAGAAAATCCTGAACATCATAGTGCACACCTTAGATGCATGATCTAATTAATCCTTCTTTCACCACTGCTACTGGTTAATGTCGCCATAAGCAGATGATACACCAATCATGAACCGCTTGCCCTACGGTTTCGATAAGATTATATTGTCGGATCATTTCAAGCATTTTCGTCCTCCTCACTTGTCCCCAACTTATTACACTACATACCTTCTCGGCGATTTCGGATTTCCTCAAATATGGCCCCATCGACATTCCAGCACATGTTTGGGGCGGCTGATTTATCCTACTTTTGGTCTTGGGAAAGTCGCCCTTATCCTGTACACTATAGGTGTCGGCCTTTCTCATTAAAATGCAGTAAACAAAGGCTCGGAAGAATGCCGCCTTTAAATCAACATACAGAGTACATCAAAATGTTTCCGGCATTCATGGAAGTACTAACTGGAGATGGGCCCTCCGCAGTAACCTAAAGAAACCATCAAGTGCTCTCTGAAGAGATTTTTGACGCCAAACACAAGGAGAGTTCTGTAAATAATATTCTCTCACTAGGTCCTCTCATCAGTGAATTACGTGGAGGTCCAGCTTGTTGTAGATGGGACGCGTCCTGATGTGAATGCCATTTACGAGATGTCACGTTAGGGCTCATTCCAATCTTCCACCCAATCAGTCAGCACAGCTTTAAGCCCGGGCTACCTCCAGTAAAATGCTTAAGTGTCCGATTTCGAACCCTAAGCATTTTGGTTCCGTAACTGATTTACCGCCGTTTATTCTATCACAGTACTTGAAATTTGTCGTTGACCGTTTAACCGGACTGTCCAATTTGGATTCGACTACAGCTGCGCAAATTGCCTTGAATAGGTTATACATACTGCCAAGTACAAGCAACTACCAGCAGACCCTCAGATAATGCTGATATCCTGACATTGATTTGAATGCCCCTCCTCGGATTACACTTCCTGGTAGCACTGTTTGAGCTACAATCGCTCGATGGCACGATCATTGTTTTCCGGTTCCTTCAATTAAAATCTGATGCAGGCACTGCTACATAAGCCTGCTGATTTCTCAGGCTTCATTGCTGGGTTGCACGGAGGAAACCAGAACTCTTCGGGCGCATGTTCCGTCCCTACGTAAAGCACGTACGAGAAGAAGGCCGGTATGCGTCAACTGCGTAAGGCGAACCCGGTCAATGGATTCGCGTTCACCTTGCACCATCATAAACTGGGCCCTTTCCTAGCTTATCACGATCGTCGTGAAGATTTTGTTCCATGTCAAGCGGTTCCCACCACCCGACATTGAGAAAGAGCTCACAAATGTAAAAGATTAATAGGAACTCCACTGGGAACACTTCAAGCCGTGAGGAACTCTCTGTCCACTAGCCTTTAGATTGTCACCGTCGTATTCCAGGGACTCATGACTGCCGCAAAATTCAAGAGGACATTTGGTCCACAGGAGGCAATAACCGGGCATAAGGTCATCCGTGTGCACCCACCGATGGCACATCTCCTCCGACTAAAGTTCTGGGACGTGATACAGGGGTACCGCTTAAGCTCTTTGTGCCGGCACGTCTACCGGAATACGGAGTTCGACAGAACCCACTGGTTAGTACAGCCAGTATACTTTTGATGTTTCCCGTATTAGATACACCATGCCGGTTAACATCCTAGTGCCGGAAGAGCACACCGCTGACCAGATTTTACGAGTGACAGGTTTCCCAACTAGGGCATGCCCATTTGACCTAACTAACTTGACATATGTTTTACTGAAGCAAAATGGCATATTTTAATTCGGCGAGTTTATGGTTTATTTTCTTGTTTTCATGCCAAAAATGTTAAATATTTATGAACCTCATTCGGAGTCTCGTGTTAAAAATGCCCGTGGAACTTATTGTGAGGACTTTAACACAGCGATATCCGCTTTTGATGAAACGCACACTTTAACCTTAGGATGGATGAACAGACAGGCGGACCAGGATAATTACAACATGGGACTACAAAATGAAATAAAAAGACTTCCAGTACGGAAGGTAAGCAGTATGAACGATGACCATTTTTCATCCGGACTTTCGATCAATGAGAGAATTCTCCTGATAGGCAAATACATAGGTCGTGCACCTTTTTCGCAATAGGCATTCGCAAATTACATTGGTGTCAATTGGGGACTCAGCAGGATATCTCGTTTATGATATTGTTCGAAAGAGTCAACTACCTTCTAATTATAAGCATAAGTAAAACCCATCGTCGATTCAACTTGATCCGCGGTGGCGCGAATTTCCTGTAATGATACAACGAATTCTATATATTCTATGCAGCAACCATGTACGTAAATGCGGCTTCTCTGCAGCAGACGTATAAACGCAGGCGCGATCAAACACGTTCGATTACTGGGGAAAAACGGTTATCTGTCCCTACCAGAAGAACGTAATCTTGTCGAAAATATAGTGATCCATAAGATAAAATATTTTTCATGTCTTGCAAGTTAGTGAAGCTAGGAATACTTTCGCCTGGACGAGAGCAGAGTATTTGTGTCCAGGTTACACTAAGCTTGCAGAAACTACATGCACAGTGCGTGCACAAAAATTTGTGGGTAAATATGCCCGAAGAATAAAATTGAGTAAACACAAGCTTATTAAGCCGAAACAGGTCAGCAGAAATGAATATTAACATTCTTTCCATTTTTTTGATGACTGAAGTGTAAGTGTAATTGCAACATTCGAGTGTTCTTTGCAGGCGAATTCCCGATGCTAGAAACCCGCGATATCAGATAAACTTTGGAGCTGAGTAACCCTACTGAAATTCTGCAAGATTAACTTCTATTTACTGGAAAATATCATTGAGCAGTCAAAGTAGCTAAAGCATCCAATGTCAACCCAATGGCTTTTATTCATCTACTATGGTTGTTGGCGCCAAAAATTGAACATCACCGGCATAGCACAAGCTGATGTAACACAAAAGCTTGGAATATCTTAGATGGAGCGGGACCAAAAGTGAATCTTGGGGTTATTTGCTTATAACCACTACATCGAATATAACGGAGCACTTCAAAGAAATCAGGCCAAAAATCCTGAATACATGATAAAGCGTTGTCACAAATTTATTAAGAAAAAGCACAATCACCAGAGACCTGTGAGTAATTTAGCCAATGGGTCCAGTATTCATAATATATATTGTATCCACATGATTCTCTGTGATCCATTTTCCCCAAGAAGTAGAATGCTCATCGTGCATAGTCCCATTTAGCATACAAACACTTTCGGTGCCCAGGCATATGTACCTTGGAGGTGTCACTTAATTTAGCCTCAACACCCCTGTATATCATCTTGAGGATTAAGAGGGTTGAATAAATTTTGATAATATCGGCTTTTTCGTCACCTGTTATGTCAGCTTGAAGAGAAGAATAGTCTACTACCTCGGATGCTGTTGAACACAATAATGGCTTAGGTAGCAGCTTGAGTCTAACAGACCCAAGGACCTCAAGAGCATACGGATGCACTTATATGATTCCATGGAAAACCCTTACAGTTAAGGTTGTAAAAATATAAATTGCAATATGGATGAGGGAATTCTTTTCAACAAACGTTTTCACAATGATTGTAGGTTTAGTCTTGCCGGACCTTCTTGGGGTAACGAAACAACGATAAGCCACATTACCGAATTCACCAGTTACTGTAACAATAAAGCTTATCAGCGCCGGGTTTGACTTCTTTGATAATTCTAGTCCAAGTGCCTTTTTTGCTTCAGTGTGCTGGTTTTGGAAGGCTTTTTTCGAACAAGGTTGGTCCCGCGGTTCATTTTGTTTAGAGCAAGCCAAATTGAAATTACTACTGCAAAAGTTTTAGCAAAGATATTTTAACTAAAATAAGACCGTCTAAGAGGTCTGCATGTCTATTGTTTTTATTTGTCTCTCAAACTGACACAAAGTGTGTAGTGTAAAAATTTGTTGGAAAACCTTCACACATCAGACTTGCCATTGTACCACCAACACTATTTAGCTACACGGGTCCTCATGTATACGACTGACATAAAACGAGGGTAACTCTTGCTCACTAACGAAAAACCTGGAAGCGGTCATAATGGCACGCACATTTTGCAAATAGTTTCCACACTTTTAACGCTAAATTTAGAATATTTTGTGCTCAGTCTGACTGAAGTCATTTCGCCCGTTTTGTGTGTTAAGCTGGCTTCAAAAAAGGACCATGTTTAAGTATTACGTCAAATAGAAGGACTGAAGTACTTGCAAGTTGGACGTCCTAATCCTTGCTTAGAGTAACAAAATTACCGACCACAAAATTTTTACCTCCGCAGGCTTGCCACCTCACTTTGGACAAAACTTTCAGCAGCGTTACTGCTTAGGTTGGGTCCTACAGAAATGGAGGGATTTTAGATTTTGGGACTATTTTACCAGCGGCCTTCCAAGCTTTCTTCAGATCACTGTGCCTTCAAGATATAAGGATTAAAGCTTGGCTTACTGTTAGCGGCACTCTTATACCTGTTTTTCTGCAAAAGATGGACGGTTCTACTGAGACAGCATTTAGAGTTTATGGTAAAGTACCTCCTCAGAAAGTCTCCCCAAAAACTGACACATCTCTTTGAACAAGTTTCACTACGTTTTGTGCCTTGGGCTCTTTGGATTGCTTGCTGAAGCTAAGAGCTACTGTCTTCTTGGTCGAGTTGACAGTTGAAGTAGAACGTTGCTCTTCTCTGGCTTCCGCCCGAAATCGCTAATGTTAAATAATTTGAAAATTTATTTTCATTGATTCATTTTAACTGATTTCTTTCAACTTCCACATAATCTTCTGAGTTTTTCAAGGTTTGAAACATCTTCTTTTGTCCTCCAAATAGGTAATGTTTTATTAGATTTTAGCACCAGTTTTGGTAGGTGAAAATGTTTTTTTCTGAGTTTGCTTTATCCAGTCAAATAGAACAGATGGTAGAGCCACTGAGATTTTCAGCACTGACCTTAGTAAAAAATTTACAGTCATGCAAAGTGCGCTCAAGCAAGTAACACAGGAATTTTTAACATCCTTAAGAGACAGATATTGTTCACGAAAATGTTTGTGCGTTAACTTGAAGCTCATTACTGGCTACTTTCCCATTCTTCTGTTTATTTTATTGTACAGAATCGTTAACCCTGCAGTGGCCGATTTTGCCAAATTTTCATGCTTTCTGCGAGTAACATTGTAGGTGTCGTCTTTTTGCACCTGTTTTTGTTACTTCAATAAAACCCGGTAGGACTGCTTAATCCGCAAACAAATGGAGACATTTAGTGCATATGTATGTATTTCGTAGTGGAGTTGTTTTGATTACCCCCGTCAGAAATATCGAACTCGATGGAGATAACACTGTCAACAAAAGAACTTTAGTAGCGTCTTTTTATCTATTGCATCCACCTCTCACCAAGTACACTGGAATCCAGGGCATTATGTACCTTGAATTATAAAACTGCTTCAGAGAGTCTTATTCAACACAAGCTTGCTGAATTAGCCTACTTCACCTAACCAGCCCTATTGTAAATTTGAGTTGTGTGTATCTACGTAAGTCCCCGGGTCGACTGCGTTGTTTGGGCCTGGCCTTCTCAACGTGAAAGAGCATAAAGGCACCAAAATCTTTAGGAGACTACTTACTCCTTTCACGGTGAAGAAATACCAAAGCTCATCCTCTGCTTATTTACCTGCGATGAGTTGCATGTGGAAGTTACTTTCCTAGACAACAACAGTCACACTGGAGCACACAAACATTCTCAACACTATGAGCACAACAAACGTTCAAGGGCATACAGTAAACGTCGCAAATTTACCAACTTTGATCACAGGCTCCTTTTCCTTTCTTGTATTAAGTTTTAACCCATGGTTCTTGCTCTGCCAGCCAAAGTAATGCCACCCAAATATAATACGTCCATCAATTTTAAAAGGTCTATCTTAGGACGAAACACCTTCTAGCTAGTTACAGGCCACGTAAAGTGAAAGGCCCAAGAATTTGAGAAAATATGAAAAGCATATCTTTTTAAATACATTTAATGGATCTAGCGTAGAAATTAGGATTTGCACAAATTGTTTACAATGTACCACTGTAGAGGTCAGTGGTCCGGAGAAGATGGTGCACATAATGAGTGTGCAGAAGTATTTTTACCCTGTCTTCGGCAACAAAAGTTCAGAAGCAGCTAGATACTAAGGCTTGACCCATGATGTCATGCAGCGCTAATCAATTCTGCTCGAGCAATATCTTCCTTAACATAAATCAGGTAAGTTTGTTCACTTTTCCGAACAAATCACTGGTTTAGCTCTGCATAGATATATGTTCTTAAAATATCAGGAATTAGAATGATATATAGATTTTGAATAAGCTGATCCTCGGACTAAACAAACTAGAGTGACACAGGTCGACAACCGTTGCATTTATGTTACTTTATCCAAAAGTAAACAACTAATGAACCGAATGAAAGTCCAGCTTAAAAAAAGTACCGGTTTTATTAGCGGCAGGAATTACTAACCTTGCGTGCTATGTGTTTTCGTTGCGTTTAAAGACGGGATGAACAAAAGTCTCAATGAAGATCCACAGGGAAGTGCAACTCATATTCTCTTGAAGACCCGATAGAGGGCCCACATGGATTTATAAACAAGAACATAAAAGAGCCTTTATGATTAGGGACAGGGTGTGTGGAACAAATTCATTCGGGCTTGAGTGTGCTGCAAGCAAAGGTGATTCGTGTATAACTCAGTAAAGTAAACCATGTCAGTGATTAGCACAAGATCGACTGCACAATTAGTGCATTATGAAATTAAAGGACGATGTTTTTAATTCTCCTAAATGGGTCACGGGCCTATTAGGCTGTGATAATATGCTGAACCCCCAAAAATAACAAACAGCTTTGGTAAAACATGAACCACAGTTCGCATTTCGCAAATACTTGGAAGAAATTGAGCTTTTAGATCTTGCTTTCACCTTGCAAGTGAAGTTAATTGATATTGAAAAGCTTGGCAACAATTCCCTGCTGTTTATTCTCGTTTGCTGGACATTAGCCGTGCATATTCCGTGGTTATCTTTGGTGAATCCGGTTGAAAACGAGTATTTTCCGCATTAAATTATAAGTAACCGGTCAGCCGGCGATCAGAAGACCATGTTCTAAACAAAATACACTACTCATACGGTTTTTGAAAACTCTGCGACAGTCCACAACCGGTTTCGCCCTTCTTGGGGCTCATCAGGTAGGCGCGGTCCCCAAGTTTTCGTCAACCTTACGTTATGCTTGAACCCAAATTGCACAAAGTTGGTAAAATACCAACTGAGGCGGTCTTGTACAACACATTGAGTTGCTTGAAACATCATAAACGAGAGATTCAGCTGGATTTAGGTGAGCCACCCGTCAAAACTAAGCTGGTACGCAAATGAGTGTATTTCGCTAGCCATGTTTTAGACATTTGATTTTCCTTACTACCAAAAAGGAATACATCTCACGGGTCACATGAGCCTTCCCATGAGAAGTAATCACCTGAGGAACCGGTCGTTACTAGGCCATATGTTGTAAACAGTGGTACTGAATTTTGAGCACTGCCGCATCTTATCTAAGTTTACCCTATTCTCACTGAAGACCAGCTAATCGACCGTGTTCAACTTCTATCCAAAAATTTGTTTGCTTGAATCGCCTTTGAGCCTCAAAGGTCGATTCCAAGCTGGAATTTAAGTGACAAATTTAAATTTTAGCGTGCGGCACAGCGCGCTGTAGATCTACCTAGCTTGTTTCTGATCAATTCCACAGAGACGCAGATCTATCCAAAGTGGCTTACTGACGAAAACTGTCGGACTTGAACTTTCTCCGGACGTCTTCAAGTTTTTCAGTTTTCACTCTTCTTTTGAGAAAACTTATGTGTTCCACCCGTCCGTGGGATTCCAGTTAGTTAAAAATTCATGAAATCAGCACAATTTACAGGTAAGGTGGAGAGATGATTTCCCAGAGTTTTTTATACAGAAAAATAAAAGGATTCATTCGCTGCTTTTTAAGGGTGTTTTTAGTATGCAAGCATGCACAAATGAGTTGGTCTCAAATATAAAAAGATTTGATGGTGACTAAGTACCATTTGGTTAGCGACTGCGTGAATGACTTTATTGGAGTCTGTGCATGTGAGAAACTGTCCAGACTAAATTACTGGCAGTTTTGTTTTAGTATATTCAAATAGCCTGTGACGAGAACCTTGTCGATCTGGAATATGCAGATGAAATCGTTTTAATCTTCGAAGAGGAGGAGAAAGATTAAGTGTTTTTGGATGAACTGTCCAAAGTCATCCCGTCCTTTGGTATGCATTTTGCACCCACAAAGCGTGAGGTCATGCTCGTGGACATGCAGTCACTGAATGCGCCACTTACAATCCAGGGAGAGGTACTGGAAGTTGTGGAGCGGTTTAGGTACCCTGGAAGTTGTATTAGTCCTGATTGTAGTGTGACAGATGAGGTCAATGCACGAACCTGCAAGGCGCGGGTCACGTTTGCTAATTTGAGACACCTATGGCGTCAAAGTAGTGTACCCCTGAAACTCAAGGGGCGTGTGTAACAAGCTATAGTGCGGGCTGTTTTGTTGTGTGGTTGTGAGACTTGGCCTGTTCGAGCAACGGAACTGAGACGTCTTCAGGTGTTCGATAATCGTTGTCTCAGAACCATAGCTCGTGTGGGTTGGTGTCGGCGATTCCGTAACGAGGCAGTTAGAAAGCAAGTTTTGGGTTGTGCAACGGGTACTTCCACTGAAGAATGTGTACAGCACCGGAAGCTGCTTTGGTTGGGACATGTGTTGCGTATGCCTAACCATCATTTACCGAAGAGAGTGCTGTTTTCCATGCCCAATTCAGAGTGGCGTAAGCAGAGAGGTGGCCAACCTTTGACCTGGCAGAAGGGCATGAAAGAAATTACGAAACGCTTGGGTGCTGTCGGTGCTATTCGCCTTCCAGGATGGGGACCGCGTGATCCCCACTGCAAGATATAGCTGCCAACCGATGTCACTGGCGATCTTGTTGTTAGTTTCTATCCAGATTGCCTGAATGATTGTTTGGAGGTGTAGGCACCTCGGAGTGATTGTTGTAAAGCAGCAGTAAGTCCCCTCCCCGTCCGTCTTTATTCTTTTCTTCACAATAAGGCTTTCAACTAAATCATGGTTGTACGGCAGCGAAACATCGGTGCTGAACACTGATGTTATGCTGTCGATGATGATCAAGATGATGAGAAGAAGCCATGGGAACACAAATACTCTGCTGAATCTGATGTGAATTTTGTCCCAATGAACAACAGGATCTCCTCCATGTGTTCAGATAACGCAGACGACATCAAAATTAGAGAATTTTGCCGCATTTTCATCTCGTCTGTATGAATGCAATA